>JASPKZ010008066.1:0-275000 GCA_030220185.1 Diploptera punctata
GTAGTGAATGAACATAAACCTCACATTTCACTCCAATTTGTGTTCAAAAATCGCCGTTTGGATTAATATATAAATATTTTAAAATAAATAGTTAAAACAATGATTTGTGAGTAAACAGCTTAATTTTATTCGTTAAATAGTCCTAACAAATGCCACTCTTGATTTCCAAATTCTCTATAGATACATTTGAAATCACTCGTGGCATTACTTATGACAATTAACGTACTATATAAAATATTACTCTACGTACTATAGGGCCGGAGCTAAAAAAAAGGGAGGTGTGGCATCGGTGGACCAAAGAAATAGCTTTCTGGACGCTGAAATGACTTACGCTGTCTAAACCATAAGAAATACACAAAATTAATGTACACAGAACTGAATTTATAATAGGCCTATATAAAAATTAATGTTTGTTTGTTTGTTTGTTCGTACTTTATGCGCGGCCATACCGTTGATTCGATTGTGATGGGGCTTTTTGCCAAATGTTCAGGAGATACCCGGGATGAACATAGGCTATAAGAGAGTTGTGATACTCAACTCTTACACCCTTAAAAATCGCCCTTTGTAGTGAAAAACTTGAAAAATGTAGCTCTTTGGACGCTTAAATGGCTAACGCTGCCTAAACCATAACAAATGCATGAAATTAATGTACACAGAATTGAATATCTCAAAAACGTTATACAAAAAAGTCTGCAACCGCATAGTTCATCTCTACTTACAATACCATTTTTGTTACATTGATGCCTAAGAAGATCGAGGAAGTTCGTAGATTCCTGTGCAAGCATAGCAGCACATGACGGGTATTCTTTTACGGGTAACTCACAGTAACGAATTTTGTCTTTTAGCTCATTTATGCCAAGAATGAGCGAGATAAGTAGATTCCCGGGCAACGCCGGGTAAACAGGAGGGGGTACTTACTTACTTACTCACTGGCACTATCGAACCCGCAGGTTCATGGCCGCGCGGACATAAGCTCTCCATACATCCCTATCCCGAGCCAATACTTTCCAATCATTCCCTGTATATTCTATTCCCTCAAATCATAGTTAATTTTTTCTCCCACCTCATTCTTGGTCTACCAACTGGGCGTTTTCCTTCTGGCTTTCCTACAAGAAGTTTCCATGCACGTCTTTCATTCCCCATACGCGCAACATGTCCTGCCCATCGCAGTCTACGAGACTTAAGTGTTCTTTATTATATCTGGCTTCCTATAAAAGACATGTAGTTCATTGTTATGTAGTCTTCTCCATTCACCTGTTCTCTTTCATCTCTCTTTGGTCCAAAAATGTTCCTAAGAACTTTATTCTCAAAATACTCGTAATCTCCTTTCCTCCCTTAAAGTAAGAGTCCATGTTTCGCAACCCTATAATATAACGGAACTAGTAGAATAATAGTTTTATATATTTCAGCTTAACGTTTTTTGAAAGGCGTTGGGACATCAAGAGTCTCTGCAATGCATAATAGCATGCATTTCCAGGATTGAGGCCTATGTTTAATTTCTTTGTGCATCTCATTCCTATTTGTGATTATTGTTCCTAGGTATTTGAATTCCGCCACTTCCTCAAAATTTCCCTCATTGTCATTAGCTGTCCATTTCCATTATATAACTGAATTTCTACGTGTGGACCATATATTTAGTTTTACTGATATTTACTTCCAGTCCTAATTTTTAGTGTTACTCAATAGTGTGTGCGTGTTGGCCTTCAGTATCTCCTCGCTATCGGCCAGTAGTACTACATCATCAGCATAGACTAACAGCTTATTAACAGGATGGGGTACATAAAAATAATTACAATCCTACATTTTTCCTTCTACTTATTCAAATAAACATAAATCACATTAATTTTCATTTATTTAGGCTTAGGAGCGCACGCCGGGTATTAGCTACTCTTGAATAGAGTCTACAAAAATTCCGCGACAGCGCATGTCTGTCTTTTACGGACTATTTAACTCATGCCCCAAATGGGACTCAATGGCCAATCACGTTTCAATGATTTCTGTTTTACAACCAATCAGAGTCGTGTTTCACGAAATATTTATCAGTGTTATAATTACCATATTAAAGAAGGCTCCTCCTTTTTAATATTCTGAACAGGTCTGACCATTATTTTGCAGTGACTGAGCCTGCGAGAAATACGGCTACCAGATTGTATATATAGTGCATGAATGTCATCACATGCCGCATTCGGGAGTTAATATAAAAACATTTGTAGCAATTGATTATACCACCAAAAAAAGAAACCACTGTTTGCACTTTCTTAAATGTATATTCCCCAGGTAATAATCCAGAAAAAAATATAATTGTCATAAGTAATGCCACGAGTGATTTCCAAATGATCGATAAATTCACGACTCACGAAGTGAGGAGTGAATTTATCTAGAGAATTTGGAAATCAAGAGTGGCATTTGTTAGGACTATTAACGAATAAATTAAGCTGTTTACTCACAAATCATTATTTAACTATAGTTATTTTAAATATTTATATATTTAATGTAAACGGCGATGTTTGAAAACAAATGAGAAACGATAGGTACGCTTCTACTGCTTCTTTTTGTTTATCACTGCAACCAGATCATACTATTTACTGCCAAAGGAACGCAATATTGTAAGGAGGAGCTTTCTTTAATATGGTAATTATAACACTGATAAATATTTGGTGAAACCACGACTCTGATTGGTTGTTAAAACAGAAATCATTGAAACGTGATTGGTCATTGACTCCCATTTGGGGCATGAGTTAAATAGTCATATTTACATCAACGACAATCAGAAATGAATTAATATACAGTTTTGATGTTTCATTTTTTCTCCACTAGAGAGCATTCTTACAATATTGCGTTCCTTTGGCATTAAATAGTATGATCTTGGTTGCAGTTATAAACAAAACAAGCAGATGAAGCGTACCTATCGTTTCTCATTTGTTTTCAAAACATCGCCGTTTACATTAAATATATAAATATTTCAAAATAACTATAGTTAAATAATGATTTGTGAGTAAACAGCTTAATTTTATTTCGTTAAATAGTCCTAACAAATGCCACTCTTGATTTCCAAATTCTCTGGATAAATTCACTCCTCACTTCGTGAGTCGTGAATTTATTGATAATTTGGAAATCACTCGTGGCATTACTTATGATAACTCACATTAACCATTTTTGTTTTTCAGTTCATTGATGCCAAGAAGATCGGGATAAGTAGATTCCCGGTCAATGCCGGGTAATCGGCACGGGATATCTAAAAATAATTACTAGATAAATTTATAATTATTTTTCTTTCTACTTAATCAACTAAACGTTAAAACACACAATTTTATTTAGGCGTAGCAGCACACGCCGTGTTTGGCTAGTGTATTATAATTCAAAATCCCTAACTCATTGACACTATCGAACCAGACATTTCATGGCCAAGCGGGTATAAACTTTCCATATATCCCTAACCTTATCTCATGTTATCCAATCATTCCCTATATAATTTGCCTCCATCAAATCATAATTAATATTATTCTCCTACATAATTCTTGTTCTATCTACTTGACGTTTTACCTGTAGTCTTCCTGGAAGAAATTTCCATAAGCGATGAAATGTATTACTTCCCTTTAGTTTTAATGAGAGATTTAGCGCTGTATTTTGGGCCTTGCAGTTAAAAGCGTCAGATTTTTTTGTACAAGACCTTGGTACATCACAACGCTTCTCTGGGAGAAATTTCTAGGCAGGTTTCGTCATGCAATGGTTGACAGTTCCCTTGTAAGATGAGGAGATATTATTATTATTATTATTATTATTATTATATTATTTTTAATACAATAGTAAGAAGCATTATTACCTATGGAGCTGACGTGTGGGCTTTAATGCACAAATGAAAAAAAAAATACTCGCCACTGAAATGGACTACTGGAGACGTGCTGCACGAATATCCAGGAAGGATAAAATCAGAAACTGATATATAGGCCTAAAAGAAAAAATGCAGGTACAATATTCAATATTAGATTTTATAAAAGAAGAAACAATTAAATTTGTACGGACACATTAGAAGGATGGAAGAAGGAAGACTACCTAAGATAATCATGGATTGGGAACCACAGGAAAGGAAAAAGAAAGGTAGACCAAATATTACGTGGATTCAGGGAATCAATGAAACTAAGAGGGAATGGGAAATAGAAGAAGATATATGGATGAACAGAGAAGAATGGAAAAATGTGTTGAAACAAATGTGTAGTTAACTGTGAACATGGGTACCGGAAAAATGTATATTCATTGTAAAAGCCGGAATAATAAAAAAATTATTATTATTATAATTATTTCATTTATAGTTAATTGGCGGAAAGTATACTATTGTATGGTATGGAAACGTGGACATTAAGCAGAGAACAAGCATAAACTATTGGTGACAGACTAGCACTTTTGGAGGGGGGGGGCTTCTAGAAATTCAATATGAGACAAATTTAGAAATATTAAAATCAGAGATATAATAGATTTTCAAAAATTGTTTGGCCACGTGAAGAGTATGTCAGATGACAGGATACCTAAGCTGATATTAAAGTTTGAAGCATAGGGCAACAGAAGAAAGGGAAGACCAAATAACAGTAGATTGAAGAAGTGCATAGGAGTATGGTGTCGAGAGGATTAACAGGGAGTGATGCAGAGAATAGGGATGTATGGAGGAGTAAAATTTACGATGGGTTGTAGGAAAACTACTGTATTGTAGAGAAATTCCTAAGAAATAATAATAATAATAATAATAATAATAATAATAAAATAATAATAATAATAAAAAGAATAATAATAATAATTAGATATTAGATGACAGTGTTTATAGCGAATTCAGAAGATGACCTACAACGTTCACTCCACTCTTTACACCAAACGGCAAAAAAACTACAACATGGAAATCTCAACAGAAAAATCTAAAGGCATGGCTTTCCTAGGAAAAGACCCAGTTCGCAGTAAAATGTTATTAATAATTAAATATTAGAACAAAACCAACACAATTTAACTATCTCGGATACCAAGTTACATACGAAGAAGAAAAAGATTTTTAGTCAAAAAAATTATAAAATTTAACAAAGAGTAACAGGAATTATAAATAATATTTTCAAGCCAAACACAGCACAGCAAACACACACGAACTAGAATTTATAAAACACTGGCCAGACCCATATTATGTTACGGCAGTGAGGCCTGGACAATTCGCAAGTGTAGATGAACAAAGACTAACTGCGGCAGAAATGAAATTTATGAGACGTACTGCGGACTATTCAAGGCACAGACCATAAAAGGGATTCTGACCATTCTCAAAGAATTACAAACAGAATCAGTCATGGAATATGTACAAAAATACAGAAACACACTGGAAATCTCACGTACGAAGAATTAGCAGAACAAGAATACCACGTCAGATCTTAAATTACCAGCCACCAGGCAAGAGATTTTTGGGCAGACCCTTCAAACGTTGGATTGAGACCGTAACAGACCACTAGGTCTATCACATGAAAGGAAGAAGAAGAAGAAGAAGATTATTATTATTATTATTATTATTATTATTATTATTGTTATTATTATTATTATTATTATTATTACGCTTATTAGTACTAAAATTACTGTCACTATTCCTGGAACTGAAATAACTAATTGTATGCAAAGAATGCATCATTTCCAAGAATCGTATTCCGATTCAATAACAAAAAATATTTCATGAATTAATTGTCAACATAGCATACAAGTAACACATCAACAATTTCGAACGAAGCAGGTTCGATATAGCCTAGTCTGTATTAAAAAATATTAAATTGAAATATTTGAGCTTGGTCTTCCGCAGCCAATCACAAATTGAGTTCTCCCCCTCTCAACAAATCGAACATGGCGCCTCGTAATGTAAAAAGAACATGAAGAGTACATATGAAAAATAAAATACATTTTTTAAATAAAACACCAGTTGAAAACAATTCTTACAATTCAGAATAGATGATTGAAAAATAGTACAAATTCTTCAATGAAAAGACTGAAGCAAAGCAGGCGGTCTGCCGGATAAAATCAATTTGGTAAATGCTGAAATATGGAATTGTACTTCAAATCTCTTATACAAAATACACTATATTAGAACATTTCTATAATCCACCTACATGAAATCCGTGATAACAGAAAAATGTATTGCTTCTAATTCGTCAGTGTGAAGTGCTGTTTCTATCTATCTATCCATCCATCTTCGATTTTTTTACAGCTGCTGCGGTCTACCAGTGCCAAACATCCAGCCTACAATCTTGGGCATCTTCAATGCTAAACCCTCTTGCTTCCTTCCATGTTAACTTTGCTCTCCCTTTGTTCTCCTTTCTGGTCGATTGCCATTGATCTAGTTGTTTCGGTCATCGCTCATCTCCCATTCTTCAAATATGTCCTAACCATTTAAATGCCTTCTCCTCAATTATTTCTATTACACTCCCTTCTGCTTCCATTATGTTTCTAATTTCCTTATTTGTGACATGTTCTAATCTAGACTTTCTGGCTCTTCTGTGTAAATCCATTTCTAGAGCTATTAGTCTATTCTTGTAGTACTTATTGAATGTCCATACCTCACTTCCGTACATTGCAACAGATTCCACTAATGTTTACAGACAATTTTTTGCGTCTTTCCAAATATGCTTATCCCACCATACAGAATTTAACAATGATATTATTTTGCTAATTAATTCAATTCTCATCATCATCATCGTCATCCGGTATCATGGCAGTTGCCGCCGTTTTCCGGATACCAAACGACATTCCTCTCTGTCCATCCATTGATCTTCCTCCAATCATCTGATATTCATAGCTGCTTGTACCCCTTCTATCCAAGTTTTCTTCGGTCTTCCTCCTTTCTATTGGGATCCATTCCATAACAATTTTAGGCAATTTTTGCTCTGGCATTCTTTTGACATGGCCATACCACTGTAATCTTTTCTTTTCTATAATGTCCGGCTCCTCTTGTACACCGATAATTTCCCTTATTTCTTTATTTCGTATTGTATCCATTCTAGATATTCCAGCTGATCTTCTTAAAACATCCACTTTTGTACTTAAAATTCTTTTCGTTTCCCTTAATATTCAATTCTATGCTTTTAATTATCTTTGCTTGTACCTTCAATGTATACAATCATTGTTTAATATTTTGTTTGTTTCGCTTGTTTTACTTGAATTCTTTTCTCCAACATTAAATTTTTTCTTTCATTGCTATTTATTGCCAAATATCCTGTTTTGTAAATTTACTGTGGGACCCCATGATTAATATTTGTTTTTCAAATAATGATTTAGAATATTGGAGATGTCAGTTATTACCGAAAAGATTTCTAAATTCAAATCGGGAAAGATTGGCATGCTACGAGTTATTGGTTAATCCAAAAAATTGGATAACTTGGGTAAATTTCTGGACAAAACGCAGAAAATAAGAACAACACTCATTCATGAATATGTTATCAAAATGCAATACCATTAATTCTTAATAATTATATATAAATTAATTAGTGTATAATGCCATTGCGTTATTATTTAATTGTGATTTTATTGTGTTTTCTTTATGTAATTGTAATGTTATTGCTTTTCTTTGTCGTTTATTTTTCTTTACACTAGTACCAATTATTACTTTATTGTAACGGACTGTCAACAGCACGTACGGCTTACTGCCCGTGCAACCCATATTTGTAAATAATATTGTAAATATCTTACTTTTTGTCTAATAAAGTCCTACTACTACTACTACTCAATATTTTTTAATGTATTCCATATCAAATTTGTCTTGCGCTAAAACCAATTGATCATCAGCAAATTGTAATGTCAGCAAAAATCTGTTGCCTATTGAGATACCCATACTATACTAAGTGTCATTTTTCATTTGAGAATTAATTTCCGACGTTAGCAGCAACATTTTGTTGAATCCATGCAAGTTCAATACCCCTATGTATCTACCTCACTTGCAATATCGAACCTCAACATTCAAGTCATGCGAAAATAAGCTCTGCCTCTTTCCTGAGCTAATGCTTTCCAATCATCCCCTGTATGTACCTCCCTGAAATCAAGGTTAATGTTATTCTCTCACCTCATTCTTGGCCTAGCTACTTGTATATATCCCCCTGGTTTTCCATTCCCCATTCATGCCACATGTCCAGCCCATCGCAGTCTAAGAGGCTCGTATTGTTCTTATTATATCTTCTTTCCCATAAATATAATGTATGTCACTATTAGGGAGTTTTATTCGTTCGCATATCTGTTGGTCTGTTTTAAAATTAAAATATAAAATTATGGAATATTCACCTGAAAGGTCCGTCTCCTAAATTTAATTAGTTATTTAACCGTAGCGCTTTCGGGACTTGTCCCATCATCGGCACGATGAATCCTGCCGATGATGGGACAAGTCCCGAAAGCGCTAAAGTTAAATAATTAATTAAGTTGAGGAGACGGACCTTTCAGGTGAATATTCCATAATTTTATATTTTAATTTTGAATAATACCTCAACGGAACACATCATGAATTTTATAAAAGTAGGTCTGTTTTGGTCCAAATATTTTCCTAAAACTTATTATCAAATACTCATATTTTCTCCCCCTTTTAAAGTAAGAGCTCATGTTTAGCTTCCATATAACTAGAAGAATAAAAGTTGTATTTATTTTTAGTTTAACGTTTTAGAGAAGTTGGGATGACACGTGTTCTTGTAATGTTTAATAGCCTGCGTTTCCAGGATTGAGCCAGTGTATATAGATTAAATATTTTTGTGCACCTCATTTCTGTTTGTAATTATTGTCCCTAGGTAATTTAATACAGCCTCTTCTTCAAAATTTCCCTCATTTCTTATTAACTATCCATTTCGATTACATATTTTACGAGTGACCATATATTTAGTTTTGTTGATATTTACTTCCAGCACTTATTAAATTTTATTTAATAAGAGACACGAAATCAAAATTCTCTAAAGTTATGGCTGTGTCAGTCATATCCTATGGAATTGATATGTGGACGAAAAAATAAAGGAGAAAATGAAAAACAAGAAAGAAAGATAGGCCTACCATTCTTGAGAGGAGTTGAAACATGTACACAAAATGGATTCATGTAAAAAGTTATGAAAAATTCAACAAGGACCATTAAATCCAATGTCTAATTTGAAATAGATTGAAACGTTATGAAGAACAATGTGAAAGACCATTTAGAAACAGGATTGGCTAAATAGATATGTAACTATAATTTAGTGGTAACAGATCGGTGGGTAGGCCTTGAAGAAGATGGCTGGACAGTACTTGAAGACGGAACAGGCAATTCAATGCCTATACCTTGAAGTCAAGATGACGAAGACCAGTTTCATGTTTCGCCTATATTTAATTCAGGGTCCACCGCTTTGGTCTCGAAGTCGCGCGCAACCTTGTCACGCAGCGGGCACGGATTCGATTCCCGGTCGGGACAGGCTCCTGGGTGTGGTTTTTTCGGGGTTTTTCCTCACCTGTGAGACAAATGTCAGAAAGCTTAGGGCCCAACGGTACCCGAAAATCATCCGGCCATCATCACCATCCTTATCATTATCATCATCGTCCTTCACCGGTGTGGAAAGCAACGGGAAGCTACCTCACCTATAATTCTCTAGTAAAGCTGCAAAGCATAGCATAAAATGTTATGATTGCAGTGAAGGACCTTACCCTAGGGCATAATTACTATGGATGGATGGTTTTAATTCAGGATTAGAAATCAATTCGTTTGGGATGGAATTTCATTGCTTCCATTCTTCAGTCCGAGTTATTACTCATTTCAGAATTAAATTCCGCCTTTAATACCATAATTTCGTGCAGTAATCTTATCTTTCAAGTAAAACATGTAAGCTAGCAGTAGTGGCAGAAGGTGTATTGTGTTTGGCTTAGCTTATCGCTAAGACACCAAAATCGGAGGTTCTTGGATCGCGGGGATAAAAGAGCTGTCACGGAGTGGTTTGAATAATCAAATAGCTCTAAAATTTTAGCAGAGAGAGTAAAATATATCTTTCTCCCTTCATAGAGAGATTGGTTAAGAAGAATGTGCGGTTCGTGAATGTCCAACTGGATATATTTAACTCACCATTTCGTTACACATTCCAAAACTCATAATTTAGACACCCGATCTCACGGCACGAAGTCCTTAACCTCATATATCATAAAACTGCCTATTTCTCATTACTAGAGTGAGTAGATATATACAAAAATATTTATGAGACCATGAAAAAGAGTATCAAACGACATTCCGAAGATGGAACACTTTCTGAAAGGCCTTCATGGTTTTAACTAATTAACGAAGTTTTTTTTAACAAAAATAAATTTTAATTGAGGAACACTGATATATCATGAACTTTTATTAATATTTTTAAAAATGTTATGAAGAGGAGATGTGCCAAATTTGAGGAATATAACATTTTAATGACTATTTAACTCATGCCCCAAATGGCAGTCAATGACCAATCGCGATTCAATGAATTTTGATTTACAACCAATCACAGCCGTGTTCTCCTGGAATTTATCAATTAAATTTATCATATTAAATAAAGCTCCTCCTTTTTTAACATTCTGAATAAGCTAGAGCATTTATTTTTTTCAGGGACTGATTCTCTAAGAAATGCGTTGAATATACCAATTTATATATTAAGATGTATGAATCCTAGAACGAAAATGACTCCCAAATTGTACATATAATATAATGCACGAATGTAAGCAGATACTGTTTACAGGATATAATATAAAACCATTTATAGCTGTTGATTATACCACAATAAAAAGAAACCACCCGTGTGGAGTTGTAGTCTCCCATCGGTCGCCTCCTCAGGTGGCGGGTAGGGAAATGTTCACCAGATATGACGGGTACTGGGGAAATAAAATACCCAGGGCGGACCAAAACTAGCGCTGCTGCCTTGCAGTAAGATACTGGACTATCGAAGGCTAGAGGAAGAAAACCTTGGACAAAAAATACCCGTCCCTCAGGTTGGGGGTTGATGCATCGGGCCAGGTCCTCGTTCATCATAAAAATAAAGAAATTCTAAAAAAAACCAAACATCATGCATCGGAAAAGTACAGAAATGGATGTTTTAAGGTCAGCTGAAAAATCTAGAATGGATAGAATACGAAATAAAGAAATAAGGGAAATTATGGGTGTACAAGAGGGGCCGGACATCATAGACATTATAGAAAAGAAATGATTACAGTGGTATGGCCATTTCAAAAGAATGCCAGAGAAAAGATTGCCTAAAATAGTTATGGAATTGATCCCAATTGAATGGAGGAAGAGAGGAAGACCGAAGAAAACTTGGAGAGAAGGGGTACAAGCAGCTATGAATATCAGATGATTGGAAGAAGATCAATGGATGGACAGAGAGGAATGGCGTTTGGTTTCCGGAAGACGGCGGCAGCTGCCATGATACCGGATGATGATGATGATAAAAAGAAACCACTGTTTGCACTTTCTTAAACGTATTGTTTCCCAGGTAATAACGTTCCAGAAAAATATAATTGACATATTTACATCATAGGTAAAGTAAAGTATTCCCACTACAGGCCTTAGGAGGCCCTTGGGGTAGTGGGACGTTAAGGCTCCCACTATTTCTAGACAATCGGCACTTTATGACAGCCGGGTTGTCAGCAATGCGTGACGGCCGCCTTTACCCCAGAACAAGCGTCTGGTACTCATTTCAGTTAGAGGCTGAGTCGACCACAGGGTCATAGTGCCGCCAGAAGGTTTGGGTCAGTTTAAAAATCCTGACCCCACCGGCACTTGAACCCTCGACCTTCCGGCTTGTAGCGCAGTGCATTAACCACTACGCTACGACATGCCCCCATTTACATCATAGGACATCAGAAATTAATTAATAACCTATAATGTTGGATAAACAGTTTAAAGTGTTTCATTTTTTCTCCACTAGGGTGAATTCATACAATACTGCGATCCTTTGGCAATAAATAATATGATCTGGTTGCAGTGATGAACAAATGAAGCATAACAAACGTTTCTCATTTGTTTTCAAACATCGCCGTTTACATTAAATATATAAATATTTTAAAATGACTATATTTAAATAATAATTTGTGAGTAAACAGCTTAAATTTATACGTTAAATAGTCCTAACAAATGCCAAATTCTCTAGATAGATTGGAAATCACTCGTGGCATTACTTATGACAAAATATTTAAAAATAATGTACACTTATTGTTTTCTGTTGCGATGGGCAGGACATGTTGCACGTATGGGGAATGAAAGACGTGCATGGAAACTTCTTGTAGGAAAGCCAGAAGGAAAACGCCCAGTTGGTAGACCAAGAATGAGGTGGGAGAACAACATTAACTATGATTTGAGGGAAGTAGATTATACAGGGAATGATTGGAAAACATTAGCTCAGGATAGGGATGTATGGAGAGCTTATGTCCGTGCGGCCATGAACCTACGGGTTCGATAGTGCCAGTGAGTGAGTGAGTGAGTGAGTGAGTATTGTTTTCTGTTTCAGTATCACATTTTACATTATTATACTGGAAGGTGTATTGAACTCTGCTGCACTGAAAAAGATAATATTGTATAATTAGTTTTACCATGTGATTGTTAGGTATGGAGAAGTAATGAAGGGAAATGCATTTAATATGAAATTCGAATGTTGACATTATTTTAATCATTATCCTATACTATATCAGCATCTGTTAAAATTAACGTTGCTAAATAAAATTAATTGATGTCGCAATTTTCATAATTATGTGTTCTGTGTAGTTGTAAATAAATACATTATGTTGACATTTTCTAACGAGTTCCACAAATAAATATTTTAATATAGGCCTAAGCAAGTTAATAATTCGCATTTTTACAGTCAGTATTTCAAATTTCATACGGTTTAAAATTAATAACACAAATCAAATATTATATTTTAGTTAAAGAATCCTTTCAACCCACCTTCAATCAACATTGAAAAATATCATCATCATCATCATCATAGTACATTCACGAATTTAGGCCATTCGTTGACCTGTTTCGGTCTAAAGAAAAGAACCATCCAAAAGTCTTTTGAGTGGACGTCCTGATCTTCTTCTTCCTGCAGGTTGACAGCTTAACATTTGTTTGGGTATCCTGTGATCTTTCATTCGATGAACATGTTGCATCCATTATGACTTATAATTAGACATTTTGTTTTCTAAAGGTTCCATGTGTAATTCTTCTGAGATGTCTTCTTTTTTTTTTCTGATCTAGTAGTGTGTATCCTGCAGTCTTCCGAAGGTATCTCATTTCAGCAGATCTAAGTCTCTGTATATCCTTCTGTTTCAACGTCCATACTTCGCTACCATACAAAACAGTTGGAAGAGCCAGTGTTTTATACACTAGTAGTCTTGAATTTTTTTGGACTAACTGTGGCTTGAAAATAGAATTATTAACCCTAAAATCCTTTAAAATTTTGATATTTTTTGCATTTACATCCTTTTCTTCTTCATATGAGATATTGAATCCTAGATATGTAAAATTATTTACCTGCTCCAAAGTTTTATTGTCAAGTACAATTTTACTTCTGACAGGATCTACACCTTGCAATGCCATAATTTTTGTATTAACAATTTATTATTATTATTATTATTATTGTTATTATTATTATTATCGGTTTTGGAAGTAGTAGTAGTATATTATATATTTATCTTGTCATGGTGGAGTGGCTTGCGTGTTTAAATGACCCCGAAATCTGTGCCGGCGGTAGCATAGCTGTCAATAGGGTTCCTCATGGCTGACAGGTCTATGAGATAAGACAGACGAAAACATTACCTTGGTTGAAAGAGTGGCGATCTTTCAACGTAAAAATACAACCGCGAAGAAACGTGGACATGGGTTCCACTGGGTTAAAATTTTCAGAGGTAAAAGAGTCCCCTATTCGTTTATCCGGGCGTGGATTATTTCAGGGAATTCATGGCAAAGGCTCAAACATATGACCATGTTCATAGGGACACAGAAAGTTAGGATATTTTACAATAGTGGGACACTAGTAAATGCGCACTCTTGGTAGGCCAAGAATGAGGTGGGAGAATAACGTTAACTACGATTTGATAGAGGTGAATTGTACAGTGGATGATTGGAAGACGTTGACTCAGGATATGGGTATATGGAGAATTTGCGTCCGCGCGGCCATGAACCTACGGGTTCGATAGTGCCAGTGAGTTAGTAGTGGTGGTAGTAGAGTAGTGGAAGTGATAGTAGTTGTATCGGCCTCGGTGTTCCATGGGTCGCGTGTTCAATCCCGGCCGTGGTCGATAGAGTTGAAAAAATAAGCTTTTAAAAATGGGATACCCGACTAGTTGACAAATCGTCTCCTCTACACTGGCTGGAAGATCATCCACTTCCGTGAGTATATGTGGATGTAAGGCCAGCAGGCGACAGAAAGGAGAAGACCCTTCTTGACCTGTCGCGCCATGGGTCTTTTTTTAGTTGAATGATGCCTTTAATCCACGTAATCGAAAGAAAAATCTTTGTACTATATTATATTTATCACTATTGTCATTTTTACTGTTTATTTATGTCCATCGCTGTGGTCTCGGGTATCCGGGATAGTCCCCGGTCGGGACAATTTCCCTGGGTGATGGCTTTTCTACACCTATAAGACAAATGTCAGGATTAAAATGTAAAATTATGGAATATTCACCTGAAAGGTCCGTCTCCTCAACTTTATTAATTATTTAACTGTTGCGCTTTCGGGACTTGTCCCATCATCGGCAGGATTCAAAACTGGTGTTTCACTGAAGATCTGGTAGAGGGGGTTACATGTTTTGGGTTTGTTTTCGTTTATCAGATTGTCGTTGTGAGCTGCTTTCATGATTTCCATCCCTTCGATATACACTAAAGAAAGCTGATAAAATCGTAAAAATAGCATACAGAACTAATAACAAATTAAACAACATAATAAACAATAACATTGAAGAAAATAACATTTTCAACAGCACAGGAGTATATAAATTGACATGTAAGGACTGCAACAAATTGTATATAAGAAGAACAAACAGAAGTTTTAACATCAGATTTAAATAATATTTTCGAGACTTTATTCACGCAGAAGGAAAATCAAGCTATGCAAAACACGTTATCCATGAAGGACATCGCATGTTAAATATTGAAAACACCCTAACAGTAATGCACAGAGAAAATAATCCAGCGAAGATAAACGTACTCGAAGAGATGGAAATCATGAAAGCAGCTCACAACAACGACAATCTGATAAACGAAAACTAACCCAATACATGTAACCCCCTCTACCAGATCTTCAGTGAAACACCAGTTTTGAATCCTGCCGATGATGGGACAAGTCCCCAAAGCGCTACAGTTAAATAATTAATAAAGTTGTGGAGACGGACCTTTCAGGTGAATATTCCATAATTTTATATTTTAATTTTGAATAATACCTCAACGGAACACATCATGAATCTTATAAAAGTTGAAAACGTCAGGATACTTTACGGCCCAAAACGGTCCCCGAACATAATCTGGCCATCTTAACCATCATCATGTTTGCCATATTTAGTATTTATGAATAAGTGTGAATTTTATTTTTCGTGTTAAGGGGGGGTGATGAGTCAAATGTTCGACATTTTGGGTCAAATTTAGCATTTTTTGTATTTTTGTATTAAAAATACTACGTACCTTAAAATATAAGTTGGTGAATTTTCAGAGTCCTATGGCGCTTCTAAGTCTCCGTAATGACTGTAGGAGGGCATTTATGCTAACATTCTAATTTAACTGCAGGCAAACTTTCAAATTGGCTTTTCCACACTATTATTTTTTGCATTTCAATATACATTCAAATCAAAATAGCATTGACAAATTTAATGATAGAAGCACGAAATTATAACTGCATGTCCCACACACTATGGTTAATAATTCTATGCATGATTTTGAAACAACGTTTAGAGTTTTTTAAATAAAAAATAAAATATGTGTAGTAATTAAAAAAAAGTTCATATGCAGAGGATGTATATATTTTTTCTTCCTTTATTATAATGATATAGAAAAGTTAATGCATAGTGTTTTTCTAAATAAGTCAGTGGTCGTGTAGAAAAAAATTCAAAAATTTTACTAAAAAATTATGGGTCTTATTAATAATTTTAATATGCAAATTTTTAAATGGATTTTCTTCAATAACTCAGAAACCTTTAAGCCTAGAAGGATGAAACTTTAATATAATATTATCTATTATGGCATGAATGTGTGAACGCAAAATCAAGTATGTAGCTTAAAAACTGTAGAAAACAGAAATTTCATCCATCACCCCCTTAATGTTGTGTTGTTTCGGAGGAGGCCTTGATATTGAGCTAATCACTCACTCGAGGAGGTCCTCCATGTCCTCGTGTGTTCAGAAAAGTATGTGTGTGAGAACCACAGTTAAAATCCCTCTCCCGACAGTTCATGCCACTGTAAGGCCCGGGTGGCGTGTGGCACGTAAAAGTACCTATAAGGTGAGAGGTTAAACTGCGATATTGGAATTGAATAGTTGATAATTTCCAAAAAATTACAATTCCCTACACATAATCTGACCATCATAATCATAAGTAATGCCACGAGTGATTTCCAATTTATCTAGAGAATTTGAGAATCAAGAGTGGCATTTGTTAGGATTATTTAACGAATAAAATTAAGCTGTTTACTCACAAATCATTATTTAACTATAGTTATTTCAAAATATTTATATACTTAATGTGAACGGCGATGTTAGAAAACAAATGAGAAGCGATTGGTAGGCTTCATTTGCTTCATTTGTTCATCACTACAGCCAGATCATATTATTTATTGCCAAAGGAACGCAATATTGTAAGAATGCACTCTAGTGGAGAAAAAATCAAACACAACAAACTGTATATTAATTCATTTCTGACGTCCTATGACAATTATATTTTTCTGGAATGTTATTACCTGGGAAAAAATACATTTAAGAAAGTGCAAACAGTGGTTTCTTTTTTCTTTTTTTTGTGGTATAATCAATTGCTACAAATGTTTTATATTAACTCCCTGATGCGCTACGTGTTGACATTCATGCACTATATATACAATCTGGTAGCCATATTTCTTAAAGAGTCAGTCACTGCAAAATAATGCTATGACCTATTCAGAATGTTAAAAAGGGGGTGCTTTGTTTATTATGATAAACTTTAGTTGGTAAATTCTAGGCGAAACACGACTGTGATTGGTTGTAAATAAAAAATCATTGAAATGTGATTGGTCATCGACTCCCATTTGGGGCATGAATTAAATAGTCATAATTATGATATTCGCCATTTTTTGGAATTAATGAATGTGTGTGCAGGTAAGTAGGGCCTACGTAATATATTGAATTGCTTTCGAATCGCAGTCTCCATGTTCATTGTTGCTATGAACGCTATCAACTAAGACCCGCTTCATGTGATGTATTTTCGGGGTTTAATGACGTTCAGAGATACAAATTCTTCAAATCCGTTGACGGGAGCACTAATTGGAAAGGAAAGCACGTACAGTCACACAACATATTGATTCCGAGCTTCCTTATTCCTCCGGAAACGTTATAGTATCGATCCCCAAAATTATTACTCTACAAAATAGAGATAGAACGTTTTATTACACGCTTTATATTAGCTTGACTTGTATCTATCTATCTATCTATCTATCAATGTAACGGAATCTTTCAACGCGATTTTAACCCACTTAAAATCATTGGATCGACTTGAAACTTTGTATACATGTAGAGGACCCGTGACAATACAATAATTTCTATTTATTTTCTAAAATCCTGGCCATAATCTTCAGAAAATCAAAAAAAGTGTTTTTGTATCAATGTAACGGAATCTTTCAAGGCGATTTTCACCCACTTAGAAACATTCGATCGACTCGAAACTTTTGTATACGTGTAGAGGACCCGTGACAATACAATAATTTCATATTTTGTTTCTAAAATCCTGGTCAGATTCATCTGAAAATCAAAAAAATGAAAACTGATATAATAGGTTGCGGACTTGTCGACTTTTTAGTCAATCGTTGTAAGAGCTCAGTTGGTAGAGCAGTGAACTCTAGTGGTATATAATTTCAGTAATCCATACGTCGCTGGTTTAAATCCGGCTGGGAGGGTTTTTTATAGAAGAGTATTACTTTTAGCTCATACTACAATAGTATCGAATTTAAAGATATTTACATTTTTATCTTATTCTGTAAAATATTAAAACTAAAAAATAAAAAATAGTTTTTAAAAAACTAAAAGAACACGCTTTATTAGAAAACTAAAAAATGAAAAATAATTTTAATTTCCAATACGCTTGGGATAAAATTAAAGTGGTCAACAAAAAAATCATCCCCAACACACAGAATAAAACTAGAGTTATCAACAAAAAGAAAATAATTTTACCATCAAAAGCGTGGGGTGCTTTTTATGATGTTTACATTTTCTTCTTAGAGAGCTTACTTTTACCAATATCTATTTATTATCAAATATATTAATTGATATAGAGCACCCCACGCTTTTGATGGTAAAATTATTTTCTTTTTGTTGATAACTAGTTTTATTCTATATGTGTTGGAGATGATTTTTTTGTTGACGACTTTAATTTTATCCCAAGCGTATTAGAAATTAAAATTATTTTTCATTTTTTAGTTTTCGAATAAAGCGTGTTCTTTTAGTTTTTTAAAAACTATTATTTATTTTTATTTAACGGTGCGCTTTAACTGCTAAGGTCATTGCATTGGAAATTAAATACGAACGTAAAAAGGATAAAATGTTTTGTTATGTCTTTTATTTCAGGCTCGAAGTTCAAACAACTCACAACTAATTGACACTATAGAACCCTTAGGTTCATGACCGCGCGGAAGTATCTCTCCATATATCCCTATAGTCCACCGCTGTAGTCTCGAGGTAGCGTGCTACCTTGTCATGCAACGGGTCCGAGTTCGATTCCCGGTAGGGACAGGCTCCTGGGTGAGGTATTTTTCGGTGTTTTTCCTCATCTGTAAGACAAATTTCAGGAAGTTTAGGGCCCAACGATCCCCGAAAATCATCCGGTCATCATCCTTATCATTATCATCATCATCCTTCACCGGTGTAGAAAGCAACGGGAAGCTACCATACATAATTCCCTAGTAAAACTGCAAAGAATAACATGAAAATGCTATGATTGCAGTGAAAGACCTGCCCTCGGGCAGAATTACTGTGGATGGATGGATGGATATGCATGTTAGTCTACCTATGACGCGAAACCAACGAAACAACTTCCCTTCCGAAGGACCTTTTAGGTCCTCAAAATAGCAGCGTGCATGGACAGGTTAGAACCCACGTATCACGGAACCAGGGACATGGACGTTAACTAGTCTAACGGTAGGAGAGGAGGGGGATGGGTACAAATGGACCTGTAACTAGATATAAATTTGCAACTGTGTTAAGGGAGGTGATGGGTGAAAAATTGACCATTTGAGATCAAAATTGGCATTTTTTGTTTTTTGTACTAAAAAATAGCCTGTACTCTAATGTATATGATGGCAATGTTTCAGAGGCATATGGCGCTTCTAAGTGCCCGAAATTACGTCAGAGTTATAAAGCTGCGCCAGTTAAATACTACCTGCATGCAAATCTTTAAACTTGTTTTTCCACACTTTTATTTCCACTGCATTTTTGTACATTCAAAATTGAATGGAATTCAGAAATTCTGTCGTAGAAGGTTCAAATTTTTACTGCATGTCCTAACAACAATGGGTAACAAAGTAGTGCATGAGTTTCATGATGTAAGTAGTATTTCAAGAAATAAAAAATAAAATGTATGCAATTATTTTTTTTTGTAATTCCACGCTTGAGATACAACATTATTTTTTCTCCCTTTGTATTCACATTATAAGAATTCTAATGCATGATGTTTTTCTAAATATTTGAGGGGTCTTGTAAAAATATCAGACATTTTACTAAAACATTGTGGAACCCATTTAATTATTTTTTAAGTAATTCTGTCCGAAGGCAGGTCCTTCACTGCAAACATAGCATTTTCATGCTATGCTTGCACCTTTCACTAGGGAATTGTAGGTGTGGTAGCTTCCCGTTGCTTCCCACACCGGTGAAGGATAATGATGATTATGATAAGGAGGATGATGATGGCCATATGAATTCGGGGACAGTTTGAGCCTTAAAGTTTTCCTGACATTTGTCTTACAGGTGAGGAAAAACCCTGATAAAAACCTCACCCAGAAAAACTGCCCCGACCGGGGATCGAACCCGGACCCGCTGCATGACAAGGCAGCACGCTACCTCGAGACCACAGCGGTGGACCCATTTAATTATAGTATATGCAATTTTTTTGATATAATATTTAATAACTCATAAAATAAATGTCTCACAAGAATGAAATTTAAACACATCATTATGTATCATGCAGTGAATGTTTGAACAAAAACTCAAGTATCTCTAGCAAAAAAAATTGAACATGAAAATTTCACCCATCACCACCCTTAACCTATTCATGCACAGTGTATTAGACTATACATCAGGGTGTCCCAAAAAAAAATCGAGTCTTCTATTTTTAAAGCATACACTCTTAATTTATTTGTCATCATCATCATCCGGTATCATGGCAGCTGCCGCCGTCTTCAGGAAACTAAACGCCATTCCTCTCTATCCATCCATTGATCTTCCTCCATTCCTCTGATATTCATAGCTACTTGTACCCCTTCTATCCAAGTATTCTTCGGTCTTCCTCTCTTCCTCTTTTCCATTGGGATCCATTCCATAACAATTTTTGGCAATATTTGCTCTGGCATTCGTTTGACATGACCATACCACTGCAATCTTTTCTTTTCTATGATGTCTATGATGTCCGTCTCCTCTTGTACACCCATAATTTCCCTTATTTCTTTATTTCGTATTCTATCCATTCTAGATTTTCCAGCTGATCTTCTTAAAACATCCATTTCTGTACTTAAAATTCTTTTCATTTCCCTGGTAGGAATTTGCCAGACTTCAGCACCATATGTTAAAATGCTCTGAATTATGGTTTGATATATTTGTAATTTTCTATTTTTTGTAATATTTTTGCTCCACCAAACAGAGTTTAAAGCATTTATTGCTTGTTTTGTTTGTGCGATTCTATTTTTAATTTCAACTGTGTTATCGCCTGAATGGTCTAATTTTGTGCATTCAATACTAGGTTTTAGTTCTTCTCCATTGTTGAAATTTATATTTTCCATTTCTTCTCCTGTACACAGGTATTTAGTTTTCTCAATGTTTATGTAAGTCCCCATTTTTCGTATTCTTCTTTTAGTTTGTTAGCCATATATTCTATGTCATCGTGGCCCTGTGCTATTAATACCTGGTCATCTGCAAAATTTAATGAATATACATGTGTATTTTGGATAGGTATGCCCATTTTTTGACATTTTTTCCTCCAGTTAATTTATTTGTATATAATTTATTTGTATATAATATTAAAACAATTTCAAGTACAATTAGTCGTATGTAGGCCCACAGCAACCCGTGCCGACTTGCTTCGGTTAGTGTAGAAGGGTTATACAACTAAAATTGTATTTAGTAAATAAAACCTCAATATGCCCTAAACGTATAACTATTTACTATTTAATCAAATTGAGTTGGTGTTTACTTGATGAAAATTCATATTTATTAATTAAATAAAAATAAAACTTAGTTTTAAATAAAACTTAGTTTTAAATAAAACTTAGTTTAATTTGATTTTCATGTTTATTAAGATATAATTCAGTAACAGCTGTCAAAGTATACTGTACCTTCTTCAGACATGTTAACAAATTATGAATTGTGTTATTATAGTACATATCAACTTATCTAAGCAACAATACAACAATTATTTATTTAAATTTTTGAATTTAACAAAGACGATTCATTCAAATCAAGTTGAGAATTTAACAGTTTATTACTACTTTTCAATGTATTTATTTATTTCTACAGCCTCCAAAAGGTCCAACTTCTTATCCTTATTACAAATATGTAAAGTTTCAAAATTTGGATAGAAACAATGATTAAATAAATGATTGTTGTATTGTTGGTTAGATCAGTTGATATGTACTATAATAACTTACTTACTTACTCTTACTCACTGGCACTATCGAACCCGAAGGTTCATGGCCGCGCGGACATAAGCTCTCCATACATCCCTATCCTGAGCTAATGCTTTCCAATCATTCCCTGTATAATCTACTTCCCTCAAATCATACTTAATGTTGTTCTCCCACCTCATTCTTGGCCTACCAACTGGGCGTTTTCCCTCTGGCTTTCCTACAAGAAGCTTCCATGCACGTCTTTCATTCCCCATACGTGCAACATGTCCTGCCCATCGCAGTCTACGAGACTTAACTGTTCTTATTATATCTGGCTTCCTATAAAGACCATGTAGTTCATTGTTATGTAGTCTTCTCCATTCACCTGTCTGTTCATCTCTCTTTGGTCCAAAAATTTTCCTAAGAACTTTATTCTCAAATACTCGTAATCTCCTTTCCTCCCTTAAAGTAAGAGTCCATGTTTCGCACCCATATAATATAACTGGTAGAATAATAGTTTTATATATTTTCAGCTTAACGTTTTTGAAAGGAGTTGGGACATCAAAAGTCTCTGTAATGCATAATAGCAAGCATTTCCAGAATTGAGCCTATGTTTAATTTCTTTGTGCATCTCATTCCTATTTGTGATTATTGTTCCTAGGTATTTGAATTCAGCCACTTCCTCAAAATTTCCCTCATTGTCATTAGCTGTCCATTTCCATTATATACTGAATTTCTACGTGTGACCATATATTTAGTTTTACTGATATTTACTTCCAGTCCCAATTTCTTAGTGTTACTCAATAGTGTGTGCTTGTTGGCCTTTAGTATCTCCTCGCTATCGGCCAGTAGTACTACATCATCAGCATAAACTAACAGCTTATTAATACCATTCAGTTGTAAGCCTTCCTCATTCTCTAAAGATTTAATGGCATACTCTAGTACAAAATTAAATAGTAGAGGAGATAGTGCATCTCCTTGCTTCAACCCATTCTGGATTTCAAAAGTGTCTGAAAACTGTTTGCCTACACGCACCCTACTCTTTGAGCCATTTAGACACATTCGTATCAGTCTAACTAACTTTTTAGGAATTCCGAACTCCAGCAGGATACTATATAACTTCTCCCTCTTAATTGAATCATATGCTTTTTTGAAGTCTACATATAGTTGATGTACAGTACCATTATATTCCCATTTCTTCTCTAAAATCTGTCTTATACTGAAAATCTGATCTGTTGTAGACCTGTTTCTCTTCTAAATGCACATTGATGATCTCCTAGAATGTCATCAATATAGGGAGTAAGTCTGCTTACTAATATATTTGTTACAATTTTGTACGAAGTTGAAAGTAATGAGATGCCCCTGTAGTTGTTGCAATCAGTTTTATCTCCTTTCTTATAAATTGGTAAGATAATTGATTCCTTCCATTCATCTGGAAGAGCTTCTTTTTCCCAAATCATACTAAGCAACCAGCGTATCTTGTCCATCAATTTTTCTCCCCCTGATTTTATCAGTTCTGCTGGGATCTCATCTGAACCTGATGCTTTATACATCTTCAATTTTTCAATCGCCATTTCAACCTCTAATGCACTTGGCTCTGCGACTAGCATTTCTGCTGTCTGTAACTTATCCTCTTCAATGTCCTGTTCTGTATGTACATTTAATAGCTGATTAAAGTAACCTTTCCATCTATTTAATATACTCCTAGAATCTGCAATAATATCCCCATTTTCATTCCGAATTATGTTTGTTCTAGCCTGAAACCCCTTCTTCTCTATCCTAATTCCCTGATATAATTCTCTAATGTTCCTATTTTTTGCATTCATTTCAAGATCATTAATCTTCTCTCTCAAATATTCCCTCTTTTTACTCTTTAGTAACTTGGTGGTTTCCCTTCTAACACTACCCAATTGCTCTAAATTTACCTCATTTGGCTCGTGTAACCATTTCATTTTTGCTAGCTTTCTTTTCTTTACAATGTCGGCACATTCCTCATCAAACCATTTCTTGTTTTGCCTCTTTTTTAAACAACCAATGCTTTCTGATGCTGACAATTTAATAGTATCTCTTATAGCCTCCCATTCTTTATTTATATCAGTTTCTTCTTCGTTTGCCACATTGTCATCTGAAGATTCCAGTACTTCAAATCTATTAGCAATTTTGATTTGGTATTCTTGCCGCATTTCATCATTTTTCAAGTTTTTTAATTCATATTTTACAGAATCATCTTTAGCGTTCGTTCCTCTCATAAGCGATAGCCGTTGTCTGATTTTCACTCTGACCAGATGATGATCCGAATTGCAGTCTGTCCCTCTAACTGATCTAACATCAATGATGCTACTGTGCCAGCGTTTATCCACTAATACATGATCTATCTGGTTCCGAGTTTCTCCATCTGGGGATGTCCAGGTGTATTTATGAATATCCTTATGCTGAAATGTTGTGCTCTTAACAATCAGATTCTTTGATGTGGCAAATGTGACTAATCTAACCCCGTTGTCGTTACTATCTTCATGAAGACTGAATTTGCCTATTGTTGGTTTGAATATATCTTCCCCGCCCCACTTTTGCATTAAAATCTCCTAAGACAATTTTCATATGATATCGTGAAAGGCTATCAAATAAGCATTCTAATTCTTCATAGAACTCATCCTTGATCTTGTCATCTTTATCTTCTGTGGGGGCATGTACTATAATAACACAATTCATAATTTGGTAACATGTCTGAAGAAGGTACAGTGTACCGAAACAGCTGTCACTGAATTATAACTTAATAAACATGAAAATCAAATAAAACTTGGTTTTATTTTTATTTAATTAATATTTACCATTTTACAATAAAAAACATTATTGTTGAAATGTTGTTCGCCTTGGTTAGCAAGTGCTGACATGTTTCGAAGGAAGTCGGTACGGGTTACCATGGGCCTACATACACCAAATTGTACTTAAAATTGTTTTAACATTATGCAAATAAATTAAGAGGGTTTGCTTTAAAATTAAAAGACTTCGATTTTTGGACACATATATATATATATATATATATATATATTTATATATATATATATATATTATATTTATATAAAAGGTCCCTCATTAGAGGATTGCCATGAAAACACAGTGATACAGACAATTTTCGAATTGATGAAATACCTTTTCTAAATACATTAAAAATTTTGAAATTGTAATTGAAGTGTGTTCTGTAAAGTAGACATTTTGTAAACATGGTTTCTTAAAATTGAAATTGACCCTCTAATGGCAACAATGGCAATTTCAGAAAGATACACTCCGTTCAAATCTAAGAAATTCCAAAATTTAGCTAAGAATCCTGGTATAGTACCTCTTGCCCCGATCATCAATCCTGTGATAGTTATACTATCTAATTGGTATTTATCTTTGTAGTAGGCCTAATCTACTGTTGGCTCACATATGACTATCTTTTCAGAGTCACCTTCCTCAGGTTGGCCACTAAGAGTCTCAAAACGAATTGTGGGATCTAATATCATACCAATTTTAGAAGCTGATCTAAATTTTCATAAGTAATTTCTTTTATGACAAAATTCCATTTGGAGTGTTTTCTGACATGAAATGACCGAGAGTCGATTTTGAGATCCCAGCGGTGAGAGGCGAGCTTCTAATCGCCATCTTCTCTATATCACGGAAAAATACAGACGTAAAGCACTGTTACATAAACAAGACTTTTAAAGATGGATATCTGCTTAATTTAAATTGAAACGTTGTCGTTTTAAAAGACACAACAGTTGATAAGGAGAAATTAGGCAATTTACTACAGGCGTCTTATTCTAAAACACAGCCCATTCGTCTCATTAATAAACACTCAGACTGAATAACTGAGCGGCTGGTGACAGCATCGGACAAGTACAAAACGCAATAGCAGAGAGAATGCCACATCGCTGACTTACGTTCAAAAGCACGAAACACTCCAAAATAATTGTCCCCGAGAAAAAAGGGAACAGTGTGCGGCGACTGTGAGAAGCTTTGTACATCAGTCTTTTATTAAAATTAAATATGTAACAAAGAGCCTCCGCATGGCTTTTGTTCCTAAGTTTGTCTCTGGAAACAGAAACTGCAATTCGCTCGTTTTAATTCATAACGCTCTTGGATTCTGTCCTCCTGGCTAGTTGCTAGGTGTTTCTATCACTAAGATTCCCGATACATTTCCCTGCTCTTTCCTAAACAAAGACCATACAAATATGTAATGCGAATTTGTACCTATTGTTTTATTAACTTTACCTACATCTGTGTGGTCCACCTGATGGCCCACGGGCCACATGCGGCCCTCAACCTCTCTGGGCAGCGATTCCAATCCAAGAAGTTATTAATTTGTTACTTTAAAAATAAAATAAAACATATGAAGAAAACAGTAAGATGCAAATTAAAAGTGGAAATAAAAATTATAGAACAAGTATCAGAATTTAAATTTGTACTTACTTACTTATTCACTGCCACTATCGAACATGTAGGTTCATGGCCAAGCGGACATAAGCTCTCCGTACATCCGTATCCTGAGCTAATGATTTCCAATCATTCTCTGTATAATCTACTTCCCTCAAATCAAAGTTAATATTATTCTCCCACCTTATTCTTGGTCTACCAACTGGGCATTTTCCCTCTGGTTTTCCTACAAGAATCTTCCATGCACGTCTTTCATTCCCCATTCGTGCCACATGTCCTGACCATCGCAGCCTACGAGACTTAACTGTTCTTATTATATCTGGCTTCCTATAATTTAATTATTTAGTTGTATTAATAACAAACACTAAAAATGTAATAAAAGAAGTGAAGAAACAAGCTGATAAAGCAGCACAAATATAAGGATATATGAAAGATTTAATTTGGCGCAACAAACACATGTCAATAGGAAGCAAAACCCGCATATACAAAACGATAGTTCGACCAGTTATCGTATATGGAGCAGAAAATAGGGCTGATACAACAAAAACTAAACAAATAATAAGCACATGTGAAATGAAGATCTTAAGAACCATTCAGGGACATTATTTGATAAGATACATAATACAGAAATTAGGGACAAATATCATATTCAAGACATAACTAAATTTATTATAGATAGACGAAAATATTGGAAAGCTCATATAGAAAGAATGGAAGACAACCGACTTAAAAAAACGAGCTAAAGAAGATAGAGCAATGGACGGGAGAAGGAGACCAGCCAAGAGATGAATAAACAGTGTATGCACGTCCAATACGTCTTCCTCCGAGGAGTGGTTTAGGAAATAAACATGATGAAAATCCTAAAAATTATGAAAAAGAAGACAAAAAATGGTCTGAAATATTATTATAAGTAAAAATGACGCAAATAATTATATTATTACGGGTTATATTAAACCAATATGTAGTTAGAAATTTACTGTTATACGAGTTAGCTACAGATATTAATGGTTTATTTATTTTAAGTGATTGAGTTAAGATCCAATTCAACAGGATTCAATTGTACGGATATTTTGTTATTTCAGCTGGGAGCTAATCCGAACCTGAAACTCTTTACACATTTTTAATATTTCTATCGCAATTTCAACATCTACTGCGCTTTGTTCTTTGACCAATATTTCTGTTGTCCTTGAATCATCCTCTTCAATATCCTGTAAGCAGATTGTGTTTGGAGCATTGTAAATGGAAGCGAGAGGATAAGAAGCTTAGTGTAGAGGTATATGTAATTTTGAATAGCAGAATAACATAATGCACTTTTCTACGTTCATGGAGATGGAGTCAGTATACTTGGCGGAAGTATGATAACCCCAAACATTATGTCTGTCCGAGAATGCTTCAAGATATCAGAATTCGACTGTATGTTGTAACATAAAGCGTACAATATCAAGACGTATTAAGAAGTAAATGTATTTTTGGAGATGAGCTGCCAGAAAGTCTCGACTGGGAAAAATATAAAATACAGATATTAGAAAATGGATGAATGAAGAAAGAAGTATGATGGATGAGACAGAACACAGAAGGCTTAAAATGGTATGGATACGTAAGAAGAGTGCAGGATGGAAGACTTACCAAAGGCTGTCTATGCATGGAAAATTGAAAGAAGGGGCAGAAAAGGAAGACCAAGAACAACCTGGAAGAATTCCAATTGAGGGTCTTTCCACTTTTCACTTTTCAGCGGTTGTCCTTTTACCAGCCGGCTGCGGACCCTTCACATCCACATGTGTCAATAACAGAGGTAGATGATCAACAGCCAGTGTAGGGGTGACATGTGGTTAGCATGTCGAGTCCCCCAGCCGTTATAGCTGGTTCCTCAACCTGGAGCCGCTACTTATTGTAGCTACCCAATTGCCTCATGATGCTGGGTGGGCACCGGTCCCATACTGGCCGAAATACCATGAGAAAATTTCTTCCCCCATGGAGACTCGAACCAGCGCAAGTCCCGTAGCTCTGCGCCAAGGCTTCCTACCTTAACCGCTCGGCTACGGCGCGGGACTACAACCTGGAAGAATAACATTCAAAATTCAATGAGGACATTTGGTGTAACAGATGAAGACACAGAGAACAGAGAACGATGTTGAACTTTAATTAAGGGAAATTTGTGAATGTGTGTTGCAAACTGATAGTCTATAAGTCCGTAGTCATTTATGTATGTTTTTTTATTCGAGTCTATTACTAATATTGGTTGGAGAAAACCCTCAATGATGAAGCAACTTCTCAAAATGAATGAATGATTATTTTCCGTCTGGTTTAACTTTGCAAGAAATTTGTTGAAAGAGACAGCTGTGCTAACCTGTCTCACTCGCACCAGTGTTGACGGTTTTCTTCACCAGATGTGAATAGGCAAAGGGAGGAAGACGAAAACTGACAACACGGTGGGTTCTTTCTTTGTTAGCTGAGTGAAAGCGGTCACGGATCTACCCTTATTTATCTCCATCTCTCTCTTAGAGAGATATACAATAAGAAGTAATTGAAAATAGACTCACCAGCTTTGATGGTGACGTCTCTGCTGACAATGACACCCACGCTGTTGGTGACGAGGCAGCGATACACGGCCCAGTGGACGTCTTGGCGGAACACTTCTGCCTCGAACGGCGGGAAGTAGATGGAACCGTTGTTGAGGACAAGTCTGATACTCGGAATGGATGGAACGGCGAGATTGTCTGGTCCTAACCACTCAACCGTGGGCGTGGGATTCCCACGAGCTGAGCAATCAACGCGACCTCCGCTAGAATTTGTGAATTCCACTTTGGATGGAGGCTCGCCGATAAACATGGGCCCTTGCGTGTCGTACGAAGATCCTGCACCTACAGTCACAGCTGAAAAAATACAAATTTAAAAATTATTTTCTTACCAAGTTCACGAATGATATATCAAACAAAATAATAATAATAATAATAATAATAATAATAATAATAATAATAATAATAATAATAATAATAATAATAATAATAATAATAATAATAATAATAATAATAATAACAATAATAATAATAATAATAATAATAATAATAATAATAATAATAATAATGCTTTATTTTAGCTGGCAGAGTAAGGCCACAAGGCCTTCTATTCCACTCAACCAAGGAATAGCAAAATTATACAAAAATTACATACTCAATACAATTTTAAAATATTACTAAAATATAGACTAAACAAGGAATTGTGTAATAGGGTAGGCCGAAAAGGATCACTTTTCTATTTCGAAATTGTTAATAGCGCGGAAAAGTTGCGAATTATATAGACAAAAAAAATATATATGTAAATTTAGGCCTACCAATCGGCTGATATATTTCGATCTTGCAAAGGCTCTAAAGTTTTACAAAAAAAATTAAAAAATTGCGATTATTTCTTAAATTTTTGAATTAGGTGTTTTCGTAATGTAATAGTTTGTAACGTCTTAAATAGATTAATATTATAATTTGACTTTATTAAACACAATGTGTACATTAAATTTAATTTAGCTTTTTACCAGTCTTTAATTACAGTGTTTACTGGTAGAGTCCTGTTTTTACACTTCACTAGATGATATTTGGGACATGGATTGTTGCATAATTTACAGACGCAGTCCTCCTTGGGTTCATGGTACATGTTGTTCAGGCATATATTCCCATGAAATCCATGGGCTGCGAAACGTGTGTACAGGTGTCGAAGTTCGAAGTTATGTTGCTTCCAGGTTTCTGTTTTCATTGCGTCTGTTTCCATAATTTCTGTCGGTATCTCGGCGGCTTTGTTCTGTCTCTCCTCGATGACGGTTCTGTATGCTTGCGTTTCCGGTAGTCTGAAACAGTGTCTGATATCTTCGATGAAGAAGGATTCCTGGGCTATTGTATAGGCGTAACTATTTCTTGTATATTTTGAAATTGACAGTGATCTTTTGAGAAACCTTGATTAACGTTCTCCAGTTTCTTAAGATTTTTCACCGTCAAGTGATTCCATATTAGCTGGATTCCGTATGTTGCGGCCGGCATTACTTAAAGATTGAAGAGTTTCATGGCAGTTGAGAGGGATAATCTTTGGAGTTTAGGGATATCGTACATGGCTTTCGTTACAGCTGTTGCTCGATCCTGTATATGAAGAGAGAAAGCGGTTCCGGTTGTTTGTAAGGTGACCCCCAAGTATTTGTAGCTTGACACGAATTCTAGGGTTTCTCCTCCGCATATAAGATGGTCCTTATTAGGCAGCCTGCCTCCTTTACTGAATTTCATTGCCTTTGTTTTGGCGCTCATTATTTCCATCGAGTTTTCAAGTGCCCATATCCTAATGTTCACCATGGCTGTTTGGAGGTCTCCTTGATTCCTAGAGAGGATGATCATGTCGTCTGCGTACATGAGTAGCTTAACATTTCTTGTGTCTATAGTCTCTCCGATGTCTGAAGTCATTACATTAAAGAGTACGGGATTCATCGGGTGTCCTTGTAGGACCCCCCTTGTTTGAGTAACACTTCTCGACATACCATCACTGATTGTCACATAGTTTGTGGTTAGGATTGATTTGATTGTTCCTAATTCGTTGTGTGAGCTGCCTAGTATGTTCTCTAGCTTCTGGATGAGGATTTTCCTGTCTATACTGTCGAAAGCCTTGGAATAATCTATGTATATCACATTTTATTATTATAATGATAATGTGAAAAGAAAAATTAATGTCTGAACCAGGAATCGAACCGTGGACCTCTAGTTCTCCAGACTAGCTTGCAGCCCACTACACCATTCCAGACCTGGCACAACCATTAACAATTCTTTCCACATATACAAATCTAGAATTTTCGTTTCGTCCGCTGTCAGGTAGGTGACACCACCATCGCCAACGGCCGGCTTCGTTTAGAAGTATCTACATTTGAGAAATTTACACCACCACTTTTATAAGCAGTAAACGATGTTATTTAACATTTTTCAATACTGTTATGTTAACACAGTTCCAATAAATGGATCATAATATAATATTATAATTATATTGTGAAAAGAAAAATTAATATCTGAACCAGGAATCGAACCGTCTTAAATAGAGCCTAAAAACATTGTGTGTTAATTTGGTTTAGATCAGTTGATACCTTTCGGTTGCGCATAAGCCCCAAAATTTGCCAAAAAATGAAAAAGTTACATTTTTACGCATTTTTGGTATTTGATATAACTTTCAGAGTATTATCAGTTTCTTCAATAACTCAAAAACCTTTAAGCCTAGAAGGACGAAACTATAATTTAACATTATCTATTATAGCATGAATGTGTGTACAAAAATTCAAGTATGTAGCTTACAAAATGTATAAAATAGTAATTTCATCCATCACCCCTTAAAATATGTTTCCTTTGATTTTTATAACGATTCAAATACAAGCGCAAAATAAACCGCGCAAGCAAAAATCGAAAATTGTGTATTATGTACATGTGTGTACCCTATTCGATCCCCTTGGGACTCGGGTGATCCCAAGAGGGAGTTTTTAACCTAGCTAATTTGCTTACACTTATTTACTGACAGATGTTAACGAGTGACATGTGGCACTGGTCAACATGATTTTTGTCTCATGAGTATAATAGTTGTACTTAATGCAGTGTTTTATAGTGTTTTGAAATATGTATTCGGAATTTCTCCATCAGCCACAGTTTTTTTATTTCAATTTCAATTAATGGATTTAAATAATTATTTTTTAATAAACGTTGTTTTCGTCCATTTGTCCATTGTAAAATAAAACCAAATGAGCTAACTTATGAGATTTCAGCTATGGAAAAGGGATATCAAGGCAAATGGAATCATAATATGCTGGCCGATTATTATTGGAGAATCAAGAGGGATGCTCCACAGGCGAAATATAGCAGAAAATCGTAATTTCTTACTTTCTAAGTGAGTCCAAATGTTCGAATATTGTGTAGTTACGAATGTAGAAAATATTAAAGTGTTTGAAATTATAAATGCCTGTCTCTCGGAAAGCTTGTGCGATGGAGAAAAACCGATATCATATTTGAATTCAGGAGAAAAAATATTATCAAAATCACATATTTTTCTTTCTGAGACAAAAAAGAAGTTTCTTTTTGTTTCTCAGCGTGGTTAGCATATCGCATTAATAAGGCACATAGTAGGCAATTGCGGTATTACTTGGATGGATGAAACTCTATTAAATTTTGCACAGACGTCCTTTCATTCAGGCTTGCGGTTCTTTTACGAGCTTGAAAACATTCAGACACCAATAGGACATACAATTTTCTCTCCTTCCTTCAAGTAACATCAAAGTTTCGAATTCATATAATATAGTGTAAGAACAACAGTTTTATATACTAGGGCAAACGATACGTAATGACAACATTGCTATAATATCATAAAAATTGTTTAGGTTACTTTTGACATCACGAACTTGATTTACAGTCTCCTGTCAAGTCAACTATACGTTCCCAAATACTTGGAATACGGCACATTCCATCCACAGCACCATTTCTGGATATCTGTTTCACTGATCGATTTCTGGATATCAACTCCTGATTGAAATCGAATGCCTCGTAAAGGTTGTTTGATCTTTGAGAACAAGTTATAGTCACAAGGGCTCCTGTCTTGTGAATTTGGCGATTGTTCGAGTTCTTCCGAATCCCACCTTCTAAACAAATTCTACTGAACATCTTTTAAGGGCGGTATTACTACATGTGAGAAATAGTGAAAGTATTCACAAAATATTGCTATCTCGAGATTTTCAATACAACAAAGGCTGCTCAACAATATACTATCATCATCATCATCACCATCATCATCCGTCATGAACTAAGCATTTGTAGACCTGTGTCGGCCCCATCTAGCAGTCTTTTAAGAGGTCTTCCTGGTCGACGATGTCCTTTCGATTTATATTGCATCATAATTTTTTTGGGATTCTTGAATTATCCATTCTTTTTACATGGTCTGACCAGTTTAATTTATATCTGTTGAGTTTTTCTTCTACTGATTCTACTTCTAATTGTTCTAAAATGTCTTCATTCTTTTCTCCATCTAAAAGAGTGTATCCTACTATCCTTCTGAGAAATTTCATTTCCTTTACTTTGATTCTGTTCCTGTCTCTTTGATTAATGTCCAAATCTCACTTCCGTACAAAAGCGAGGGTAATGTCAAGTATTATATATTTTTATTCTTGTGAATTTTGTACTAATTTAACTTCCAATGTTATTTATTATTAATTATTATGACTATTTAACTCATGCCCCAATTGGTAGTCAATGACCAATCATGTTTCAATAAATTTTATTTTACAACCAAAGAAAGTCAGCCGGACACTGGCATCTTTAAAAATAAATCTAAATTTATATTTGCTCTAACCTCGACTTCATTACTACCCGGTGTCAGGTATATATATATATTAATTGGTGTTTCTCGTATAATTTAACATATTTATATTATTATATTATTATTATCATTATTATTAATATATTACTATTATCATTATTATTATTATTATTATTATCATTATTATTATTATCGTAAGTATTATTATTGTTATTATCCTATAAAAAGTTGTTTGTACATGAAATTTACATTTCTACATTGAATGTGCCTTTAACTGTTTATAATTAGTATAGTGTATATCTATATTTGTAAAATATTTATTTGTATTTGTGCTGGTTGACTGGAAGAGAAGGCCTTATGGCCTTAACTCTGCCAGAATAAATAAAACATTATTATTATTATTATTATTATTATTATTTTAAAAAATCGTGTTTCACCTCGCTCTTTATCTATTTCTCTTTATCAGCTCCTGCTTTTGTGTTAAAGAAAGCTCCTCCTTTTTAATATTCTGAACAGATCAGAGCATTATTTTTCTCCAACAAACACATTGAATATAGTAAATAATGAACAGATTACTTGATTTTACTGGGTTGTTTACTAAAAAATAAATGAATAACCTATAATGTTGATCAAAATATAGAGTTTAATGTGTTTCATTATTTCTCCAATAGGGTGCATTCTTATAATATTGCGATCATATTTGGCAAGACAAATATGATCAAGGTGCAGTGAATATACGTAACTCCACATTTCTGATTTCTTTTTAAACATCGCCGTTTACATTAAATATATAAATATTTTAAAATAGCAGTAACTATATTTAAATATTGACTTTTGAGTAAACAGCTTAATTTTATTCGTTAAATAGTCCTAAAATGCCACTCTTGATTTCCAAATCCTCTAGGGACTGCAAACAAGAAAAGAAAATGATTAAAATGGTCACCACTAGGATCGCTGATTTGCAACAGCGTTTCCATTACTTATGGAATGCCCAAGTATTTTTAGTTTAATGTTTTATGAGAGAAGTTGGGGCAAGTCCCTGTAATGCATAACAGCATGCATTTCCAGAAATGAGCACACTGAATGAAATTATAATTTAATTACGTAACCGCTATTGGTTTGACATAAAAACACACTGTAGAATGTAATCACGACGCAAGAGTCTCCTACATACGGAACTGGGAACTAGAATTAAATGCGAAACCCTATTCCACGTAACTTTAATATTATATTCTGTACAACGTCAAGTGGGAAATGAACTGCCAGCCTCCATTGTTAACGAATTCAATGCAAGCCTGAACGCTACGTTAAGTAAGCCTTGCCTCCACACTGCAAAATTTCTTTTAAATCCAATGAAAAAGCAAGGATAACAGACTAAACTGTAATACTAAAATAATTTTCCCCCTCCCACCCTTCCTTCAAGAAAATGACACAAATATTCACCTATTAACACTTGCTTTATTAAGTCGTGCATTTAAGGGAGGAAATGAGATTACGAGTATTTGAGAATAAAGTTCTTGGGAAATTTTTTAGATCAAAGAGAGGTGAACAGACAAATGATTGGAGTATATACATAACAGTGAACTGCATGGTCTTTATAGGAAGCCAGATTTAATAAAATCAATTGAGTTGGTGTTTACCTGATAAAAATCCATATTTAATCCATCCATAGTAATTCTGCCCGAAGGCAGGTCCTTCACTGCAATCATAGCATTTTCATGCTATGCTTGCAGCTTTACTAGGGAAATGAAGGTGTGGTAGCTTCCCGTTGCTTTCCACACCGGTTAAGGATGATGATGATGATGATAATGATAAGGATGATGATGATAACGATGGCCATATGATTTCGGGGACCGTTTGGGCCTTAAAGTTTTCCTGACATTTGTCTTACAGGTGAGGAAAAACCCCGATAAAAACCTCACCCAGGAAAACTGCCCCGACCGGGGATCGAACCCAGGCCCGCTGCGTGACAAGGCAGCACGCTACCTCGAGACCACAGCGGTGGACCCATACTTAATAATTAAATAAAAATAAAACTTACTTTTATTTGATTTTCATATTTATATGAATATATAATATTATTATTTATTACTATTTAATATTTATAATTTATATAAATATGAAAATCAAATAAAACTAAGTTTTATTTTTATTAAATTAATAGATATAATAAAAATAGTGAAGTATCGTAAACTGCTATGGGTAGGTCATGTGGCGCGAATGGGGAATGAAAGACGTGCAAGGGAGCTCCTTGTAGGAAGCCAGAGAGAAAAAGCCCAGTTGGTAGACCAATAATGAGGTGCGAGAATAAAATTAACTATGATTTGAGGGAAGTAGATTATACAAGGAATGGTTGGAAAACATTAGCTCAAGATAGGGATGTAAGGAGAGTTTATGTCTGCATGGCCATGAACCTACGTGTTCGATAGTGTCAGTGAGTTAGTTAGTTAGTTAACTTTGTTCTCTACACTTACACTGCTTTTCTGAAGTTTGAAAATAATTTAGTTTCGGCCAAGATAAGTTAACATCCTCATCGTTAACTAGTCGAGTAGTAGGGCTGTCACTTTGATTAGATTAGATTTAGATTAGATTTATTTAGCCTGGTAGAGTTACGGCCATGTGGCCTTCTCTTCCACTCACCAGGACAAACATATATTACATCAGAATATAACAATCTTAATTAACTCTAATATTAAACACTAAGTAAAAATTTGATCAAAAGATAATATCTAATATATTACGATCTATAATACAACCAGTTAATATTAGTTAAAATTAAGACTAAAACTAATAATAAAATGTATACACGCAAGGCATATTAAATTGTCCCTGTCTAGTGTATATAAAAAACAAAGGAAAATAGTGAGATATAGAAAACTAATTTTACGATTATACAATATTTAAACAAAACAAATAAAAATATTTGTTATTCTTAATATTATTTTCATAAATAATTAAATATATTAATATTGCTAAAAGAATATTATCAGTGAGGTGTATAAGTTAGTTTGTTATTAAATAATTCTTTAGTTTGTTTTTGAAGGATGTTATAGTTTGACAGTCTCTGACATAGGACGGAAGGGAATTCCATGTTTTGGTAAGTGACACCAATTGAGCCTCTGGACAGGCTTGTAATGCAGAATTAGAACAATTAGAAATAAAATCAGTACAAGGGAAACTCAACAGATCTAAATTAAACTGGCTAGATCATGTAAAAAATGAGCAATTCAAGAATTCCAAAAAATGATGAAGGAATATAAATCCAAAGGACATCGTCGATCTCGAAGACCTGTTAAATAACTGCTAGATGCGGCCGAAACAGGTCTACAAACGCCTAATTCGTGACGGATTATGAACTTTAATCTCTCTCTCTCTCTCTCTCTCCCCTCTCTCTCTCTCTCTCTCTCTCTCTCTCTCTCTCTCTCTCTCTCTCTCTCTCTCTCTCTCTCTCTCTATGCCCTAGCCACCGGGGCCATACAGAACAAGACCACTTGGGAGGGTATTTGCATGTTCACACACAGAAATTCATTATAAGTAAGCTATATTGGAAAGGAGCAATTATTGATATATGAAGGAAGTTTTGATGAAATGGCTGAATTCAAATGCCTAGGAACTCTAACTATAAATAGGAATGACATTCACAAAGGTATTAAACATAGGCTCAATTCCGGAAATGCGTGTTATTATGCATTACAGGACTCTCGTCCAAACTTCTCTCAAAATACATTAAAATGAAAATGAATAAAACATTTATTCTGCAGTTCTATTATATGAATGCGAAACCTGGACTCTTACTTTAAAGGAGAAGAAAATATTACGGGTATTTGAAAAAAAAGACCTTATGAAATGTTTTGGACAAAAAAGGACAGTTGACAGACAGCTGAATGGAGAAGACTTGATAACAGTGAGCTACATTGTCTTTATAGGAAGCCAGATATAATAATATAATAAATAATAATTATTATTATTATTATTATTATTATTATGTCTAGTAGAATGCGATGGGTAGGACATGTGACACGAATGGAGAATGAAAGAGGTGCAAGGAAGACTCTTGTAGGAGGGAAGACACCCAGTTGGTAGATCCAGAATGAGATGTTAGGGTAACATTAACTATGTAGAATAAACAGGGGAGGATTGGAAAAGATTAGCACAGGATAGGGATAGATGGAGAGCTTATGTACGCGCGGACATGAATCTACGTGTTCGGTAGAGCCAGTGAGTTAGTTAGGAAAATGTTTGTACCAAAGAGAGATTATCAGAGAGGTGAATGGAGAAGGCTACTTAACAGTGAGATACATGCTATTTATGGGAAGCCAGAAGAAATAAGAAAAATTAAGTCTCGTAGATTGCGATGAGTAGGATATGTAGTAGAATTGGCGAATGGAAGAGTGGCATGGGAAATCGTAGGAAAATCTTAAGGAAAGCGCTTAGTAGATAGACCAAAATTGAGGTGGGAGAATTACATTAACTACGATATGAGTGAGGTGATTTATACAGTGGATAATTGAAAAAATAGCTCAGGATAGGGCTGTATGGAGAGCTTGTATCCGTTCGTCCATGAAACTACGGGTTCGATAGTCCCAGTGAGTTAGCTTGTTAAAATACTATTATTATTGCTATTATTATTATTACTATTATTATTAATAGTCCACCGCTGTGGTCTCGAGGTAGCGTGCTGCCTTGTCACTCAGCGGGCCTGGATTCGATCCCCGGTAGGGACAGTTTTTCTGGGTGAGGTTTTTATCGGGGTTTTTCCTCACCTGTAAGACAAATGTCAGGAAAACTCTAAGGCCCAACAACGGCTCTCCGAAATCAATGGCCATTATCATCATCATCCTTATCATTATCAGTCGCACATCATCATCCTTCACCGTGTGGAAAGCAACGGGAAGCTACCACACCTACAATTCCCTAGTAAAGCTGCGAAGCATAACATGGAAAATGCTATGATGTAGTGTAAAGACCTGCCCTCGGGCAGAATTACTATGGATGGATGGTATTATTATTATTATTATTATTAATATATTGCTATTATTATTTTTACTCTTCTTCTTCTCTTCTTCTTCTTTTCTTCATTATTATTATTATTATTATTATTATTATTATATTATTATTATATTATTATTATTATTATTATTATTATTATTATTATTATTATTATTATTATTATTATTATATTATTATTATTATTATTATTATTATTATTATTATTATTATTATTATTATTATTATTATTATTATTATTATTATTATTATTATTATTATATGAAGGTTTAGGGGAAATCAGATGTAATAAGAACAATTAATTTCGTAGATTGCAATGGACCACGATATGTGGAAATGAGTACGGAATGAAAGAGTGCCGTGGAAACTTTCTGTAGGAAAATCAGTGAGAAAGCGCCCAAAAAGTACAGCAATAATTAGGTGGGGAAATAGTATTAATCATAATTTGAGTGAAATAAATTATACAGAGGATGATTGGAGGAAGCTTTACCTCAGGTCTGGGATATATGGAGAGTTTTGTGTGTGCGCTCCCATGAACCACCGGTTTCGATAGTGCCAGTGGGTTAGTTTATTATTATTATTATTATTTATAACAATATTATTATTTATATTATTATTGTTATATATACTATTATTATTGTTATAATAATAATAATAATAATAATTATTATTATTATTATTATTATTATTATTATTATTATTATTATTACTGATGCTACTACTACTACTACTACTACTACTATGGGAAAAGTTAGCAATAAACATGAATGGAAGTTGCGTCAGCAGTGATAAAACAAACTGTATCGTATCACATTATACCAAAACAATAACCGATAATGAAGTAAGCTCAATTTGCCAAATGAGTATAATTAAACACTGATTGTATTCTGTTTCTAAGCAAAGTTTCCAATCCATATTTATTAGAGAATGAGTGTTATTGAAATTAATTACTGTTGCCAGTGGCGTGCAGATAGGCGTAGTACTATTATAATTTTAAAATGAACAATAGCGAATCAAGTGGTTGCTGTGATTAAATCCACAAATGACACTAGTTTCAAATATATAATGTAATAATTTAGCCTAATCTGGACAAGAGTTCCCCTAACAGACTCAAAAACAACTGTTCGCCTAAAGACACGTGGATCCAAACAATGGTATAACTAAAGGCAATGTATTTTAACTTCAAAGTTCGATGAAGAAGTCATCATGCAGTGAATTCCATCACATTGTGAAATCTTGAGCAATGAAACAGTTGTTGATGATGTTGATAATAATAATGAAAATAATAATAATAATAATTTTATTTATATACAGTATTTTAATGTTTACACATCTTTCTGTGCCTAAAGTTTTATTTTTCTTCTCCACTCGTCTCTCTCCATCCAATCCATGTCCTCCAGTCCCCTTGCTCCCATTCCAGTTCTTATTTCCTGCATCCACGAGTTTCGAGATCTTCCTCTCCTCCTTCTTCCAGATGGACACCATTCCAATGTTTTCCTGGGTAATCTTTCTTCTTGCATTCGTCGTACGTGCCCATACCAATTTAATTGCTTATACCGTATATAATCTACTATTGAATAACCAATATTAATTTTTTGTCTTATGAGAGTGTTTCTTAATATGTCTAATTTTGAACATCTTGCTGCTCTCCTCAAGAAATTCATTTCCATCTACATAAGTTTTTTTTCTAAGTTTTTGTTGAATTTCCAAACTTCAGCTCCATATGTGACAGTACTTCTCACTATTGAATTATATATCTGTAACTTATTTTTCCTGGTTATATGTCGGTTCCATAAGACTCCATTCATCATTGCTGTTATTGCTCTACCTTTATTTATTCTGTTCTTAATATCACTTCCTTGTTTATCCTCTTTATCTAATTTTACTCCAAGATACTCAAATTCTTCACATCCTCTAATATACACCTTCTCATCTTCTAATATCAAATTTTCGGTTTCGGCTCCACATCCCATATAAATTGTTTTTTTCTAAATTTATTTTCAAACCCCAGTTATAGTATTCGTCCAATAATTTTCTGAACATAAATAATAATAATCATAATAATAATAATAATAATAATAATAATAATAATAATAATAATAATAATAATAATAATAATAATAGTAATAATAATAATAACAATAACAGTAATAACAATAATAATAATGTTTTATTTATTCTGGCAGACTTAAGACCAAGAATGAGGTGGGAGAATAATATTAATTATGATTTGACGGAAATAGATTATACAGAGGATGATTTGAAAACATTACCTCAGGATAGGGATGTATGGAGAGTTTATGTTCATGCGGTCGCGAATCTACCGGTTCGATAATTTCACTGAGTTAGTGCTATTAGACCTTATTTTCATTATTGTTCAGTTTGTATCACCAGAAATTATTCAGCAACAGACAACATGTAGCTAAATTCTACACAACTGTTGGATCTAAACATAGTAGATATCTAGGATCCAAATTATATAATGAATTAATTAGATTCAATCCAGATCTAAGCAAACTAAACACAGAGAGATTTAGAAAAAACAATTATTAAACTATTTAACTAATTATAGAATTTAATTATTTAATTAAATATTTTAAAATAGTACATAAGTGGTAACCTATTTTGCTTGATGTTGCTTTATCGTAATGTATTTAATTACTTTCTTTTATTTGGTTTTCATGTATTATATACTCGTATTATTCTCTTTATATTATTTTGTTTACGGTATATCATTTTCCACTGCATTAATTATTTGTCTATGTTACAATGTATTTTATATTTTAAAATATTCACCTAAATATATTTTGCTTTATATTATAACCTATTATATTTAATTACATTTTAGTTTGGTATTAATGTATTATAATTATATAATGTTTTGTTTACTTATCTATCTCCTTTGCATTAATTCTTTCTGTGTCAGAGTGAATTTAATATTTTGAAAATTTTTCCTAAATGTGTTTTGTTTTATATAACACTGGTCAGCATGATTTTTGTCTCATGAGTACCAATAGTTGATATTAATGTAGTTTTTTTTATCGTATTTTCAAGTATGTGTTCGGAATTTCTCCATCACCCACAGTTTTTTCTTTGAATTTCAATTAATGGATTCGAATAATTATTTTTTAATTAACCTAGATTTCTTACCGGAAAATTTTGACGCATGTAGCGATGTGTACGGGGAACACTTTCATCAGGAAATTTCAGCTATGGAAAATAGATATCAAGACAATTGGAATCCTAATATGCTGGCCGATTATTGTTGGGCCATCAGGAGGGATGCTCCACAGGCGAAATATAGCAGAAAATCGTCATTTCTTACTTTGTAGGTGAGTCCGAATGTTCGAATATTGTGTAGTTACGAATGTAGAAAATCTTAAAGTGTTTGAAATTATTAATTCCTGTCTCTCGGAAACCTTGCGTGATGGAGAAAAACCTATATCATATTTGTATTCAGGAGAAAAAATAGTATCAGAGTCACATATTTTTCTTTCTGAGACAAACAAATTTCTTTTTTGTTGCTCAGTGATATTTGTTAATGTATTTAATTGCCTTTTTCATTCTAGTGTTAATGTATTCTGTACTGTTTTGTTCTTCTATTTCCGCGAGTATTATTATTTCATTTTTTTATGTGCCAAAATTTATTTTATATCTTAAACTGGCATTACATTCATATATTTCCTTTCCCTCTTCCTTTAACTAAAACTTTGTAATCTATATGTATTAATTCTGTAACTGATCTGCACCCCAGCACAAGAACTTGCTCATTCGGTGTCAATACTACGTACAACATTAATTCGTGAATAAAATTTATTAGAATAGAATAGAATAGAATAGAATAGAATAGATTTATTTAGCCTGGTGGAGTTAAGGCCATGTGACCTTCTCTTCCACTCACCAGAACAAGCATATGTTACATATGAATACAAAAAAAAATACAATAATAGTCATATAAAACAGGACAAACATATGTTACACATGAATACAAAAAAATTACAATAATAGTCATATTAAACAGGACAAACATGTTACATATGAATACAAAAAAAAAGTTACAATAATAGTCATTGAACAATTAATTATTGTCATATTGAATAATAATGAAATTAATGTCTAATAATAGAATGAAACTAAATACAATTAAAATTAAATTAATGACACAATGAATAAAAAAGGAATAATAGCTCGAATCTACTATGCATAAAAAGAAGAGAAAAAAATACAAAGAAAGTAATAAAACTACAATGAATTAATCTACGCTTTTTATACAAGGCATTAGGTAAATATATTAACAAATCCTAAGTCTATTTTTATTAAATAATGCAAAAACGCATTATTAATTCTTAAAAAGTAGTATTAGTGAGTTGTTTCTGTTAGTGATTTTATTTTCAATTTATTTCTGAAAGATGGTAAAGTTTGGCAGTCTCTGACATAGGGTGGAAGTGAATTCCTTGTTCTAGCAAGAGAAACTGTAAAAGATTTCGAATAATAGGTAGTATTATTCTTAAAAAAGAAAAGGTATCTAATACATAATGTGATTTCTGTATTTGAATGTAACATAGGTTTGTCCTGATGAGTGTAAGAGAAGGCCACATGGCCTTAACTTCGCCAGTCTAAATAAATAAAATAACTAGATTATAACAAAGCAGAATATTTATCGAATGATTTAGATGAGTTATACATTGATGATCAAAAAATTAAAAAGTCCAAAATTTTCGTTACCTGCGCTCCATGATGGAAATAGAAGGTAAATCGAAAATGGAAACACATAAATCAAAAGATAACTAATGGGAAGAAAGTAATTGAAATGCTGAACTCAGTTTTATGTAACAGGGATATAATAAACGGTACAAAAATAAAATACGAGTATTCAAAACCATACTACAGAGTATAGTCTTGTATGGAGCAGAGATATCGATATTAAACAGAAAACATGTTAAAAAACTGAATTCTTCTGAAATGGACTTCTGGAGACGATCAGACAGAATACCGAGGAGAGATCAGAAATAGACTCCTTATGGAAGTGGAAGAAGAAAAGTCACAATTGAAAGGAAACGACTACAATGGTACGGTCAAGTACGCAGAATGGGAGAAGGAAGAATAACCAAGATTGTACGAGAATGGAAAATTAAGAGGAGAGGTGGAAGATGACGCCCTGCTACTACCTGGATACAGAATGTGCGTAGGCCCTACGCCAATGGAAAGATTTGGTGTAAAGTGGAGGATGATGTACAAGATAGAGACAAATGGCGAAACATCACAAATAGTACAGAGTTGTGAAAAGTAATATTTAACTTTGTGTATTTGAAAATATTGTAACATATTTTATATTTTGATATTGTTCGATTGGAGACAAAAAACCTCTGTACAGAGCTGAATTCTCAGTTACTATTTAACTAATGCTCCAAATGGGAGTCAATGACCAGTCACGTATCAATGAATTTTGTTTTTACAACCAATGACAGTCGTGTTTCACCTCGCTCTTTATTGAATTCTCTTTACCACAATAAATAAAGCTCCTCCTTTTTAATATTCTGAACAGGGCAGAACATTATTTTGCAGTGACTGACTCTCCAACAAATACATTGAATATAGCAAATAATGAACATATTCCTTCGAACTACGCATTTGATAATTGTGTGTTCAATAATTGTGTTTTTAAGTAATTATTTACTGAGTTCTTTTCCTATAAAAATAAATTAATTACCTTTAATGTTGATTACAATATAAGGGTTGATGTGTTTCATTTTTTCTCCACTAGCTTGCATTCTTACAATATTGCCATCCTATTTCAAGTTTCCCATGCCAGATGGCAATACATAATGTTAAATAATCAAGTTGCACTCGATGAACAAATTCTGATTTGTTTTCAAACATGGTCGTTTACATTAAATATGTAAGTATTTTAAAACACGGGTGAATATATTTAAATAATGATTTTTAGTAAACAGTTTAATTTTATTCCTTAAATAGTCCTAACAAATGTCACTATTGTTTTCCAAATCCTTCTAGAAACATTTACTCGTCACTTCGTGACATCGTGAATTTATCGATCATTTGGAAATCACTCGTGACATTACTTATCTAATATGTAAAAATGAATGTTTGTTTGTTTGTTCGCACATTTACGCGTGGCCATTGATCCGATTGTGATGGGACTTTTGCAAAATGTTCAGGATATTCCCGGGATGAACACAGGCTATAAGAGAGTTTGATACTCAACTCCTACACCCTTAAAAATCATTGTTTGTAGTAGAAAACGTGAAAAAAGTAGCTCTTTGGACGCTTAAATGGCTTACGCTGCCTAAACCATAACAAATACACAAGATTAATGTACACAGAATTGAATATCTTAAAAAGCTCTACAAGGAAGTCCCCGACAGCATATGTTTATCTCTTACGGATAACTCACAATAACCATTTTTATCTTTCATTGATGCCAAGAAGATCGAGACAAGTACGTAGATTCCTGTGCAAGCATAGCAGCACATGGCGGGTATTATTTTACGGATAACTCACAATAACGAATTTTGCTTTTTAGCTCATTTATGCCAAGAAGAACGAGATAAGTAGATTCCCGGGCAACACCGGGTAATCAGCACGGGGAATCTTAAAGTAATTAACGATACACATTTATAGTTACTTTTAATGTTAGGCCTACTTATACAACTAATCATAAGAAGTACATTTAATTTTTGTCTTTCGGCTCATTTATGCCAAGAAGATCGGGATGAGTAGATTCCCGGACAACGCCGGGTAATCAGCACGGGGTATCTAAAAAATATAAAGTTATAATTATTTTTCCTTCTACTTATTCAACTAACATAAAAGTAGATTGATTTTCATTGATCTAGACGCAGCAGGGCACGCCGTGTATTAACTAGTGATAAATAAAAAATAAAACAAATAAAATAAAAAATAAAAATAATAATAGTAAGATAGATTAACTAAGTTAAAATTTAACATACGCTACTTTAAATGGTTAATTTGTGTCAGAGTTAATATATTTCCCGATAGCTGTATATTTGTGATCAGATTCTCCAAGAGACATAATGTAACGATATAGTTTACGTAACGAAGCTCTGATGGTTTCTTTGTTAAAACTCTTGTGTGCGTTTGTTCATTGGTTTCTGGGTTTTCCTGGAAGGCAATTTGATAACCACAGCCTGCCTTCATATCCGCTTGAAAGGTTTTCTTTCAACGTCATCTGCCATCAGTAGTTACTTTAGCGCCAAATTTGCATAATTTGCATTATGACCTAGAAGCTATGTAACTGGAAACTAGCGGACAAGCAAGCTTTTAGCGCCCGCACACAGGATTTCGTAAAGCTCGGACAATTATGAAAAAAAAACAGCGTCATTTTCTTACGCGCTTCAATACATTACTGTTTATTAAATTCTAACAATGTGTACCGGCGCGCATGGACAAGCATGGTTTTAGCACCCGCTAATCAGCCTGCTATAGAATTTCTTAAAGCTCGGACAATTCGTCGGCGTTGTGCATCAACCGGCTACGCGCCATTATCTAAGTTTCGAGAAAAATACATTTAAATTTAAAGTCAATTTTCACTGTTTATTGTAGCGCCAATGTAACAACACGGGATATTGCAAGTTATTTTCATTGTTTGACAAACTTAAACACAAGATCACAACATAGTCTCTTGCTTAATATACCGCAACATAGGACATCACATCACTCCATGTCATATACTATCTTCACTTCTCGCAACTGGAATTCCCTACCACCTGCCGGACATAGGCATCTTTTAAAAAGAAATCTAAATTTATATTTGCTCTAAGCACAACTTCATTATTACCCAGTGTAAGGTATATATATTAATTGGTGTTTCGCGTATAATTTATATCGTTTTTATATCATCATCATCATCATAGTACATTCACGAATATCATCATCAATATTATTATTATTATTATTATTTATTATTATTATTATTATTATTATTATTATCGCAAGTATTATTATTATTATCGCATAAAATGTTTGTTTGTACATGAAATTTACATTGCTACATTTAATGTATCTTTAACTGTTTATAATTAGTATAGTGTATATCTATATTTGTCAAATATTTATTTGTATTTGTACTGGTTGAGTGGAAGAGAAGGCCTTATGGCCTTAACTCTGCCAGAATAAATAAAACATTATTATTATTATTATTATTATTATTATTATTATTATTATTATAGTTATGTATCTATAATCTAGGAGCGGTAACATTTGGCACTTAGCTGCGTGATGCAAAATTTAGATTAATATTTATGAATATATGGTTTAATATCCGTTTGTTCCAAAACAGTATCTCTAATAGGACAGATGGCGCTTACATATTTCTTTAATAATACGGCTATATTTAAATATTTGGCACTAAAGAATGCGTACACTTACTTCATGAGCCAGTGCAAGAGATGGCATAAAAAACTCAATTTTTACATAAAATTGCGCTTAGCCGGTTAATGCATAACTTCGTAAAATTATTGAAAATGGCTTTAAATGTCACATTAAACACATTAAACTGTATATTATAACCAACACTATAGGTTATTAATTCATTTTTTCGGGAACAACTAAGTAAAAATCATTATTTAAAAACACAATTATTGGACACACAATAATCAGACGTGTAGGTCGAAGGAATCAGGTGAATGGAGAAGACTGCTTAACAATGAATCACATGATATTTATAGGAAGCCAGATATAATGAGAACAGTTAAGTCTCGTAGACTGCGATGGGCAGGACATGTGGCACGAATGGGGAATGAAAGACGTGCATGGAAGCTTCTTGTAGGAAAACCAGAGGGAAAACGCCCAGTTGGTAGACCAAGAATGAGGTAGGATAATAACATTAACTATGATTTGTGGAAAGTATATTATACAGGGGATGATTGGAAAACATTGACTCAGGATAGGGATGTATGGAGAGTTTATGTCCGCGCGGCCATTAACCTACGGGTTCCATAGTGCCAGTGAGTTAGTTTGTTAGTTAGTTAGTAGGTCGAAAGAATCTGTTCATCATCAAAAATCACGGATTAAGCCCATGTGGCTTGTTCCTGTCTCGTAGATTCTCATTCAAAAAGTTGAATCCATCTATTTTCATTATTTACTATATTCAACGTGTTTGTTAGAGAGTCAGTCACTGCAAAATAATGCTCTGACCTGTTCAGAATAATAAAAAGGAGGGGCTTCTTTATTTTGGTAATCAAAATTCGATAATTATCGAGGTGAAACTCAACTGTTATTGGTTGTAAAACAAAATTCATTGAAACGTGATTGGTCATTGACTCCCATTTGGGGCATGAGTTAAATACTGCAGACAGCTGAAATAGAATCAATACTAATAAAATTCATTGTTAAAACCGTTGAGGTGGAGAGTCATACAATAAAATAGGTTAAAATATACCTTCTTAGGTAAGATGCGTAGTCCTCAACTTATAAAATATGTATTCTTTATGCCTGTAGGCCTTTCAGAACATCCGTTCCATCTTCAGCAGGTTCTTCTTCGTTACAATATCTAGTATGATTGTTGAAGTTGCTGGTCCTAATGTGGTGTTGTCGTGACTAAAGCTTCTTCCTGACGATATCGTATAGTGGGTTGTTTAGTCTGGGAGTTCTTTCATTTATTAAAAGCTTGTTGTCTATTTCCTTGATAATTTCCAGGTCTTCCAATATGTTGATTTTTGTTGGATTTCCCTCTTTTCGTACTATTGTAAGGGTTACGCTAAGCACATAATAATCGCCGGTCATATAATGAACTCAATAGAAGACACCCTTACAGGAGTACACAAAGAGGGGAAATCCAACAAAAATCAACATATTGGAAGACCTTAAACTTTGCATCAATATTCCTGATTATGGGGTCACAATGACCCCTCACATAATTATAGTTTTAAAACGTGTTTATTTTAATAGGATTTGTATAAGGTTTTCTATTTTATCACATTATGCATTCTAGTAAATTAAACTTCCATATTTAATACAATTAAGCAGACCATTGAGGGTCAGGGACTCATCATCATCATCATCATAGTACATTCACGAATTTAGGCCATTTCTTGACCTGTTTCGGCCTCAAGAGAAACACCATCCAAAAGTCTTTTGAGTGGACGTCCTGGTCTTCTTCTTCCTGCAGGTTGGTATCTTAACATTTGTTTGGGTATTCTGTGATCTTCCATTCGATGAACATGTTGTATCCATCTTGACTTATAATCAGAAATTTTGTTTTCTAAAGATTCCATGTATAATATTCTTCTAAGATGTCTTCATTTTTTTTTGTGATCTAGTAGTGTGTATCATGCAGTCCTCCGAAGATATCTCATTTCAGCAGATCTAAGTCTCTGTATATCCTTCTGTTTCAACGTCCATACTTCGCTACCATACAAAAGAGTTGGAAGAGCCAGTGTTTTATACAATTTTAATCTTGAATGCTTTTGGACTAACTGTGGCTTGAAAATACAATTTATTAACCCTAAAATTCTTAAAAATTTAGATATTTTTGCATTTACATCCTTTTCTTCTTCATATGAGATATTGCATCCTAGACATGTAAAATTATTCACCTGCTCCAAAATTTTATTGTCCAGTACAATTTTACTTCTCACAGGATCTACACCTTGAAATGCCATAATTTTTGTTTTTTCTGTAGATATCTTCAAACCATATTCTTCTGTAATTTTGTTAAGTTCATACAGACCTTTCTGTAGATTATCTTCGGAATTTGCTATTATTATTTGGTCATCTGCAAACAGTATGGTGTTTAATTTTCTATTTTCTGATATTCTTATTCCAAATTTATATTTTTTGTTCCAGCAATATATTACTTCACTGATATAAATTGCAAAGAGTGTTGGAGATAGGGGGCAGCCTTTGTCTCACACAACGATTTATAATTCCTTCTTAAGAAAATCTGTTATTTAATTTAATCTTTATGGTGTTGTCTTTGTAAATATTTTGTATGTTCTGCCGAAGTAAATTTGGTATATTTCTGTCTTCCAGAAAAAGTGGGAGCCTTAACCTCCTATTACCCCAAGGGGCCACCTGAGGCCTGTAGTGGGATCAATTTACTTTACTTCACTATACTATCACTTCTGTTTACAAGTTCACTTATTTCATCACTTGTGAGCCATTTAATTGAAAATGCAATTATAAAAATAAAATAATATGTAATGAATTACTGTTTCACTAACATAGATAATTACTATATAATTCAAGGACTTGGCAGCCTATAGGCCTAATCACAAAATTCAGTTTGAAGAAAAACACATTTTTACCTGACGGTGGGGTTTGTAAGAACCCAACTACGTACTACCACAACAAATATTTCCCCCTCCCTCTTGTAAACTATTTTATGATGACTCACAAAACTCTCACCACCTAAAGAACAAGGTTAGAACTGAATTTTCACAAAGCTCTGAAAATGTGAGTCCGAAATTACGTATGTTCAGACGAATAGAAATAACTTCGGGGTTCACCAAGACCCCACCATCAGGTTCCAGGGTTAAAATAAAATAATTTTGCTAGCACTAATAAAGAAGGAAGAGGCTAGTGAAGTGCTTTGTGAGGAGTGTAGCATTGTATGGTGCAGAGACTTGGACATTACGACGGAATGAGGAAAAGCGACTGGAAGCTTTTGAGATGTGGATATGGAGAAGAATGGAACGTATAATATGGACAAAGTAAGAAATAAAGATGTGCTAGACAGAGTGGGTGAAAGAAGAACAATGCTGGAACTCATAAAGAAGAGGAAAAGAAATTGGATTGGCCATTGGCTAAGAAGAAACTGCCTGCTGAAAGATGCTCTAGAAGGAATGGTCAACGGAAAGAAAGTTAGAGGCAGAAAAAGACATCAGATGATAGACAATATTAAAATAAATGGTTTGTATGCAGATACAAAAAGGAAAGCTGAGTTAAGGAAAGAGTGGAGAATGCTGAGTTTGCAGTGAAAGCCCTGCTCTTGAGCAGAACACAATGAATGAATGAATGAATAAAGAACCATGCAAGATACAGTCTACTAGGTTATAGGGGCCTATTCTTGAATACATAGAACGTAATTTCGTGTTTGAGTCCAACAACCACTCATACGAAATACAAATGAGTTACTTACTTACTCACTGGCACTATCGAACCCGTAGGTTCATGGCCGCACGTACATACGCTCTCCATACATCCCTATCCTGAGCTAATGCTTTCCAATCATTCCCTGTATAATCTACTTCCCTCAAATCATAGTTAATGTTATTTTCCCACCTCATTCTTGGTCTACCAACTGGGGTTTTCCCTCTGGCTTTCCTACAAGAAGCTTCCATGCATGTCTTTCATCCCCCATACGTGCAACATGTCCTGCCCATCGCAGTCTACGAGACTTAACTGTTCTTATTATAACTGGCTTCCTATAAAGACCATGTAGTTCATTGTTATGTAGTCTTCTCCATTCACCTGTCTCTTCATCTCTCTTTGGTCCAAAAATTTTCCTAAGTACTTTATTCTCAAATACTTGTAATCTCCTTTCCTCCCTTAAAGTAAAAGTCCATGTTTCGCATCCATATAATATAACTGGTAGAATAATATTTTTATATATTTTCAGCTTAACGTTTTTTGAAAGGAGTTGGGACATCAAGAGTCTTTGCAATGCATAATAGCACGCATTTCCAGAATTGAGCCTATGTTTAATTTCTTTGTGCATCTCATTCCCATTTGCGATTGTTGTTCCTAGGTATTTGAATACAAATGAGTTACAAGTTAAAAATAAATTGAAGAATCTTTACAAATGAGTGGTGAAATTGGACATGTGTAAAACTTAAACCATCAATCTTATAAGATTGGATTCTAGACAGCTTTAATGAGCCCCGTACACAGAGGTTTGACGTACTGTTTTCCTCATTACTTCTCACGCTCGCTCTAGTGGGAATGAGTGGCGGCAGCCATTGTTAACTCGCTCGAGTTTGCGTTGCTATGTTGACCGTTGCTTAGGCGACAGGTTTCATAGCCACCGTTGCTAAGGCGATTGTTGCTATGGCAATGGTTGCAAGGGTGTCAGTTTGCATTGCAGCCATTGCTGTGCTGACCGCTAAATAGTAGTTACATTAACAAAAAAATATAAAAGACTGGAGGTTAAAAGAGAAATGCGCGAAACGTTTACCAAGTTAAGTGCATATCTCGGAGGTACAAAAAGTAGTTTAGTGTTTTGTAAAAGTAAGTTAGTTTGTGATTTTATTTGCTTACAGTCCATTTGCTTGCTTTGAGTATGCTACCAGTGGCGTAGCGTCATCGGAGACAAAGTAGAAAATGTAAATTCAAAACTTTTAAATAAATCAAGCCGAGATGAAATTTTTAAGAAGAGTAAAAGGCTGCACTAGAATGGACCAGATAAGAAACGAGGATATCCATGAAGAACTGCAGATCTACTCCATAAAAGAAAAGATATTTAACAACAAGATACAGTGGAAAGAACATATAGAAAGAATGGAAGAAAGAAGATTGCCAAATAAAATCTTCCATTATTTTCCAAGAGGAAGAAGAGATGTCGGACGTCCTCGGAAGAGGTGGTCTTAGATCTATTAGTGAAGACGGAACAGGCAACTCTTGCCTAAACCAGGAAGTGAAGAAGAAGAAGAAGAAGAAGAAATTTTTAGATATTATAATTTTATACATTTAATTTTCCTGCGTTTGTTTTTTACTCCTTTTGACAAATCAGAGCTCATAACTTCGAGTATGCATAGACAAACCCTGTGGGAAACGACAGATAGGTAGACGCCTCTAAAAAGATACAGTGGCATGTGTATTCTTTTGGAGTTGAATTCCACTTGGAAATCCTGCGCGCGCATCTCACTGCACTTTGCGTCTCTGCCCAAAGTATTACCCGTTTAAGGAGTAGGCGCAGTTGTTGACGGAGGGCACTGCAGTCGTGTTTATGCAGGAATAGAACACGTGACACTGCTATCTATGAGTGCAGAGAGGAATGGGACGTGGGACGCTGACAGTGTACACTGCCTTATATGACGTCACGTGTAGCAACAAACATAGCTTCGTAATTCTTCCGCCTGCAGAGATATTTTGAATGACTAATCCTTCAAGATAGACATGTCTTCTGAGATGTTTTCACGTGAAATACAGGACTGTGCACAGATTGCGTAAACATGTTTCATACTGAGACAGTAAAGTTAGCTTTATTAAAAGTGATGCTAGCAAACAATTTTAAACAATTTGAAGTCGGATTAAGAACCTGTTAATTAACATTTTTTTTTTAAATATAAGTTTTTGAAAATCCAAAAATAATATTGGTATATTCAAGTGAATTTGAAGTGTGTAGTGCAAATGTGTTTGAATTTCGCGGGTGACGACGAGAATAGTGGTCTTGCATTGATGGAAATAGATTCGTGAGTCGTTGACTCGTGAGTTGAAAGACCCGCGCAGATGATCGATGCGTCCAGACATCCGTTCCGGAGGTTTCTCTATGCTTCTATCCTCTCTGTTGCGAAGGTTCGATGCCAGAAGCTTCCATATTGGAAAGTTGTCAATAGGAAGACGGGGAATTTCCTTCCCGGGCCTATATAAACTTTTGCCAGTGTGAGAGCATAACACTTGTGTTGTGACAGCGATACAGTGAGCTGTGAAAGAAGAAACTCTGGCGAGATAAAGCATTAGAGACTGGAAGTAGTTGAGTGATAGATAAACTTTAAAACGAGATTAGGTTATGACAGTAATTTGTGCGTGAAATGTCACAAGAGTTTATAGAATTTAATAAAGTTATTATGAAGTTTTTCACGATCATCTGTATTGTTTTATTGTGAGGAAAGCACGTGAAAATGACCCCACAGTAGCCTGCTACAATATTTTATATTTATTCGATTTACTTCATTAATATTCTACTAGAAGGTAAAGTTAAGTTCTAAAATTAGCCCTACCGGGTACGATTGATTTATTATTGATATTATTTAAAATCTTGATAAATTATTGATTTAATATATTTTTATCATCATCATCATCATCATCATAGTGCATTTATGAATTTAGGTTATTTATTGACCTGTTTCGGCCTCAAGAGAAACACTATCCAAAAGTCTTTTGAATGGACGTCCTGGTCTTCTTCTTCCTGCAGGTTGATATCTTAACATTTGTTTGGGTATTCTGTGATCTACCATTCGATGAACATGTTGCATCCATCTTGACTTATAATCAGAAATTTTGTTTTCTAAACGTTCCATGTATAATTCTTCTAAGATGTCTTCATTTTTTTGTGATCTAGTAGTGTGATCTACAGTCCTCCGAAGGTATCTCATTTCAGCAGATCTAAGTCCCTGTATATCCTTCTGCTTCAATGTCCATACTTCGCTACCATACAAAAGAGCTTGAATAGCCAGTGTTTTATACACTTGGACTATTATTTATTAACTCTAAAATTCTTAAGAATTTAGATATTTTTGCATTTACATCCTTTTCTTCTTCATATGAGATATTGCATCCTAGATATGTAAAATTATTCACCTGCTCCAAAATTTTATTGTCCAGTACAATTTTACTTCTGACAGGATCTACATCTTGAAATGCCATAATTTTTTTTTATTTCTCAAATAATTAATTAATTAGTTGATTGATAAGATTTACAAGAACAAGTTTATGTTAATAATACAACATGTAGCGAGCGCAATTATTACTGGAACTTGGAAGCCATGAAAGCGAGGCAAGATTGTGATTGTCTACCAATTCATTCCTTCACCCTCCGCCACTGCATGCAAGAGAACATGCATAGCATGTGAAAACATATATTTAACCTGGTACGAGATATCTAAATATGATATAATTAAATGTGAGATATGAGAGAGTTTACGTGGGCTCCCCGGGCTAGCGAATGCTCTATTTGCGTAAATTGCCAGAGGGTCACAGAGCTGTGACAGTTGGCCAACTCTAGCACGTGACGTTTTCACCGACTGTCCCTTTATACAAAGATTTCCGTCCCTGATCAATACCACTGCAAAGTACCGGTCTCACTTTTTATCCACCCACAAGAGCGACCCCCTCTTTCCATTGTAACGCATTGAAATTGAAACTGAAAGTGCTTGAAATTTGAAATCTGGTGCGTCAAGAGCCAACCGCATATCTCGCTCATTCTTCATATCTAATTGCGTGAAACTTTTTCGTAGGAAATACATGGATCACAGAGTTCCAAAGAGAGAGCAAGTAGGGGACTATAATCACGTGTTTTACAGAACAATGGTTTACACTCTGTGTGACGTCGCCAGTTTATGCCAAAAGTTGGTAAATCACGTTGCTAAAATCATAATAATAATAATAATAATAATAATAATAATAATAATAATAATAATCATCATCATCATCTTCAAGGTATGGGCCTGTTGGGCCGTTCCGCTCCCCGGCGCACTACATGCCGCAGGCGCAGGTCGTCCTTCCAACGACGTTTTGGTCTTCCTACATTTCTTCGGCCTAGAGGTCTATAATGGAGCAGCTGTTTTGATAAACGATTATTTGGCATTCTTTGTATATGTTCAAACCAATTACGTTTATTTGTGTGTATTTTCTCGTTTATATTATAGATGTGTGATAATAGTGTGATAATAATAATAATAATAATAATAATAATAATAATAATAATAATTACTTACTCACTGGCACTATCGAACCCGTAGGTTCATGGCCGCGCGGACATAAGCTCTCCATACATCCCTATCCTGAGCTAATGCTTTCCAATCATTCCCTGTATAATCTAATTCCCTCAAATCATAGTTAATGTTGTTTTCCCACCTCATTCTTGGTCTACCAACTGGGCGTTTTATAATAATAATAATAGTAATAATAATAATAATAATAATAATAATGATTAATGTCTTTGACATCGTCCGATTACTAATAGCCAATTTTGTCGGTCATCCAATCTCCTAGTTGTAGATCTTTCTCTTTCATGTATAAATATATTCCTCCGCCTCGTCTTCCCTCAGGTTTCCATTCCAAAACAGATTTTGGTAGTCGATCGTCTTCCATTCGCTGGACATGTCCGTACCATCTTAATTATTGTGTTATTAATATAATTTAAAATACTTCTTCAATCCTCGTTTTCTCCCTTATAACTGAGTTTCCAATTTTTTCTCTTCTTGAAATTCTTTTTGCCGTTCGTATAAAATCCATTTCCGTTGCCAAAATATAATTATTTGTTTTTGTTGTTAATGGCCAAAGTTCTGCTCCACAAGTAATGATGCTTTTAACATATGTATCGTATATATAATTTTTATTTTTATTGCTTATATTTTTATCCCACAATACTCCATTTAGGTAAGCAATTGTAAATTTTCCTTTATTATTTCCATTTCTTATTTCCTCTTCATAACTTCCATTTTCATTTATTTTCATTCCTAAATATGTGATTTCAGTAAAAGATTTCACTGATTCTCCAGTCTCCAAAATTAAATTTTGTTCTGGTTCATCAATTGATATTTTTTTTTTCATGTTCAAAATTAATCCCCATTCATCACATTCCTCTATTAATTTTCTAGTCATATACTCTAAACTTTACAATATTGTGCAATTAATAATTGATCATCTGCAAAATGTAAGTTGCATGGAGTTTTATTGTTTGAAATAGGAATTCCCATGCTTGAACATTTTCTTCTCCTATCCTTCAAAATTTCATGTACATATATTTTAAACAGAGTCAGTGATATTATAGTAATAATGATGATGATGATAATAACAATAATAATAATAATAATAATAATAATATTAAAAAATAATAATATTAGAAATAATAATAATAATAGAAATAATAATAATAATAATAATATTAGAAATAATAATAATAATAATAATAATAATAATAATAATAATAATAATGATAATGATAATTGTTATAAACTTGAACTGACTTTCAAACTAAAAAAAGATATATATATATATATATATATATATATATACAACAAATAATTATTTTCATGGGGGTCCAAAATTATACATCACAAGACCGTGATGAAGCCAGAAGCACTGTATGCAGCAGAAACACTAATCATGAATTCTGAAGGCCAAATGGACAAACTAGAGCTAAAGAAGAGAAAAACTTTGGATGGCGATGGGTGAAATTTCTATTTTCTACATTGTTTAAGCTACATACTTGGTTTTTTGTACACACATTTAAGATTTTTTTAGATTAGATTAGATTTATTTAGCCTGGTGGAGTTAAGGCCATGTGGCCTTCTCTTCCACTCACCAGGGCAAACATATATTACATAAGAATATAACAATCTTAATTAACTCTAATATTAAACACTAAGTAAAAATTTGATCAAAAGATAATATCTAATATACATATTACGATCTATAATACAACTAGTTAATATTAGTTAAAATTAAGACTAAAACTAATAATAAAATGTATACAAGCAAGACATATTAAATTGTCCCTGTCTAGTGTATATAAAAACAGGAAAATAATGAGATATAGAAAACTAATTTTACGATTATACAATATTTAAAACAAAACAAATAAAAGTATTTGTTATTCTTAATATTATTTACATAAATAATTAAATATATTAATATTGCTAAAAGAATACTATCAGTGAGGTGTATAAGTTAGTTTGTTATTAAATAATTCTTTAGTTTGTTTTTGAAGGATGTTATAGGTAATGTTATACTGATGTTGCATCCTTGTAGGCTTTAACGTTTTCGAGTTATTGAAGAAAATCATTAATAAAATTCGCATATTAACAATTTTAATTAGTCTCATAATTCTTTAGTAACATTTTTGAATTTTTTCTACAAGACCACTGACGTATTTAGAACAACACCATACAATATTTTTTATATCATTATAATAAAGTAAGGAAAAAAGGTATAAGTTATATCCTCTGAATATGAAAATTTAATTTTTTTTAATTACTAAAAATATTTTACTTTTTATTCAAAAAATATTAATACTGTTTCAAAATCCATGCAAGGAATTGTTAGCCATGGTGTACGGGACATGCAGTGAAAATTTCGTACTTCTATCATTAAATTTGTCAGTGCTATTATGATTTGAATGTATTGAAATGCAATGAAAATAAAAGCGTGGAAAAACCAATTTAAAAGTTTGCATGCAGTTAAATTGAAAATGTAGCATACATGCCCTCCTACAGTCACTATATTTGAAATCACACAATAACGCAGATAGTAGGCAGCTGTCCATCAATATATATTTACATTCTTCATTACTTACTGTACAAATATTCTCACAATTATCTTCTATTTGTTTCTGTCTTAAATTTCTCTTAGTTGACAGCCCACTTCAACAGACCTAACCTCACTAGCTGCACTATTATTTTGTTCTATATATTCTTCAAAGGAAATCATATAACAGAGGGATTTACTATTACAAAAGTATTAATGCAAGGTTACAGTTTATCTCCAACTCTATTCAAAATATATCGAAAGAGTACTAAGACACTGGAGGAAAAAAATGTCAAAAAATGGGCATACCCATCCAAAATACACATGTATATTCTCCTTTTCTACATCACCAGGTATTAATAGCACAAGACCACGATGGCATAGAATATAAGGCAAAAAAAACTAAAAGAACAATATGAAAAATGGGGACTTTATATAAACATTGAGAAAACCAAATATCTGTGTATAGTAGAAGAAATGGAAAATATAAATTTCAACAATGGAGAAGATTTAAAACCTAGTATTTAATGCACTTATTTAGGCACAACATTAGACCATTCAGGCGATAACACAGTGCAAATTAAAAATAGAATCGCACAAACAAAACAAGCAATACATGCTTTAAAATCTGTTTGGTGGAGCAAAAATATTACAAAAAATACAAAATTACAAATATATCAAACCATAATTCCGAGGATTTTAACATATGGTGCTGAAGTCTGGCAAATTCCTACCAGGGAAATGAAAAGAATTTTAAGTACAGAAATGGATGTTTTAAGAAGATTAGCTGGAAAATCTAGAATGGGTAGAATACGAAATAAAAAATAAGGGAAATTATGGGCGTACAAGAGGAGCCGAACATCATAGGCATTATAGAAAATAAAATATTACAGTGGTATGGCCACGTCAAAAGAATGCCAGAGCAAAGATTGCCTAAAACTGTTATGAAATGGATCCCAATAGAAAGGAGGAAGAGAGGAAGACCGATGAAAACTTGGATAGATGGGGTACAAGCAGCTATGAATATTAGAGGATAGGAGGAAGATCAATGGATGGACAGAGAGGAATGGCGTTTGGTTTCCGGAAGACGACGGCAGCTGCCATGATACCGGATGATGATGATGATGATGATGATGATATTTTTCAAAACTTGTAAGCATATTTTCACTATTATTTATATTTACATCAGATGTTTTATATTTGTTCTACCTTTTGTTTGCCATATTTACAAAAGTTTTTTTTAGAGTTTTACTCCTAGGCATTTTTACACAATGTACTAAACATATATACCAGAACTAACTACATTTACTATGCAACACTACATTCAAATTTTTAAAATGGATATAAAATTATGGAATATTCAGCTGAAAGGTCCATCTCCTCAACTTAATTAATCATTTAACTGTAGAGCTTTCGGGACTTGTCCCATCATCGGCAGGACTCAAAATTTCACATCATGAATCTTATAAATTTTGGCTAAAATATTTACACTAAACTTTATACTTACGAAACTACATTTGTGTGTTGAAATTAAAAGAAAAACTTTTACAAAACAAACTTGCCTCACACGTGTATCAAAGAACCAAAACAAAAACACTAACTCATACCCACATGGATTATAGAAGAGTCTAATACAATTAACTTTACGCTGCCATCTATCGTGCCAACATCCTTACTATGTTCAGCCCGACTATTGTGGAACTGTAGATATAACAGGACCAAAAATTTATCATAAGTAATGGCACGAGTGATTTCCAAATTATCGATAAATTCACGACTCACGAAGTGAGAAATCAAGAGTGGCATTTGTTAGGACTATTTAACGAATAAAATTAAGCTGTTTACTCACAAATCATTATTTAACTATAGCTATTTTAAAATATGTATATATTTAATGTAAACGGCGATGTTTGAAAACAAATGAGAAGCGATAGGTACGCTTCATCTGCTTCTTTTGTATATCACTGCAACCAGATCGTACTATTTATTGCCAAAGGAACACAATATTGTAAGAATGCTCTCTAGTGGAGAAAAAATGAAACACATCAAACTGTATATTAATTCATTTCTGATGTATGATGTAAATATGACAATTATATTTATCTGGATTGTTACCTGGGAAAAAATACATTTAAGAAAGTGCAAACAGTGGTTTCTTTTTTTGGTGGTATAATCAATTGCTACAAATGTTTTTATATTAACTCCCGCATGCGGCATGTGTTGACATTCATGCACTATATATACAATCTGGTAGCCGTATTTCTTACGGGCTCAGTCACTGCAAAATAATGGTCAGACCTGTTCAGGATATTAAAAAGGGGGAGCCTTCTTTAATATGGTAATTATAACACTGATAAATATTTCATGAAACACGACTCTGATTGGTTGTAAAACAGAAATCATTGAAACGTGATTGACCATTGAGTCCCATTTGGGGCATGAATTAAATAGTCCGAAAAAACTACTCAAAAATTAAAAATGCAGAGGTTTGAGGGAACATCGTGAATCACGCCCGAAACGGATTGCCTTTTATAGAGCGCAGACTTTTAAATATGACGTCATTAGGGACACTTACAAGCGCCGTAGGACACTGAAACTTCACCAACTTTTACTTCAAGGTGCATAATATTATTTAATAAAAAAATGCTAAATGTGACAAAATATGGTGAAAATTTCACACATCACCTCCCTTAAGGAAAATCATAGGACTAAAATTTGAAGGTTATAAAATAATATACATCAAGATTTTTTTTTTTTCCTTTATACTGTCTTTCCTTTTTGTTTTACCTTTTTTTCCTTTTTTTCTTGTTTTACCTGTTTTATCAACTTTCTTTTATCGTCACATAGACACAAGGACAGGACACACACACCCAGACCCAGGGTGGAGATTTAAAATCCAATACCCCACCACGAATCGAACCCGGTCGCGGGAGTGGAAGGTAGGGACTCTGCCGATTACGCCACGGCGACGGACAAAATGAAACACACTACAAAAAAATTCAAAAACATTCAGATACTATGCGAAAAAAGGAGAATACGTTTTTACGGTCATTTAATCAGAATGAAATCTAATGCAGAATATTAACCAAATTAATCTTTGACTTTTTCCGTAACCGCAAAACAAACCCAACTGGTTTAAAGAAACTGAAAAAAGGATCTAATAGAATTAATTAAAGATTACAGAAAATTCACTAATCGAGCGAACAGCTAAATTAATTATTCGAGATGAAAACATAAGGTTCCAAGATAAATCTAAACAAAAATCCTAACCTATTATCTCGGAAGAAGAGAGGAATATAAAATCAAAAAGAGTTAAAAAAATACTGGACACTTAAGAAAGGAACTACACACAGACAAATCATTGATCCAACGTACCCCAAAGAGAGTGAAACGGAAATAATAATAGCAATACACCGTGTCTCATTCGAACCTCCCACTTACTTACTTACTTACTCACTGGCACTATGGAACCCGTAGGTTCATGGCCGCGCGGACATAAGCTCTCCATACATCCCTATCCAGAGCTAATCGTTTCCAATCATTTCCTGTGTAATCTACTTCCCTCAAATCATAGTTAATGTTGTTCTCCCACCTCATTCTTGGTCTACCAACTGGGCGTTTTCCCTCTGTCTTTCCTACAAGAAGTTTCCATGCACGTCTTTCATTCCCCATACGCTCAATATGTCCTGCCCATCGCAGTCTACGAGACTTAACTGTTCTTATTATATCTGGCTTCCTATAAAGACCATGTAGTTCACTGTTAGTAAGTATTCTCCATTCACCTGTCTGTTCATCTCTCTTTGGTCCAAAAATTTTCCTAAGAACTTTATTCTCAAATACTCGTAATCTCCTTTCCTCCCTTAAAGTAAGAGTCCATGTTTCGCACCCATATAATATAACTGGTAGAATAATAGTTTTATATATTTTCAGCTTAACGTTTTTTGAAAAGAGTTGGGACATCAAAAGTCTCTGCAACCTCCCACATTTTAATTAATCATAATTCTCAAAGTATGCGGAATTATGAAAATGAGGTTGGTGTTAAAAGGAAGAGGAACTCAAAGAATTTTTGTTTTCACTGTTTCAGTTAATTCATCTGTCGCATATTGGACAATAATGACATAAAACAAAATGGTGACTCCTCAGCTTCGAGCACAAACTATTTTCTGGTATGTAAAAAACCGTGTGTTTACGACTCCAGTACAAGATCTTCATGATTTACGAACCCGTATCCTTTACACAATTGCAACAGTACCAATGGACATGTTGAACAGAACGTGACACGAAATTGATTACAGACTTTATATTGTTCATGCTACTAATGGTGCACATATAGATGTTTTACTGTGTTGGCAGTGTGTGGCAATGAAAATTTTTTGAGTTTCTGTTTCGTTTAATATCGGCCTCATTTCATAATTCCGTATACTTTGTTAGTTATGATGAATTAAAATGTGGGATGTTTGAATGGGACAACCTGTATATTCTTTATGCATTTTCCTTTTCCTCCACTCCTCTAATCCCTACGTCATACCTTCCCATGCTGCTGAGTCAATGAGTTCTCTTAGAGTAAGTTGGTACTCCATCAATCCATCAATCGTTAGATCTTACAGCTGGTCTCTTGCAAATATTTTTCCTTTCATAACCTTCTTTGGTATCCTGTATATATCATATAGAAGTGATTAATCCATTCTAATCTTCCCAATTTAATAGTAGTAACTAGGTCAGCATTCCTATACTTTTCATAAACTCTTGGTTGTTTCTGATCCTCCAATTACTTCTGGCGTCCAATACTCTTATTTCCTTACAGATATATAGAGAGACAAGTGGTTAACTGAACGCCTGAAAAATACACCTATTAGGCAAATTAGGTATGCCTATTTCATGGATAGGAAACACCGATTAAAATTTGTTCAGAGGCACTAATTTAGGCTTGAGATACTTGAGTCATCAAATCTTCATACTCAGAACTCACTCTTAAGTCTCTCCAGGAGGATGTATACCTTGGATTTTTCCAGATTTAAAATTAATCGACCTCGGCAAGTTCGAACCTGCGACCGTTGCGACCAGAGGCAAAGAACATAACCCCTAGACCACAGAAAGGGATAGGAATTAGTTAACACATGAGTTGCTGGCTCCTGCGTAGCGCATAACAAATGTTACACATTACAATAATGAAAGAATAGAAACCGCAGTTTGCGTCTAGAAGATTAGCCTGACCGAGCTAGCAGTACATCATGCGATTATCTCGCACCCGACTCTCAAATGAACTTCTCAACTTCTCTTTCCTTGGGCTTAAAGGACAATTAAACTATGCATTTTCAGCAAAATTCCTGTATTTGAATTAATTGAAGCAGCTGAAGTTTTAACCATTTTCCTGTATTACATCCTCGTAAAAACTTGCCTCGTTTTACAAGGGAGCTGTCAACTATTGCATGCGGAAGCCAACTTTGAAAGTACTCTCAGAGAAACGTTGTTATACACCAAGATCTTGTCTCAAAAATTATCTGCCGTTTTTAACTGCAAGGCACAGAAATCAAAGCCAGAATCCAGCAATGTTAATATACTGTACGGAGCAGACGGACTCCCTGCTTGAGAAGAGCGGAGTGGATTGACGCGAGACGACAGGTAGTTAGGGTTATTCAATCTACCAATGTGTAATGTCGCTGCTTCGTATGCAGCGGACCCGGGTTCGATTCCAGGCCAGGACAAGTTTCTTGTGTGAAGAATTCTTTCGAGCTATTGGAATGTTAAGTACATTGATTTGGAGTAATAATATTTTGACTAAAACAAAGGAAATTATTTATAAACCAATATAGAGGAGAGTGTGATGTTTTACGGGGCGGAAACTTGGGCAAGAAATAGATAACAGGAAGGAAAACTGACAGACACTGATTTGGACTTCTTTAGAAGACAAATGAGGAAATTAAAGAAAGACAATAAAGAGTGTAGAAATTATGCAATAAACGGATACAGAAGAAAATGTAGCAGAAATGATGCATAATAAAAGTTAACAGTTGTTCGGACAAGTAATTGGAATGGAAGAAGGAAGACTACCTAAGGAGGTGACTCGATTGCCACTACACGAGAAAAACAGGAATGGAAGACCAAGTAGAAACTGGATGAGCTGTGCAATGAGATCTATGGAACTGAAAAAAAAAACAAGATACATATGTATTGGAGAAAGAAGGTTAAATAGTGGACATCATTTACAGTGTTCTGCCATACGGCAGGTTTTTCACTGCAATCATATCATTTTCGTGCCATGTTTTGTATATTTACTGGAGAACTAAAGGTGTGGTAGCTTCCCGTTGCTTTGCACACCGATGGGTGATGATGATGATGACCAGATTCGGGGACCTTTTGGGCCTCAAAGCTACATGACATTTGTCTCACAGGTGAGGAAAAACCATGGAAAAAACCTCACCCAGGAAGCTTGTCCCGACCTGGAATCGAACCCGCCAGCTGCGTGACATGGTAGCACGCTACCTCGAAACCACAGCGATGGACACACACACACATATACATATATATACCGGGTGCGGCAGCATAACTTCCTTTTTTAAAATGTGCGCCATTTAGTCGGTTGATGTCGTAGCGGAGCGCTAGTGGTCTCGTTCGAGAGGGAGGGACTATAAAGTTTTGTCCTGACACAGTTCAGTCGCCATCATGCGTTGGAACAGTGAGGAGCGTGCGTTTGCCATTGAGGCCTACTTTTCGAGCGGATGTTCTGTGATCGCAACCCGGCGCGCCTTTCGGAATCGCTTTAAATTAGCCCCGTTGGCCCCTGTCCCGGACCGGAAATCAATTGTTACGTGGGTCACTACGTTCAGACAAACTGCAAGTGCGACAAGACGAAGAACTGGAGTCCCTCGGCCGATTAGATCACCTGAGAACATTGAGGTAGTGAGAGCTTCAATGTTGCGATCACCACGGCGTTCTGCGCGCAAACATGCGTCTGCCCTTGGACTTTCCGATCGTTCTGTAAGGAGAATACTTCATGATGATCTTCATTTCCATCCATACAAGATGGCAATTGTGCAGGAACTTTCTGAACGTGACTTCAATTCTCGGAGGAACGCGTGTGAGGTTCTTCTGGAAGTCGTTCCTGAGGACGCTATTGTTTTTTTTTAGTGATGAAGCCCATTTTCATTTGTGTGGATCCGTCAACAAACAAAACATGCGCTACTGGGCTGACACCAATCCTCGACAATTGCATCAAAGGCCTTTGCATTCACCTAAAGTCACAGTGTGGTGTGCAATTTCCTCAAGTGGAATTATTGGTCCCTGGTTCTTTGAGGAAAATGAAGTCACAGTGACAGTGAATTCGGACCGGTATGTAAACATGTTACAGGAATTTTTTTTCCCCACGGCTAGATGAGTTGGACTTAGGGGACACTTGGTTCCAACAAGACGGTGCAACGGCACACACTTCAAGAGCATCGATGACTGTTTTGAGGGAACACTTCCCAGAGCGCCTTATCTCAATTAGGGGCGATTTGAAGTGGCCGGCCCGCTCTCCCGATTTGACCCCTTGTGATTTTTTTCTATGGGGTTATTTGAAATCCCGTGTTTATGTGAACCGTCCAAGGACCCTACAACATTTGAAGACCAACATCCAGGAAGAAATTGCCAACATAACGCCTGCTATGCTGGCAGGAGTCATGACAAACGCCAGAAATCGCTTTACTCAGTGTATGGAGAATGGGGGACGTCACCTACCTGATTTGATCTTCAAAACTGAGTAAAACAAAACTTTATGTATGTGCCTATATTATAAAAAACGAATAAAAATTTTCTGATTCATACAATGCATTTTATTAAGTTTTAAAAAAAGGAAGTTATGCTGCCGCACCCTGTATAATGTTTCGTTAAGGAAAACTACTCTCCTCCTGGCGCGACAGGCCTAGATGGCCCTTAGCCTACCAGCCGGCTGCTGGCCTAATATCCACATGTGTCAATCACAGAGGTGATATGTGGTCAGCATCTCGAGTCCCCCAGCCGTTATAGCTGGTTTTCTCAACCTGGAGCCGCTACTTATTGTAGCTACCCAAATGCCTCCCGATGCTGGGTGGGCACCGGTCCCATACTGGCCGAAATACCTTGAGAAAATTTCTTCCCCCATGGAGAATCGAACCAGCGCAGGTCCCGTAGCTCTGTGCCAAGGCTTCCTGTAAGGAAAACTACAGCAGTGTAGAAAATCTTAATTGAATAAAAAAGTATATTATTATTATTATATTATTATTATTACTTAGAACAAAAACTTATGACGATTAAAACTGATTTCTTGAGGAGGTCAGCAAGATGTTCAAAATTAGGAAAAATAAGAAATACTCTCATATGAGAAAAAAACAATGATTATTAGATATTCAATAGAAGATTGTATAAGTTATAAGCTATTACATGTGTGTGGACACGTACAACGAATACAAGATGAAAGGTTACCCAGGAAAACATTGGAATGGTGTCCACCTGGAAGGAGAAGGAAAGGAATACCTCGAAACTAGTGGATGCAAGAAATAAGAACTGGAATGAGAACAAGAGGACTGGAGGACATGGAGTGGATGGATAGAGACAAGTGGAGAAGGAAAATAAAACTTTAGGCACAGAAAAATGTGTAAAACATTAAAAATCTGTATATGCATAAATAAATGGGGGCACGCCGTAGCGTAGTGGTTAAGGCAGTGCGCTACAAACCGGAAGATCGAGGGTTCAAGTCCCGGTGGGTTCAGGATTTTTAAACTGACCCAATATTTCTGGTGGCACCATGGCCCTAGGGTCGACTCAGCCTCTAACTGAAACGAGTACCAGATGCTTGTTCTGGGGGTAAAGGCGGCCGTCACGCAGGGCTGAATACCCGGCTGACATCAAGTGCCGATTTTCTAGAAAAAGTGGGAGCCTTGACATCCTACTACCCCAAGGGCCTCCCGAGGCCTGTAGTGGGAACACTTTGACTTTAATATACATAAATAATAATAATAATAATAATTATTATTATTATTATTATTATTATTATATTGATATTGAAGAAAGTCGATTAAAATGGTATAGACATCTCAACAGGATGACATCTGATAGTTTCCATCTTGAAAATCTTGGAGTGGAGAATAGATGAGAAGGAATGAAACGCAGGACCTTCAGAAGGTTGGATTTATTAATTTATTTTTTTATTTATTTAGCCTGGTGGAGTTAAGGCCATGTGGCCTTCTCTTCCACTCACCAGAACAAGCATATGTTACATATGAATAGAAAAAAAATTACAATAATAGTCATATTAAACAGGACAAACATATGTTACATATGAATACAAAAAAAAATTACAATAATAGTCATTGAACAATTAATTGGATGGTGCGAGAAGACGTACGAGTGAACTGGGACTTATAGAGGATGTTCAGGGCCGCTATAACTGGAGAAGGTGAATTTCTTGAGGGTGACCGAAAACCATTGAATTGTGAATAAATTCTCTAATAATAATCAGTATTATTATCACCAAAATCATCATTATTATCAATTTTATCATTGGTCATACTTGTCATTGTTCAATGTTACCCAAATCATACGTTTTTATGACATTTAAGTCTGCTGTTTTCATATTATCGGTCGTTAATTAATTGATGTTTCGGATGTTAAAAGAAACATAACATTGGAATTCACGAAAAATGAATAATAATCAATAAATATCTAAATGAAGGCAAACACTGCGATTATATGTCTGATAAATGCGTTGGTGTTAGTGAATTATTGCCACGTCGCGTCGCGGCGGAGAATTGAAGGCGGAAAACACGACTTTTATTCCGACGAGTTCCCCCACCCCCCACAGAACCTGTACAGCTGATTTATTGGAGCATGGCTCGTTCAATTTTTGCTTCTCCGAGTATAACCATGATTACGACATTGGAATTTAATCAGATTTTTGTGTAAAATTGAATTGTTAGTAGAGGTACACAGTCAAAATCAATATTTTCAGAAAACTCTATTTAATAATGTGGAATATTACCAGTAGGTCCTGTATAAACAGTGTCTAATATACCTTGTGTGAGTGTGCATGTCTGCCTATGTGCATGAGAGAGAGAGAGAGAGAGAGAGAGAGAGAGAGAGAGAGAGAGAGAGAGAGAGAGAGAGAGAGAGAGAGAGAGAGAAGGGGAAAATTAAATATCCTTCTCTCGAAAACTAGTTCCCGTGTTTGAATAAACATAAAATATGAGGTAAGATGTTAAAAAATGACTCATTAATTTTTACAATGGTCTATAATCAATGCTCCATTTAAGGGGACCCGGAAGGCCAGATGTGATGAAAAAATGAATTTTAATTTTTTTATCGATTAAAATACTAGAAAGATTCCTCTTTAATATGGTATAATTATCAACAACAAAATCTAAAGTTATGGCCTTTCAAGGGAAATTCCCAGTAAGAAGTAAAATTTGTATTCAGAATTCACTAATAGAGCAAGTTAATTCATTTAAATACTTAGGATATAATCTAACTTATAATGAGGAATGTGATATATCCTTTAAAATACAAAACTATAATAAAGCATTAAGAATTATCAACCAAGTTTTTAAACCATCAAAAGTGCAGAGACACACAAGAATGAAAATCTATAAAATTCTCGCTAGACCCATAATCTGTTATGGCAGTGAAGCTTGGACCATCAGAACACAAGATGATCGTCATATTACAGCCACGGAGATGAAATTTCTGCGACAAACTGCAGGTTATAGCCTTCTAGACCACCAAAGAAATTCAACAATAGCCAGAGAGTTAAACATCGTACCTATATCTGAATACCTCCACGAATATAGAAACAATTGGCTAGCCCATATTCAGCGCATGGATCGTCACAGAATACCAAAACAAATTCTTCACTACATTCCTCGAGGCAGAAGATCTGTGGGTCGACCTTTTCGTAGATGGCGGGAGACCGTAACGGGCCACTGGGCCTAATACTTGAAAGGCAGATGATGATGATGATAATTATCTTGCCTGTATCTTGTTTCTGAGTGTCTTTATTATTTGTTTAAATATTCCCCGTCCCTTTAAAATGTGGGCGTGAGCCGTCAACTCTCTCCCATAGTTAGCATTCATTTTTTCAATATATAAAGAACATTTTCTTCTAAACTATTAAAGCTAGAGACCTGAAATTTTCAGGGTTTCAATATAGCGCTCATATACAACGTTTACCATATTGATGTTGTGATAGCTGAATAATTAAAGAATTTAGGTTGTAAAATACAGTGTAAAAAACGGAAAGAAAATATTTGTAAAGAAAAAAAAATAATTTTTGATATAAATGCATATCTATATAAATCCTTATGATAGAAGACTCTAAACATATGAACCTTTCCACTGTAAAAATTTGAACTTGATGAGATTAATAGTTCAGGAGAAAATGTATCTTACATTTAACATTATAAGTATAGGTTGCTTCGGGTCCCTTTAAGACTGTTGTACTAGCTAATATCCGGCGTGCGTAGTTGCGTCTAGATAAATGATATGTGTTTTATGTTTAATCGAATATTTAAAAAGGAAAATACTTATAGATTTATATCGTAATTATTTTTAGAAACACCGTGCTGATTACCTGGCGTTACCCGGGAATCTACTTCACACGATCTTCTTGTCATAAATGAGCTAAAATACAGAAATGGTTATTGTGAGTTATCCGTAAAAGAATACCCGCCGTGCGCTGCTAAGCTTGCCCGGGAATCTACTCATCCCGATCTTCTTAGCATTAATGAGCTGAAAGAAAAAATGGTTAATGTGATTATCCGTATAAGATAAGACATGTGCTTTTTCCCCTTCCCGACTTTTGGGAAGTAGATATTTTTTACATATTCCATTCTGTGAATATTAGGTTGTTGTGTTTGTTATGGTTTAGGCAGCGCAAGTCCATTTAAAAGCATCCAAAAAGTGAATTTTCAATACAACCGAATGGCCTTGTTTTTTAACACTGGCCCCATATTGCGTAGGGTAATGTGGATAAGGCATTATTGGTCCCAGATAAATTCTCTCAATGATGGAAATAGATAGTAGTGTAAAAAACTAAAACAACCCACTCTTTATTAGATAATCAAACTAAAGAATGAAAAATAATTTTAATTTCCCAACACGACTTGGGATAAACTTAAATTGGTGTCACAAAAAAACCATCTCCAACACATCTAGAATAAAACTAGAGTTAATCTACAAAAAAAAAAATTACCATCAAAAGCGGTGGATGCTCTTTATCAATTAATATATTTGATAATAAACAGATATTTGTAAAAGTAAAGTCTCTAAGAAGAAAACGTTAAAACCATAAACAGCACCCCACGCTTTTGATGGTAAAATTATTTATTGTAGATAACTCTAGTTTTATTCTAGATGTGTTGGAGATGATTTTTTTGTTGACCACTTTAATTTTATCACAAGCGTGTTGGAAATTAAAATTATTTTTCATATTTTAGTTGGGTTTTCTAATAAAGCGTGTTGTTTTAGTAATTTAAACTATTATTTCTTTTTTATTTTTTAGTTTGGTTTTCTAATAAAGCGTGTTGTTTTATGATGACCTTGAAGAAGATTTTCGGGCTGTAGGCCGTGGTCGTGAGCCTCACGACCACGGCCTACAGCCCGAAAATCTTCTTCAAGATCATCATAGCAACTCCGGCCGTGAAAGTCTACGTGAATACGTGTTGTTTTAGTTTAACTATTATTAGTTTTTTTTTAATTTTTAGTTTAATTGATAGGTCATAAACCGGAATTCCAAGAAAATGGAATTGCTTACAATATTTTTAGTGTCTAGGCACGAATATAATTATATATATATATTTAATTATTATTATCTAACAGTATTACAATATCTTCTAAAAAAACCTTCTGTCCGAATTTGAATCTCCGACCTATGGATAACTGAAATTGTATACCACTACAGTCCACCACGCTACCAACTGAGCTACCATCGGATATAATATTAATTTCTTACAACGATGGACTGAAAAGTCGATAAGTCCGCAACCTATTATATATTATTTATGAAATTATTGTATTGTCATTGGTCCTGTACAAGTATACAAAGTTTCAAGTCCATCCAATGTTATTTTTAATTGGGTAAAAATCATGTTGAAAGATTCCGTTACGTAGATAGATACAGGTCAAGTTAATATAAAGCGCATTCAAATCGGTCAAGTAGTTTTCATTCCATAAAGTACAGACAGACTTACACTCATTTTTATACATAAAGTTGTGTAGAATTTACTTATGCTCGGTTACAAATTGTTTTTCTTACCAATATAACTTGGTTGTTTTTATGACATTTGTGGTATACTCTCCCGGCATTGGCTGAAACGTAACCCACTTGTTACGCTGAGATGACTCGATTGCGAAGTCACGATTTCCCGGTAATGCGATAGGTGATCAAGGATAATGAAGCGCCACGTGAGTCCTTAAACCTAAACTTAACCTAAATACTGACCATGGGTGACCACAAGAATAATTCCCTTTAAGAAAAAAACTCCTGTGTTCTGACTGGGAATAGAACCTGGGACCCCATAAACTGTACTCAGAAGCTGTGACCACTAGCCCATGACACTTCCTATAATACTGAGCAACTAAAAATAAACTTTTTTTTGTCTCAGAAAGAAAAATATATGATTCTGATGGTATTTTTTGTCCTGAATTCAAATATGATATCGGGTTTTCTCCATCACGCAAGGTTTCCGAGAGACGCAAACACTTTAATATTTCTACATTCGTAACTACACAATATTCGAAAATTCGGACTCACCTAGAAAGTAAGAAATGACGACTATCTGCTATATTTCGCCTGTTGAGCATCCCTCTTGATGGTCCAACAATAATCGGCCAGCATATTAGGATTCCATTTTCCTTTATATCTCTTTTCCATAGCTGAAATATCCTGATGAAAGTGTTCCCCGTGCTCATCGCTCACTGCACCAAGATGGACAAATGGACGAACAAACGTTTATTAAAAAATAATTATTTAAATCCATTAATTGACATTGAAATAAAAAAACTGTGGGTGATGGAGAGATTCCAAATACGTATTTGAAAACACTATGAAAAACTGCATTAAGTACAACTATTGGTACTCATGAGACAACAATCATGTTGACCAGTGTAATCGGATATGAGATGATGCATGGTTTACTTGATAGTTGTGTTCAGTTACAGAAATATAACTTTTAATCATGCGTTTGTCCTAACAAGGGAACTGTAACCATTACATCCCGAAACCTACCTTGAAATTTCTTCCAGGGAAGCGTTGTGATGTATTATGACTGTGTCCAAAATAGTGTGTGCCAATTTTAACTGCAAGGCATTAAAATCCAGCGACAAATATCTCATTTAAACTACAGGGAAGTAATACATCTCATGAATTGGTAGTTTGGATAACCCTCACTGCCTACCGTCCGCCTCATATCCTGCCTCACTCTATTCTGCTCTTACGCATGGACGTCCATTTGTCCTGTACAGTGGGTTGCCATTGCTGGATTATAGCTTCGATTTCTGTACCTGGCAGTTAAAAGCAGACTTCTTTTTTTATATACGGCATTGGCACCTGCCGTTTCTCTGGAAGAGATGTCAAAAGGGCAGGTTTCGGCATACAATGTTTAATAGTTTTCTTATAAGATTGTAGTGTACAATGAAACTCTGGAAACAAATATCAAAACTTATAGCCTATAGTAACTATCAGAGCCGCAAGGGAGTATATACAGTTTTCTTCTTCTTCTTCTTCTACTTCTTCTACGCATGAAAGCTGGCAGCTTGTTGCGTGTTCATTCACTACAGGACCGGGGTATGGTGACGTCCTTCCATCGTAGTTGTGGTCTTCCTAATGCCCTTTTCTGCTGAGGTGTCCAGTCACGTAATTTCTTCACTAATCTACTGTTCTCCATTCTATCTACGTGATCGTTCCAATTTAGTCTTCTATCATTTATCCAGAGGTTTATAAGTTTATAGGCAGTAGTGTAACTACCAACAGGGCTTCCCATGCCTGGCAGGTCATGGAAGGAGGTCCAGACTAAAAGAGATACCCATCGAAGGAGAAGGGCCAGTAACTCACTTCCAAGATGTAAAATGTTCAATTACTCACAGAATCATTCACGAAATGCATTTTTCAACACATAAAATATCAGATATTCATTATTCTACATTTCAAGACCCAGTAACTGTTTTCATAGACTTTTAATTTAAGGGAGGATAAAATATGTTGTGTATTTGAGAAAAAAGTTCTTAGGGAATTTTTGGACCTAAGAGAGATTAGCATATAAGCGAATGGAGAAGATCACATAACAGTGAGCTACATTATCTTTATAGGTAACTAGATATAATACGAACAGTTAAGTCTCGTAGACTGCGATGTACAGGACATGTGGCGCGAATTGAAAATTAAAGAGGGACATGAATATCTCAGCATTATCTTTCAGACCTGTGGCACCACCTTCAAGATACACGTCAGAGAAAGAGCAGCAGCGGCTCTAAGAGCCATGAATGAAAATCACCTGCCCTACTATCAATAGACACAGCTGTGCAACTCTTCAATGCAAAAATAATGCCAATAATCGCATGTGGGATAGAGATAGTTTGGGAACATCTGAAGATAAGTGACTTAAAAATCTGGGAAAGCGTCAAGGCCTCCTATCTAAAGAAAATTCTACCAGTCTCTAAATTCACTCCCTCGAGACTGGTCAATGTACTAGCAAGACAACAGTTCTTCCTGGAAAACCTCAGAATGCGCTACTACCTGCCATCCACTAAATCTTACGAACAACTGATGCAAGAGAGAAGACAGAAACGGGATGCCACTCCTGAAGAATTCTACGGTACGCCTGCCGTGATAGATAGGAGCTGGTCTGGACCAAACAAGGAACTAAGGCACCAGATAAACCGCTATGTAGTCCACGACTTCCATCACAAAATGTGTGTGAATGTCATTTACCATCAAATCAAAGACAGTTGCAAATATAAACTGTGCGGACTAAAGTGTACAAGATATCATCTGGAATTGTGTTCCAAAGTGACAATGTCATTAGCGTAATACGCCAATTAATTATGATGAAAGTTAAAAATTAAAATCTACCTGTTGGTAGGTGCCGTCGCCCTCAACTTTGTTAAAATATTGTATTTAAAATTAACTGGAGCGCTTTCGGAATTTACCTTTCATCTTCTGCAGGTTGAGCTTCCGCTACTCGTTGTTGCTGTGTACAGTGATGTATACTCCAACTGTTTGTAGCAGCAACTGACTTGTTTTTGACGATCACGTATAATGCGTTTGACTGGGGCGCGTTCTCATTAAGAAGTGAGGTGTTGTTTGTTTCCTTTATAATTTCGAGGTCTTCAAATATATTTATCCTAGCTGGAATGTTTCCTCGGTGGATTATCATGAGAGTATTTTCAATTGTGTTCATTTGATGACCTGCGATAATGAGATGTTTAGCATAGCTTGATTTATCATTCGCGTGTATGAAATCTTTTACCAGTATTGAGCCAATTAATTAATTTTGCACGATTGTGCGCAATTATTCCATTATTATAAAAAGGGACACAGAAACTGATTGTAGGAAAAACAGGTGGAAAGCGTCCAATAGGTAGGCCAAGTATGAGGCGGGAGAATAACATTAACAACGAATTAACGGAAGTTGATTTTACAGGAGATGATTTTAAAATATTAGCTAGGGATTAGAATGTATGGAGAGATTGTGTCTGAGTGGACATGAATCTACATATTCGATAGTGTCATTGAGTTAGTTTATGTAATTATGTTTTGTTAACTGTAATGAATTCTGTTCAATTCAAGGCTGATTGTTTATATTCAGTCTAACTACAATATATAATCAAATGATATATTAACTCTGAAAATTTATATGACATATCTGGTTGTAAATAAAAGATCGTGGTTTGCTATTCAAGCGAAACTCGCAATATTTCAAACTCAGTTACAGATACTACATAACAAGCGAATATCACTCAGTAGCAAACAATGTAATTCTTAAATCAATAATTAATTATTATAATAATAAGTATGAGGCTGGAATCATAAGATGACAGAATCTTATCCATTCCAACTGACAAGGGAATTTTCATTCATTGCATGCCCTAATTTACCTTGAAATGTCTCCGACAGAAGCATTGTGATGTACTAAGACGATGTTAAAAAAATATGTGATATTTTAAAGGAATGTTGTGCATTTCTGCAATTGCTGTCAATTTGCATGTTCGCGGTTTACCTTGTAGTTGGGTCCGCGGTCTAAATACCCGGTTCTAGGCTCGATTTCTCAATGTCTTGATTTCTCGAAGTTTTCATTTCTCGAATTATCGAAGTTTCTATGTCTCGATGTTTCCATTTCTTGAAGTTTCGATTTCTCAATGAATCAATTTCTCGCAGTGTCGAAGACTCGAGAGCTCGAACCGAACAATCGATAAAAACTTTCGATCTCTTATATACAAAGCAGGCAACACTGCAAATTTTAGTGTGTCTCTTGCTATGTTTTTCCATTATCATGCAAATCGTAAACTGTTCTTCGAAAATTCGCTAAAATCGATAAGTATAAACCTCAAAAGTAGCCATTTTTGTAAAATACAGAAAAAACAATAAAGACCCAATTTAGCAACTACGTATGTGTAGTGAATTGATCCCGATCCAATTTACCTATGCCCGTTTTTCTTTCTTCTTGTTACATTTACAATTTGTCGCTTTTAACGTTATTCCATTCATATATTCTTAACTAAAGGAAGTTTCATTCATATTTCGTTTCTATAGCAACACGTTTTTTTCACTCATCAAAGTGGTATTATACCGCATAATTCAATATGTAACTTTCTATATAAAGACGGAATCAATAATCGAAACTCAAAGAAACCTCAGAAAGACTTAAAGGCCGACCTTGAAGTAAAACACTTAGAAAAGAACATAATATTTTAACAAAAATGTGCACGGTGCACCGTGTCACTGGACCTACAGTATTCCAGAGTCTTTCAAAGTCAGGTAGAATTGTCATTACGGACTCATCCGGCTCCTCTGAACAACTCGTTCAAGCGATATAATACCCTTTGATGTGTAAATATGTATAACTCGCCCGAGTTAAACCGGCACGCAGAAAATATGCTAGGAATGTGCTGTCGATTCTCTTTCTTCTCTTGCAATGTTGCCGGCTGCTGGCCTCGCATCCACATATATTGATCACAGAGATAGACGATCATACAGCCAATGTAGGGGTGAAATGTTGTCAGCATATAGCGTCAACCAATATCAGGTTTTCTCTGCCAGGAGCCGGTGCTTATTGTAGTTACTCAAATTCCTCACGATGCTGGGTGGGCACCGGTCCCATACTGGCCGAAGTACCATGAGAAAATTTATTCCCCCATCGAGGCTTGAACCAGTGCAAGTCCCGTAGCTCTGCGCCAAGGCATCTTCCCTTAACCACTCGGCTACAGCGTTGGACTGCGCTGGCTAATACTGTGCTTTTATATGATATCGTTGACCAAATAAATAATCCGGCAACCATGTTACTACTAGGGAATGAGCTGCTCCTCCTTTGTCTTCCTCATTACATTTTTCCAATTCCCGTCCCCTCTGTTGTGTTGTGAGGCTGGTGATAGAGAGATGACAAAGACACTACGTTTAAATGATCCGACATCTTCAGTAGTCGTCAACTAAACGACTAATTTGATAACCACGTAACGATATGTCACAAGCGATCAGTGTTATGACCCTCTGGTTCTCTTATGCTTAAAGGACATTCGGGACTTGGAAAATCTGGTAGCGCGTTTATCTAGCCGAGCGTTAGTGTGAGGAAGAACAGTTAATCATGATACATTTAGAAATAAACAATGGATTCTTATTTTAAACTATTTTATTACTAAAGTATAATAATTACAATCCCTAAGTGTTCTAGCCGTAAATAACTACTCTAAGCTTATATACGAAACCTTACACCTAACTTCCTTGGTGTTTGAGAACGGGAGATGTGGGATAATAAATCTATCCTAATCTACATTGTTTAGAATTCGATTATCCCTTGAAAATATAGTATTAAAACAGTCTACATTGTTTAGAATTCTACTATCCCTTGAAAAGCATGTATTAAAATAGTTAAGGTAATTGATTCTCTTTCAAAACGTCCCGGACACATATTAAGAAAATGTTAGCTTACTCAGCCATCAACCCCTCTGGTTGTCACACACCAACATAGAGGAATTTCGAATAGAGGGGAAACTGAGTACAGTGACATCTAAAAAATTTCGGTCGTTTACGATAAACTACAATGAGCATGCTACGATGGTAGCGCTGTTTCTTAGTAACAGAATACGTAACTAAATAAAACAAATGCAAGGCACACGGCGTCCTGCACAGCGTGTTCACTCAGGATTATGGGAAATTGCCATTTTGTAAATTTAAATTTTTTAACTGCTATCCTTTCGCTCTCTGTAGACGGTACTGTAAAAATTATATATTATCGATAGTTAAAATCATTACTTAGATTTTATTTTACTCTAATTTGTAAGTAAATTCAAGTTTGTTTACGTTTTTAATGTGAATCTATTTTCAAAGAAAACTTACTAGATGTGATAAAATTCTAAGATTTGTTAGGTTAGGAAGAGTGATGTTAGTGTACAGCCATTTCTAATAAACGTTTTAAAAATGTGACTTTATAATGGACTTCGATGCAAGGTTCTTTAATAAATAATGTATAAAATATGTATGTGAGAATAAGGGGATAGGTCAATTGTACATATTTATTAAAAGAGCTCATAATGCACGTTTTCAAATTTTAATAAACGAAAATAAATTAACATGTTTTATTTATTTCCATTCTTCCCTTCTGTTAAAATGAAAGAAAATCATTAGATCTGAGAGGCTGGGTACAAATAATTCCATAATTTAAGATTAATTAATATGTTATTTATTCCTATAAAGTTCAATTTCATGATTATTCACCACATGGCGTTATATAATTATAATTCATAATTTTACCACCAGGCAGTGCTGAATTTCATATTAGTACCAGAAAAAAATCGAAAAAATTTAGATGACGTTAGTTGTTCTACACTAACGCCGCTTATGGCATGTACGCGAAACTTGTCCACTTTCTTCTCTGGTACTCTGTGACACACCAACAGACCGAGACCCTCACTACCCCAGGGTTATATACTCGACTTGACTAAACTTTTCCACTGACTAACTGTACTCACATACCACTGCCCTAACAGTAGTCCTTCACTCTAAAAGTAGAAATTTACACTTAGGCCAAGGAACATTTCTGAACTATATAATGTCTAAACTCTATTTCAACAGACTTTGCTTGAATAATTAAAATAATCTATAAAACAAAAGTAAAGAAGTAAAATTGTACTCGACAATAAAATTTTGGAGCAGGTGAATAATATTACATATCTAGGATGCAATATCTCATATGAAGAAGAAAAGGATGTAAATGCAAAAATATCTAAATTTTTAAGAATTTTAGGGTTAGTAAATTCTATCTTCAAGCCACAGTTAGTCCAAAAGCATTCAAGACTGAAAGTGTATAAAACACTGGCTCTTCCAACTCTTTTGTATGGTAGCGAAGTACGGACGTTGAAACAGAAGGATATACAGAGACTTAGATCTGCTGAAATGAGATATCTTCGGAGGACTGCAGGATACACACTACTAGATCACAAAAAAAAAATAAAGACATCTTAGAAGATTTACACATGGAATCTTTAGAAACAAAATTTCTGATTATAAGTCAAGATGGATACAACATGTTCATCGAATGGAAGATCACAGAATACCCAAACAAATGTTAAGATATCATCCTGCAGGAAGAAGAAGACCAGGGCGTCCACTCAAAAGACTTCTGGATGGTGTTTCTCTTTAGGCCGAAACAGGTCAACAAATGGCCTAAATTCGTGAATGTACTGTGATGATGATGATGATGATGAACAATTAAAAATCGATATAAAAGACTATGTATTCATAACATTCAGGAATTCTATATTCCACAGATAAATAGTTTGGTGACATTAGCGCTAACGCACTTCGCCCCTAGTCGTGCAGACTTAACTTGGGCGAGAAATAATTATATTGTTGTAAAGTGTCAAGGTTTGAGAATGTGAAGGGAGGGGTTAGTCAACGGAACTCATGGAGAGAACTGGACTACGGTCTAGATCACACGCCGGGAGGATACCTACAGGGCAGGGCGGAGCAGCAGCAGGTGCTGTCACAGGTTATGCAGTGGGAATGAGGTTTTGTGGCCTAAACTATTTCAATATAATTCTTATTGCAGTTTCATTTTATTCTGATCTCTGTACGAATGTTATAGTACAACACTGAGATCTCGCAAGCAACGAGCTCGGGTTCGATTCTTATCGGGACAAGTTCCTCAATTCTTCATAATTATCCAATATTTCTGTGTAAAGTCTATTTTCAATTAAATTTCTTAAAACTTATTTTTGCCTGGCTGTCTAATACGTCAATACTTTTAAAATTTATTCTGAGCCACAATTGAAGTTGTTATTATTATGATTGGAAAATATTAGCTAAGCATAGGGATCTATGGAGAGCTTATGTCCGCGTGGCCATGAACCTACGGGTTCGATAGAGCTAGTTAGTTAGATATGTAAAATTTATTTATTAATTTGTTGAAAATGACTGAAATTTCAGGCGAAAATTTTAATATTTTCATTTTTACATAAAAACAGCAACGGTGGTATAGAATCAATTTTGAAAGTATTGGTTAAGAAACTCCCAGTAAGGGAGCACCCATTGTCCCCACGTGGAAAGTATGGGGTATATAAAAGAAATATCTTACGACAGAAAGCACCCTTTTCCCCACAATGGTATATAAGGGTATATATAGCTAGATAGAATCCTCCGACTGATTTATAAAATAATTAATATAGGGTTAATGCACCACTTTTTTATATAGCATGTTTGGTGAAATAATTCTAAAGCTTTGCATTCACTAATGAACAAAATCAGCCAGAGAATTTAAGTACACGCCGTTCGAAGTGGGTGTTTTAATTAGAAATATGAAATATTTCACTGTTGCCGCTATCCTATTGCATAACGTGTCGCTATTATTCCTTTTAAGCCTACTATACCCTTATTTCCAAAACAGAATTAACGGACTTCCCTGTAATTATGAATTGTGTGTTTATTCTAAAATACCTGGTGCGTCATGAAACGTGGATTAGTAACTACAAATTCTAAAACTGCCGCAATATAAACAGGTGGAAATTGTATTTAAACATTAGAATCAAATTGCATACATCATTAACTTCAAATACGCATCGGTCCATTAATCCAGTTACTAATCCATGCAAATCAGGTCATTAACTGTTAATTACAGCTGCATCAACAGGAATATCACCATTTACACAAAAACAATATGTATATAAACAATTAATCTAACTATATTTCATCATTAGTGTTACTATAGTCCATGAGGGCTAAAGTGTCTAGAATATTTTAGAAAGAGAAATAGAGTAGTCACAATCTTCTTTCTCACTCTCTTCACGGTGGCAGCGGTAGGGCAGACACTCCCTGTAGTGAACATAGATCAGTGGTGGCATTCCCTTCTTCTAAACATTCTTCCTGCCAAGTTTCTATGTCTTCATTTTCATTTTCATCGTCGTCGGTATCGTCTAAATTTATTTCAAACCGATCACTAATTTCGTCCATTAAACCGTGTGCTGCCAATATGACTCTTCAATCTTTTCAGTGTGTTCACACGCTCTGCAGTCACTTTTAACAGAGCACTCTCAACCAGTCGCCACTGACAAAAATTACCTGACACAAAAGTGACTGGACGGAAGTGGGGGGGTGGAGTTTTTCTAGCATTCCTAAGTAATTTTACAAGGGTAGCTCATTGTGTTTTGCGAAGGGTGGAAGAACAGTTCTCTAGACAAGGATAGCAGAAATCATGCCAACTTAGTCATTTTACACTATAGGGGTGTAAGAGGTAGTGATGTGCATTCTATAATCTCTCCTACCTAATTCTCAACTTCACCTGCACGTGGTACACCCTGCTTTTAACTAACGAGGTAATGGGGACCGAGTCACGGCGGTATAACCGTTCCATCAAATATGGAGGAAATTCCATATTTTGAACGCCAGACTGGAGGCTATAAGGTAGCAGCCCTACCACTAGTCTTGCTCTGAGGATGGCTGGTAACCAACCCAGGGGACTTTCTACTACTCGAAGAAACTTAAGCAAGTACTGGAATGATCACACTGAACTCACATGTAATACGAGCCATACAAAGCTTATATCAAAATTCTAAAATCAAAATTAAATTACCAGATGTAGAAATAACAGAACACATAAACACAATCAAAGGTTATCGACAAGGATGTGGACTATCTCCACTATTATTTATATATATATATATATATATATATATATATAAAGAATAGTGCAAGAATGGAAACAAACAGTAAATAGTGGAATTTCAATAACTAGGAATAAAATAATTCAAACAATATTATATGCTGATGATCAAATAATATTATCAGATTCCGAAGATAGCTTACAAATAGCAGCATATCAATTATTCAAAATTTCCAGCAAATATAATATGAAAATTTCCACTTCAAAATCCAAAGCAATGGCAATGTGTGGAAAAAACATACAACGGGTGTAAAATTGAGATTGATGGAAAAATTATAGAACAAGTGTCAGATTTCTCTTACTTAGGAAGTGTATTTGCAGAGTATAAGAGTGACATTGATTCAAAATTACAAAAATATAATAAAATGGATGGGGTAATACGAAGAAATTTTGGTAAACAGATGAGGCACAGAGACAAAACTAAGATTACATAATATCACATCAAAAGCTGCTCTAAAATACGGAAGTGAAATTTGGATTTTAAATAAAAGAAACTCTCATAAACTTCAAGTAAGCCAAATGCGCTTCTTACGATCATTGTTAGGAGTTAAAAGACTGGATCACCAAAGGAACACTATTATCAGAGGAAAACTTGGAGTAACAAGTTTAAATGAAGATATACAAAGATACCAACAAGAATGGAAAAATCATCTGAGGAGAATGACAAGAAATAGACTTCCAAAATTGGCATTCCAATATACACCAACTGGACATAGGGACCAAGGAAGATCAAAACATCGGTGGAAAGATCAAGAGCATCTTCGCTAGGTTTACCGTACAGGCCACATGGCCTACAACGAATTTGTTCATGATGATGAAGATGATAGTGTTACTAAAATTATATATCTTCGAGCTTATGCAAGTTTTCTCTACCATTATACATAATACCCGGCGTGCGCTACACATAAATTCATTAAATAAGCTTTTTAAATTTTCGTTTCAGGTGAACTCCTGCACCTAATAGTCATCATCATCACCACCCATCACATAGGGATTAAGTCTGTTGGCTCGTTCCAGTTTCATGAAAGCTAGAATTGTTAAAATTGTCATAAGTAATGCCACGAGTGATTTTCCAAATTTTCGATAAATTCACGACTCACGAAGTGAGGAGTGAATTTATCTAGAGAATTTGGAAATCGAGAGTGACATTTGTTAGGACTACTTAATGAATAAAATTAAGCTGTTTACTCACAAATCATTATTTAAATATAGTTATTTTAAAATATGTATATATTTAATGTAAACGGCGATGTTTGAAAACAAATGAGAAACGATTGGTACGCTTCATTAGCTTCTTTTGTTCGTCACTTCAAACAGATCATATTATTTATTGCCAAAGGATCGCAATGTTGTGGAGAAAAATTCAAACACATCAAACTCTATATTTACTCGATGATGTAAATATGACAATTATATTTTTCAGGAATGTTATTACCTGGGAAAAAATACATTTAAGAAAGTGCAAACAGTTGTTTCTTTTTTTGGTGGTGTACAACGTTTTTACATTAAATCCCACAAGCGGTATGTGTTGACATTCATGCACTATATATTCAATCTGCTAGCCGTATTTCTTAGAGAGTCAGTCACTGCAAAATAATGCTACGACTATTCACAATGTTAAAAAGGAGGTGCTTTCTTTATTATGATAAACTTTAGTTGGTAAATTCTAGGCGAAACACGTCTGTGATTGGTTGTAAATAAAAAATCATTTAAATTTGATTGGTCATTTACTCCCAATTGGGACATGAGTTAAATAGTCATAAGAGTGATTTCCAATTTATCTAGAGGATTTAGAAATCAAGAGTGGCATTTGTTAGGACTATTTAACGAAAAAATTAAGCTGTTTACTCACAAATCATTGTGTAACTATAGTTATTTTAAAATATTTATATATTTAATGTAAACGGCGATGTTTGAAAACAAATCAGAAATGTGAGGTTATGTTCATTCACTGCTGCTTGATCATATTATTTATTGCCAAATAAGAACGCAATATTGCAAGAGTTCACCGAAGTGGAGAAATAATGAAACACATCAAACTATATATCATAATCAACATTACGGGTTATTCATTTATTTTTTAGTAAACAACTCAGTAAAATCAAGGAATCTTTTCATTATTTGCTATATTCAATGTATTTGTTGGAGAAAAATAATGCTTTGACCTGTTCAGAACATTAAAAAGGAGGAGCTTTCTTTATCACAAAAGCAGGAGCTGCTAATGAGATATCGATAAAGAGCGAGGTGAAACACGACTGTCATTGGTTGCAAACAACATTCATTGAAACGTGATTGGTCATTGACTACCATTTGTGGCATGAGTTAAATAGTCACTGTAACATAATTTGGTATATATATATAAATTAAAAAGAGAAGGTGATAAAGGACACCCTAGTCTGACACCACGAATTATTATTAGCATCTTTGTTTAATTTTAAAACCCATGTCTATTACAATTTTATTATTTACATATAAACTTAATCGGCCGCGGTGAACTAGTGGTTATGCTCCTTGCCTCTGGTCCCGAGGGTCGCGGGTTCAAACCCGGCCGGGGTCGATGGATGTTTTAGGATGGAAAAATCCAAGGAGCAAGTCCTCCGGGAGGGACTTTAAGCCGTGGGTACCGAGTCTGAAGATTTTCAGGCTCGTAAAAGATTCTTAAGCCAGAATGAAAAGGCCTCTAAGCAAAATTTACCGAATTTTCCCGTTCTAGTACTACCTTGGTTTTCCTAGATGTCAGTATGAGGTGGAACGCTGACCACGGACTACTCAAATGACATCTATACGAAAACAAGTGTAACTAAAAACTAGAATCGTTCAAATTCTTCCCTGTAGGGGGAGAGTTCCTAAATCTACGTATGTTAAGGGAAACATGGGCTTACAACACAAAAAGACATATAAACTTTGTATAGCCATAATCAAATGTTGTGGAATACCTTTATTTCTCATTATATCCCATAATTTACTGCTACTTACCATATCAAAAGCTTTTTCATAGTCTATAAATCCTATTTATGTTGGGATGTTAAATTCTATATGTTTTTAAATAATTTAGTCATTGTGAATATACAGTCGGAACAGGATCTTCCCTTCCTGAATCCAGTTTGAACATCCAATATAATATTTTCTATAATTATGTTTAAGCGGTTTTTCAAAATATTGGCGTACATTTTATAGCATGTATTCAATATACTTATTCCTCTATAATTAGATCAATCTTGTCTGCTTCCATTTTTATATATAGGGTATATTTTGGCGATTTTCCATTCTTCAGGTATATATCCAAATTTCCAACATATATTTATAACATACATCTAACAGTTTTCGCGTATAATGGATACGGGCTAAACACTGTCCGTACCTGATAACCTCGTGTGTACAAAGGTATATATTGCGACGAAACAAACATGGCTGTTGCTATTGTCGATTTTTAATTCAGGATTTCAGGTAAATGTTAATTTATAATGTTAGCATCTCGCTCATGTTTTGATAATATATACCTCGGTTTATTTTATTAACATGTACTGAGTTTCGTTAACATAGAAAATTGCAACCACTAGAGCCATTTTTTTAATTTTTGTTTCAGGTAAATTCCTAGACTTAATGGTAATAAAACTTTATAAATGGAGGCTAAACACTCAACGTACCTCAAACATTGGCATCTTTTAAAATAAATCTAAATTTATATTTGCTCTAACCTCGACTTCATCATTACCCAGTCTAAGGTACATACATGAATTGGTGTTTTTCGTAAAATTCACATATTTATATCATTATTATTATAAAAAAGTAAAGTGATCCCACAACAGGGCCGGAGGCCCTTGGGGTAGTAGGAGGTTAAGGCTCCCACTTTTTCTAGACAATCGGGACTTTATGTCAGCCGGGTTGTCAGCCCTGCGTGACGGCCGCCTTTACCCCCAGAACAAGCGTCTGGTACTCATTTCCGTTAGAGGCTCAGTCGACCCCAGGGCCATAGTGCCGCCAGAAAGTCTGGGTCAGTTTAAAAATCCTGACCCCAACGGGACTTGAACCCTCGACCCTCTGGCTTGTAGCTCAGTGCCTTAACGACTACGCTCTGGCGTGCCCCCAATAATTATTGTTATCATTATTATATTATTATGATTATTATTATTATTGTATGGTAGCGAAGTATGGACGTTGAAACAGAAGGATATACAGAGACTTAGATCTGCTGAAATGAGATATCTTCGGAGGACTGCAGGATACACACTACTAGATCACAAAAAAAATGAAGACATCTTAGAAGAATTACACATGGAATGTTTAGAAAACAAAATTTCTGATTATAAGTCAAGATGGATACAACATGTTCATCGAATGGAAGATCACAGAATACCCAAACTAATGTTAAGATATCAACCTGCAGGAAGAAGAAGACCAGGACGTCCACTCAAAAGACTTCTGGATGGTGTTTCTCTTGAGGCCGAAACAGGTCAAAAAATGGCCTAAATTCGTGAATGTACTATGATGATGATTATTATTATTATTATTATTATTGTTGTAAGTATTATTATTGTTATTATCGTATAAAATGTTGTTTGTATACATGAAATTTACATTGCTACATTTAATGTATCTTTAACTGTTTGTAAATTAGTATAGCGTATTTCTATATTTGTCAAATATTTATTTGTATTTGTGCTGGTTGAGTGGAAGAGAAGGCCTTATAGCCTTAAGTCTGTCAGAATAAATAAAACATTATTATTATTACTATTACTATTATTATTACTATTACTATTATTATTATTATTATTATTATTATTATTATTATTATTACTATTACTATTATTATTATTATTATTATTATTATTGTTATTATAAAACCTGTGAGTACAAAATTCCATTGAGATCGGTTGAGCGGTTTAGAAGTCTATAAACCAACAAACAAGCGCAAGCTGAATTTTTATACAGAGTGAGTTTTAATTACACCGTCAAGCTGCAGGGCTGCAAATGGAGGAACAAATCTCCTATGAATAAGTGTCCATAAATGCATCATTGCCACGGTAGACGGCACTGACCAATGACATTATTCTCGCGGCCCTGTTGCATGACCTGCTAGATCACCGGACTTAAACTCCCTGGATTTTTACTTCTAGGGGCATCTGAAAAGTGTTGTGTATGCTGAACCAGTCCCTGATGTGCATACCCTTCAACAGAGTGTCCACGTCGCCTGTGACGCTATTCGGAGAGAGGCCGGAACATGCGAAAGAGTGAGACAATCCATGATACGTGTGAACGTGTGCATCATGGAGGCCACGTTGAACATATGTTGTAACGTGGATGAGATTATTCTATGTACTGTGTGACGGGAAGATTTGTTGTCGTTGCACGCACATCGTTCATTTCCGGACACATGTTTATAGTCAATACTAGTAAAATTCATATCAAATTCCTTTGAGGTGAAGTCATATGATGAATGTTAAAAATTAAATTGTACCTGTTGGTAGGTGCCGTCGTCCTCAACTTTGTTAAAATATTGTTTATAAAATTAACTGGAGCGCTTTCGGAAGTTATCTTCCATCTTCTGCAGGTTGACTTTCCGCTACTTGTTGTTGTTGTTGTGTACGGTGATGTTACAAACAGTTGGAGTATACATAACCGTACACAACAACAAGTAGCAGAAACCTGCAGAAGATGGAAGATAACTTCCGAAAGCGCTCCAGTTAATTTTATATACAATATTTTAACAAAGTTGAGGACGATGGCACCTACCAACAGGTACAATATAATTTTTAACTTTCATCGCATGTTTATAGGACTTCTTTTTCCTTCATTTCCAGTCAGGAATCAGTCCCTGAAGTTTGTCATAAGTAATGCCACGAGTGATTTCCAAATTATCGATAAATTCACGACTCACGAAGTGAGGAGTGAATTTATCTAGAGAATTTGGAAATCAAGAGTGCCATTTGTTAGGACTATTTATCGAATAAAATTAAGCTGTTTACTCACAAATCATTATTTAACTATAGTTATTTTAAAATATTTATATATTTAATGTAAACGGCGATGTTTGAAAACAAATGAGAAGCGACAGGTACGCTTCATCTGCTTTTTTGGTTATCACTGCAACCAGATTATATTATTGATTGCCAAAGGAACGCAATATTGTAAGAATGATCTCTAGTGGAGAAAAAATGAAACACATCAAACTGTATATTAATTCATTTCTGATGCCGTATGATGTAAATATGACAATTATATTTTTCTGGATTGTTACCTGGGAAAAAATGCATTTAAGAAAGTGCAAACAGTGGTTTCTTTTTTTGGTGGTATAATCAATTGCTACAAGTGTTTTTATATTAACTCCCGCATGCGGCATGTGTTGACATTCATGCACTATATATACAATCTGGTAGCCGTATTTCTCACAGGCTCAGTCACTGCAAAATAATGGTCAGACCTGTTCAGAATATTAAAAAGGAGGAGCCTTCTTTAATATGGCAATTATAACACTGATAAATATTTCGTGAAACACGACTCTGATTGGTTGTAAAACAGAAATCATTGAAACGTGATTGGCCATTGTGACCCATTTGGGGAATGAGTTAAATAGTCGTTTTAATTACCGTCCACCCTGAACATAAAGAAGACTGGCGAATACCCGGTGTGCGCTGCTATGCCGAAAAAAAGTGTGTTTATTTTCAGTTCAATAATTTGAAAAAAATACGGATTAATTAAATGTTATGGTATACATTGGGACGAAACAAACATGGAGGTTACTGAATTCAATTTTTAATTTTGGATTTCAGGTAAATCTCCTATTATAAAAACTGTATTTAGTTGGTTTTTGGACAATATCTACCTCTGTTTATTTTAATAACATATACTAAGTTTCGTTGTGAAATATCGAAAATTGCGACCGCTAGAGGGATTTTTAATGTTCGTTTCAAGTAAACCACTACACCTAATGGTTCTACAGAATGGTAGATAACTAAATACTCGCATTCCTGAAAAATTGTACGTACAAATTTTCATGAAGATCTGTTCCGTATTTCAGACGTCTATAAATCACAAACATACACTCACATACGCTTTTATATATTATGACTAATTTGTACTGACTATTTAACTCATGCCCCGAATGGGAGTCAATGACCAATCACATTTCAATGATGTTTTATTTACAACCAATCACAGCCTTGTTTCGCCTCGAATTTATCAATCGAAGTTTATCATATTAAAGAAAGCTCCTCATTTTTAACATTCTGAATAGATCATATAATTATTTTGCAGTGACTGACCCTCTAAGAAATACGGCTACTAGATTGTATATATAGTGCATGAATGTCAGCAGATAGCGCATGCGGGAGATAATATAAAAAACATTTGTAGCAATTGATTATACCACAAAAAAAGAAACCATTGTTTGCACTTTCTTAAACGAATTATTTTCCAGGAAATGACGTTGCAAAAAATATAATTGACATATTTACATCATAGGACATCTGAAATTAATTAATACCAATTATGTTGGTTATAAATATATCCACTAGGGTGCATTCTTACAATATTGCGATCCTTTGGCAATAAATAATATGACCTGGTTGCAGTGATGAACATAATAAGCAAATTAAGCGTACCAATCGTTTCTCATTTGTTTTCAAACACCGCCGTTTACATTAAATATATAAATATATTAAAGTAACTATAGTTAAATAATGATTTGTGAGAAAACAGCTTAATTTTATTCGTTGAAGAGTCCTAACAAATGCCACTCTTGATTTCCAAATTCTCTAGAAAAATTCACTCCTCACTTCGTAAGTCGTGAATTTATCGATAATTTGGAAATCACTCGTGGCATTACTTATGACAACATCCTACAATGCATTAGTAGGCGAGCGATCTTATGAAAAGGTAAGTAGTAATGCATAGGGTTTCCAGTATAAAACCGGACACTCTGCGGCTGGCAGAGTGAAATGCGGGCGAGGAGAGAGCGCAGCCTGACGGGTGAAACCCCGTGAGGCGTGTCCGGTTTTATATTGGAAGCCCTGTATTTAGCGATGTTTTTCATAACCTCACGTAATTGGCGTCTAGACTCAAATATGGACAAAACATTTTCCTTAGAAGCCTTTCTTAATAAAGCTATACTCAGGATTTTTACGCCCTGAAATATATCCTTCCACAATGTCTGGATTTTATCCGCGAACCAAAATTCTACACGCGTATGTGTAGTTTAAAAAAGCAAAGGAATAAACAAAGTAACCATGAAACTATTAATTAGACAATCAGATTAAGGGTGAAACAAATGAATGGATAAACAAGTGAATAAAGAAAGATATAAATAAATAAATAAATAAATTATTGAAGGACAAACTTTAAACCAACAAAGTAACAAAAAATAGTAATAGAATGATAATAAAAATAATAATACAAGTTATAGATGATGCATTATACTTGATTGGAAAATTAATCAATAAATATAAAAAATAGAGATTATATTAATGTAAATAAACTACAATATCTAACAACCTATATTGTTCAACAACATTTTACAGGAATAAATGGCATTAAACATGTCAAGATATTTAGATATCTAGAATCGATATTAGAAGAAGGTTTATTACTATTATAAATAGAAAAAGGAATAGCAAATGGATATACGAAGAATAATATTGGTGTGCTAAACTCAGTATTGTGGAGTGAAAACACCATTCACAGAACAAAGAAAAATATACCCATCAATAGGAACCTCAAACTCGATGCTATTCTTTATGCAAACGATTTAGTTCTTCTGGCACTCTCCGAAAATTATTTTCAACGATCAGTTTATAATTTACAAAAAATAGGTGCCAAATTTAATATGGAAATATCAATTAACAAAACTAAAATTATGGCATTTCATTGGAAGGACTCCATATAAAATAAAATCTGTCTCCAGAATAAAATTTTAGAGAGATCTAATCAACTGAAATATCTTGGATATTATATCTCTAGCTGGGATGAAAAGGATATACCTGAAAAAATTACTAGTTATAATAAAAGTTTAAGAATTATTAATCAAGTTATGAAACCATCCCTTGTACAAAAAAACACCAGATTACGTTTATATAACACTTTGGCTAGACCAGTGTTGACCTGTGGTAGTGAAGCATGGGCACTAAAACGACAACATGAAAGCAGAATAACGGCTTGTGAAATGAGATCCATGCGCAGGACAGCGGGTTACACCAGATGGGATCGAAAAAGAAACACCGATATCTTAAAAGAATTGAAGACTACGCCAATTTTGGGATATATTAAACAGTACCAACTAAATTGGAAACGCCATCTAGAAAGAATTAGTTCAAATCGGATCCCCAAAGCTGTTTATAATTATATACCAAGAGGACGAAGATCACTGGGCCGTCCTATGAAACGCTGGAGGGAAAATTTTCTATAGGAACGTAACAGACCTTGTCCTAATACTTGGAAGGAAGAAGAAGAAAGAAGAAATATATTTAAAAGACCGTTGATCGCAGAACATATTACGTTATATGGAACAGAGACATGGACAATTAAAAGGTGTCAGGCTAACAAGTAACGCTGGTCAACATGATTTTTGTCTCATGAGTACCAATAGTTGTACTTAATGCAGTTTTTTTATCGTGTTTTCAAATATGTATTCGGAATTTTCTCCATCGCCCACAGTTTTTTTATTTAAATTTCAATTAATAGATTTAAATAATATTAAATGGTTCCAACACGTCCAGAGAATGTCAAATTCCCGCTTACCAAAGATGATTTACCACCTCAACCCTAAAGGCAAAAGAGACCTCGGAAGACCCTTCAACCGATGAAAAAATCAGTTTTTTGTAGTCGCAGAACGGGCATCATCACCCAATACTGCATTCGGAAGAAGAAGGGATTACGTCAAAATCAAAACGTACAGTGGTGCACCCTGACTTGCAATCTGCAATGAGACCAGTTCCACACTGCGAAGTACTGCCCATACCAAAGCCTCCAGAACACGTGGCATTAGATGGAGAGAGCTCAGATTCTGATGGAAGTAAGAAAGAAGAAGAAACAGATTTTGGTGATACAACTTTTGAACAAAGCTGTTCATCTGAGCCTTATTTATTGACTCAAGAAGATCTTAACGATCTCATACGAGATTTAAAGTTATCCAAAAACCAGTCTTAAATGCTTGGTTCCCGGCTAAAAGGATGGAATCTCTCGGAAACCTTGCGTGAAGGAGGAAAACCGATATCATATTTGAATTCAGGAGAAAAAATACTATCAGAATCACATATTTTTCTTTCTGTGACAAAAAAAATTATTTTTTGTCGCACAGTGTAATTAGCAACAGAGATGGATTACTGGAGAAGATCATCGCGGAAGCCCAGTTTAAAAAAAAAAGAAGAAAACGTTGAAATTAGGAAAATTATAAAAGTTGTAGTAAATGCAATAGAGACAATTGAAGAGAGACGATTAAGATGGTGCGGACATCTCATACATATATACATAGTATTCTGCCCAGGAGCAGGTCTTTCACTGCAAACTCAGCATTACCCACTCTTTCTTTAACTTTCGTGGAAAGACTCAACATGCCATGTTTGCAGCTTAATAGGTGTAGTAGCTTCCCGTTTCATTTCACATCCCACTCTCTCTTTAGCTTCTTAAAATCTTAAAAGACCTTAAGAAGGTCCCGAGAGGCCCCAACTTGGAGGTGAGGAGAGTGGATTTGGCTAAGTTAGACCCTTCGAACTTCACCGAAATTCACCCCAGAGGTTAAATATCAGTTACATCAGGGTTTTTTTACCAAATCAAAGATCCGGAAATCTCAATTAGCCTCTGTCCCCCCACGGACATCTCAAGAGGATGAAATCTGACAAAATCCCTAAGAATATCTTAGAGTGCAAATATATACCAAAAAAGAAAGGCAAGACCTAAAGACCTTTATTTCATATTATTTTAATTATATTATATTTCATATTTTTGTTATTATTAGCTAGTATTCGATCACATCATCATTGTGTTATGTTTAGTCTATATTTTAATATCTAATGAATACGTAATTTTTGTATAATTTTACTATTCGCTGGTTCAGTGGAAGAGAAGGACTTATTGCCTCAAATCTGCCAGTTAAAATAAAGCATTATTATTATTAATTATTATTATTATTATTATTATTTATGAGATGAGTGCACGTACGACGAATACAATAAGAAAGGTTACCCAGGAAAAACATTGGAATGGTGTATACCTGGAAGAAGAAGGAAAGGAAGACCTCGAAACTCGTGGAATCAAGAAATAAGAACTGGAATAAGAGCAAGAGGACTGGAGGACATGGAGTGGAAGGATGGAGACACGTGGAGAAGAAAAATAAATCTTTAGGCACAGAAAGTTGTGTAAACACTAATAATCTGTATATAAATTAATAAAAAATATTATTATTATTATTATTATTATTATTATTATTGAAGAAGATTGGATGGACGATGTGAGAAGAAGTGCGAGTAAAATGGAACTTACAGATTATATATATATATATATATATATATATATATATATATACACGCACACGCACATACATACAAGCATGCATACACATTTATAGATGGTTAAATAAAAATGTCAGCTCAATGTTTTTCCTGGCGTTCTAAATCATCTCTGAAATTTGTAAAAGCACTTTTTTTTTTCCGCGCTGTGAACACATCGCTTGTTTGACATGTAATAACGGGAATGTTTTAATTTCGCGCGGTCCTCATGTTGTTTTCAGCCGGGAAACATTTTTGTTGTTCCGTTGATTAGCTGTTGTTTTATGCCACACCACGTGCCTGGTCCCATCTCCGCAGTTCGCACTGTTTAAATGTCTTCCAGATAATGCTTAACTAAATGTCCTGCGACAATTACTTATCTCTGGATTTGTAATGCAATGATTCCTCTCGCGAGACTCGTCTTTCTCTTGCTTTGTCACCTCCCGTTCTTTTACACCTATCTCTCATCACACTTGTCATTTTATGGATTTAATTAATAGCCTTCTTTTCATTATTCCGCACAAATAATCAAATTGTTTTTTTTTTGTTTCAACCTCTTTTGGATACGTTGCAACAATAACGCTCTCGCAAACATGATATTTGTCTCATGAGTACCAATACTTGTATTTAATGCAGTTTTTTTATCGTGTTTTCATAAATGTATTCGGAATTTATCCGCCACCCACTTACTTACTTATTCACTGGCACTATCGAACCCATAGGTTCATGGCCGCGCGGACATAAGCTCTCCAAACATCCCTATCCTGAGCTAATGCTTTCCAATCATTCCCTGTATAATCTGCTTCCCTCAAATCATAGTTAATGTTATTTTCTCAACCAATTCTTGGTCTACCAACTGGACGTTTTCCCTCTGGCTTTCCTACAAGAAGCTTCCATGCAAGTCTTTCATTCCCCATACGTGCCACATGTCCTGCCCATCGCAGTCTACGAGACTTAACTGTTCTTATTATATCTGGCTTCCAATAAATACCATGTATTTCATTGTTATGTAGTCTTCTCCATTCACCTGCCTGTTCATATCTCTTTGGTCCAAAAATTTTCCTAAGTACTTTATTCTCAAATACTTGTAATCTCCTTTCCTCTCTCAAAGTAAGAGTCCATGTTTCGCACCCATATAATATAACTGGTAGAATAATAGTTTTATATATCTTGAGTTTAACGTTTTTTGAAAGGAGCTGGGATATCAAGAGTCTCTGCAATGCATAATAGCACGCTGTTTGAGCCTTTGGCATCGGTTCCCTGAAGTAGTCCCCGCCCGGAGAACCGAATGGGGGGGGGACTATTTTACCTCCGGAAAATTTTACCCCAGTTGAACCCATGTCCGCATTTCTTGACGGTTATATTTTTACGGTGAAACATCGTAACTCTTTCGACCAAGGTACTTTTTTCGTCTGGTTTATCACCTTCGACAAGTCCCGGCATGGGTAACCCTATCGGCAGCAATGCTACCGCCGGCGTAGCTCTCAGAATCATTTAAGCACGCAAGCCACTCCACCACGACAAGGTAATGATACCATCATCCACAGTTTTTTTTATTTTAATTTCAATTAATGGATTTAAATAATTATTGTTTAATAAACGTTCTTTCGTCCATTTATCCATTGAGCGATGAGTTCGGGGAACACTTTCATCAGGAGATATCAGCTATGGAAAAGAGTTATCAAGGCAAATGGAATCCTAATATGCTGGCCGATTACTGTTGGACCATCAAGAGGGATGCTCCACAGGCGAAATATAGCAGAAAATAGTAATTTCTTACCTAAAAAATCGATATCATATTTGAATTCAGGAGAATAAATACTATCAGAATCACATACTTTTCTTCCTGAGACAAAAAAAGTTTATTTTTTGTTGCTCAGTGTAATTCTCTGTGTGTTACTCTTTTCTTAGTGCCCAGTCTTTAATTTCATAGCGACGGATAGTAATCGAGAATGATAATCAATATGTGGTTCGATTGTGGGTTATCGCTGGCTCTATAAACCCTGGCACATGCGCATTGTTGTTCTATAGGACTTTGAAAATATTTCACGCAAGTTTAAGTGCAGTTTTCCAAAAACTATTAATGATATAGGATAATTTTAACACTAGAAAAGAATTCATTATTTGACAATAGATAATTGTATAAGCGTGACTTTAAAGTACCAAGTGTGCGGCAACCCCTGACATCTTGAGGAAGGAAATTCCAAGAGCGGGTAGAAACTACTGTGAAAGAAGTAGAATAAGAGGAAGTGCTATGAAGAGAGATTGTTAGCAGATTGTTATCTTGTGACCTAGTGTCAATATTGTGGTAAGAAGATAACTTCACGTTTTCAACGTGTATCCAGAGATTTTGTTTTTCAAATCCAAGTGTTTGGTTATATAATAATTATTAATAATATTAATAAATATAATAATAATAATAATAATAATAATAAAATTAATTAATTCATTAAAGTAAGTTTAATGTGACAAAAATAGCAAGAAGAAGAAGAATTAAAGATGGATATAAGCAACAGAGAGAAAGAAATATTAAAACAAGGAGGGAGAGAATGTAAATAAAGGACGGGAAAAGGAAAGTGATATAACTTAAGAAGCATACAACAATTATTAAAGAGAAGTAAACAAAGACTGCATATTTGTCTCTGTGTCATTTCTTACATCAGATATTAGGTGACGGAGGAAATTAGATTCATAATCTTGTTCCAAGATTTCTTACATACGTATAATTCTGTAAATCTAGTTTGCCACACAAACCCATCGATTCTTTTTCGAAGAAATTTTGAAATGCGACTATTTGGCTATATTATTTAATAACAATATAAATAAAAAAGTAAATTAATAGAGACAAAAATAATCAAAAAGAGGAAGAATAATAAAATATGGACATACGGAAATAAACATTAAAATAAAAAGGAAAGAAATAAGTAAAGGGCGGAAGGAAGAAAGGAATGTAACTCAAAGAAGCATAACTAATTCACTGGAACTATCGAACCCGTAGGTTCATGGTCGCGCGGACATAAGCTCTCCATAGATACGTATCCTGAGCTAATGTTTTCCAACCACCCTTTGTATAAACTACTTCCCTCAAATAATGTCAAATCCCCACGTTTTCCCTCTGGTTTTCCTACAAGAAGCTTCCATGCACGTCTTTCATTCCCCATTCGTGCCACATGTTCTGCCCATGGCTGTCTACGAGACTTAACTGTTCGTATTATATCTGGCTTCCTATAAGGACCATGTAGTTCACTGTTATGCAGTCTTCTCCATTCACCGTCTGTCCATCTCTCTTTGGTCCAAATATTTTCTTTCCTAAGAACGTTATTCTCAAAAACTCGTAATCTCCTTTCCTCCCTTAAAGTAAGAGTCCATGTTTCGTATCCATGTAATATAACTGGCAGAATAATAGTTTCATTTATTTTCTGTTTAACATTTTTGAAAGGAGTTGGGGCGTCAAGAGCATAAAATAATAATTAAAGAAAAAGAAACAAATACATAAACAAGCAGAGGAATAAACATAAGTAAAGAAAGGAAGGGAAAAGAAAGACGCATGAAGAGGTAATGAAACACACATAGGCCTACAGGAATAATGACATGATTAATAGTAAAATAGGTAATGATGAGTCACGTTGTCGATGAGGGGTTTCGTTCCGCTGTTGGAGAACTTATAATAATAATAATAATAATAATAATAATAATAATAATAATAATAATAATAATAATAATTCTTCCGGAAACCAAACGCCATTTCTCTCTGTCCATCCATTGATCTTCCTCCATTTCTCTGATATTCATAGCTGCTTGTACCCCTTTTATCCAAGTTTTCTTCGGTCTTCCTCTCTTCCTCCTTTCCATTGGGATCTATTCCATAACAAATTTTTGGCAATCTTTGCTCTGACATTCTTTTGACATGGCCATACCACTGTAATCTTTTCTTTTCTATAATGTCTATGATGTCCGGCTCCTCTTGTGCACCCATAATTTCCCTTATTTCTTTATTTTGCATTCTATCCAATCTAGATTTTCCAGCTGATATTTTTAAAACATCAATTTCTGTACTTAAAATTCTTTTCATTTCCCTGGTAGGAATTTGCCAGGCTTCAGCACCATATGTTAAAATGCTCTGAATTATGGTTTGATATATTTGTAATTTTCTATTTTTTGTGATATCTTTGCTCCACCAAACAGAGTTTAAAGCAATTATTGCTTGTTTTGTTTGTGGGATTCTTCGTTTAATTTCCACTGTATAATAATATTAATAATAATAATAATAATAATAATAATAATAATAATAGCTTTATTTTACCTAGCAGAGTTAAGGCCTTTTCTGCCACTCAACCAGGTTTTAAAAATAGAAAAAAATAGTCTTACATCTAAATTACAATATTCATAAACGATTACATGTTATAAATACAATACAATTAATATTTATAATGTATTTTGATTTACTCTAAATTTAACGAATTGAATATATAATATGTACAAGATATATAAAAAAACGAGAAAAAGATTATTAATGACAGAGTATAAATTTAAGTATATAACGAAAAATTAATTATTAGTCAACAGGTAACTGTATAAGCGTGACTTAAAAGGTTCTCTCTGCCATTTAACGTGCACTGTCTTTTAAGGTAGAGACGATCTATAGAGATTAACCGCATGCAACACTGTACACAAGTTTTGTAGCTAAAATGGCCATGAGTAGATGTTGAGCTATTACCAGTAAATCAGGCAGGAGGCAGCTTTGCCTGGATTTCCCAGTACAGTAGTAATACAGAGATAGCGCGCGCGGTATTGGCTACTTTTCCAAATGAAATGCCTGATATTCGTTTAATGTTTCATCTCTCTCCCTCTATCCAAACGACGTAAATATATATTTGTGTGCTCTAGAAACTTTTCATTTCTCTAATAAAATGGCTAGGTATCCTACTTAAAGACAAGGAGATCAAACGAAAGTAAGCGCTTCTCCGCTGCGCTATGTTGTACAGAAATCTCTATGGGAGATCTCATTCATTCCATAAACTTTCAATACAGGAGGCAGAAGTATATATTTTAATGTTAATAACGAGCATTTATCTCTTTCGTTAATATTCTTCGATGTGGTCATCGCCATTTTCTCTCATCTACATTTGATTCAAAATATTTCCACAGAAATTCTGAAAACATTAATTTAGTCATGGCCTATATTAATGTTTGAAATTTTTCAATGTGAGGTATTCAGTTAATAAAAATCAATTTGAATCCTGTATATTCTTACCTCATATATCTATGTTCCTTAACACAGAACCGCGATATCAAGAGCCATTGCTCTCATCATCAGCCGTTATCGCGACTAGCGATTATTCATTATTAAGGCTAGCATTTTTTAGGCTTACTAGCTAATACACGGCTTGCGCTCCTACACCTAAATAAATGATAATGTGTTTTTTACATCGCGGGTTCAAACCCGGCAGGTTTGAGGATAGATACTGGAAACGGGATGATAAATAATTGGGAATCGAGGTATATAGGATCTTAAATAAGAGAATTAGACAGTGCGATTTTCTTCTCTCTTTTAGATGTAGCCATGACAATTCGTGGAATAATGGAGAAATGTGATCGTATTTTCGAACATTATGAAGTGCCAGGAGAGTTCTTAATCTAAACTTAACTTAAATTCCAGACCACGGGCAACCACAGGAATAATTTCCTTTTTAAGGAAACATTGTTATGGTTTGACCCGGAAATCTAACCCGGAATCTCATCAACTGTAGTCACAAACGCTGGCCACTGTATAGAACGAGGAAATCAGATGGATGTAAACGGATGAAACAGTCAACGTGTTGATGCAGCAATTAAGGAGACAACGATAGCTTGTCTTCCTCTCACAATTTAAACTAACCCTATACTATTTGATTACATTTCCCTCCTGCAAGAGTTTTCCGGAGTGCTTTGTCTCGTAATTGAGAGAGTGTAATCAGCCACCTGCAACAACTTCTATCTCACATTTCTATCTTCTATTTCTCAGGGATTAACGACCGGATCAACAAACCTATTTACAATACTATGGTACAGAACACACGTTTTCGTTATTGACAACTCCCGTAAGAAAACAAGAATTGACCAATGTTTTCCTCTAAATGTGCTTCAGGGTTTCTTGTGAAGGTAATATTCAACACCAATAATTTACAAAGGGCTTTCAAATTTTGTTCAGTAATTATTCCACGAACCTCTGGGTCACAAAGACATTCAGAACCTGAGAATAACTAAAATAATAGCAATAAATGCCCACGCGGACATAACCTGTCCATACATCCCTGGACTGAGCAAATTTTTCCAATTATCTACTGTATAATCTACTTCAATCAAATCATTTTTAATGCTAGTTTCCTAGCTCGCTCTTGGCCTACCAACAGGACGATTTTCCTCTGGTTTTCCTAGAAGAATTTTCCATGCCCCTCCTTATAATAATAATAATAATAATGAAAATAATAATAATCATCATCATAATCATCATCATCATCCATGCAAGTATTAGGCCATGTGGATTGTAACGGTCTCAAAGAGGAATTTCCCATCCATAGATTTTTTGAACGTCCCAGGGGCTTATAATAATAATGCTAATAATAATGATAATAATAATAATAATAATAATAATAAAAATAATAACAGAAATAATAACTCACTTGTACAAACATACCCATTGGTTCATGGCCGCGGGGAGAAAACTCTCCGTACATCCGTATCCAGATCTAATGTTTTCCAGTCATCTTTTGTATAAACCAAATCTATTTCCCTAAAATTATGATTAAAGTTATTCTCCTACCTCGTTCTTTGCCTACCAAATGAACTTTTTCCTAGTGGTATTCCTACAAGAATTTTCCATGGCCCTCTCTATAATATTAATAATAATAATAATAATAATAATAATAATAATAATAATAATAATAATCCATCCATCCATAGTAATTCTGCCCGAAGGCAGGTCCTTCACTGCAATCATAGCATTTTCATGCCATGCTTGCAGCTTTACTAGGGAATTGTAGGTGTGGTAGCTTCCCGTTGCTTTCCACACCGGTGAAGGATGATGATGATGATAATGATAAGGATGATGATGATGGCCATATCATTTCGGGGACCGTTTGGGCCTTAAAGTTTTCCTGACATTTGTCTAACAGGTGAGGAAAAACCCCGATAAAAACATCACCCAGAAAAAAATTGTTATGGAATTGATCCCAATGGAAATGAGGAAGAGAGGAAGACCGAAGAAAACTTGGTAGAAGGGGTACAAGCAGCTATGAATATCAGAGGAATGGAGGAAGATCTATGGATGGACAGAGAGGAATGGCGTTTGGTTTCCGGAAGTCGGCGGCAGCTGCCTTGATACTTATTTAACTAAACATAATATCACATGTGTAGCAGCGCATCCCGGGTATTAGCTAGTGTGTATGAAATCCATGTATGAAATCCAGGTTTAAAGGAAGAGGAGGAATAATTGGTTTTGTGACGTGACATATGCTAAATTGAGATCCTGGTTGAGGAGCTGTTTATACACAATAAAACTCCGCTAGATACTTGGTGCACCAAATAAAAATGCAATGAAATATTGAATATCTGGTTTGGTGTGTATTCACGAATCAAATCCGAGAAATTCCAGTGCTGGAGAAAAATGAACAGCGGAATGTTGAACTTGAGGCTTATCTGGAATATGGAACAAAAGAGGGAAAACCAACTAATTCCGTCGAGATTTTTAGTCCATTATGCAAACTCGTATTTGCCACTGCTCGTCTCTGCCAACTAAAACCGTGCTATGTACTCATTAATATTCACGTGTACACGCAGTTGATCTGATTTGGAAAAATACATAAATATTATTTTGTTTTTAAAGTCACTTGGAATCAATAGGAAAGTAAGGTAGGGGCTTAGGGGCAGTCACATTAACACCACCAATAATAATAATAATAATAATAATAATAATAATAATAATAATAATAATAATAATAATACTAATAATAATATCAAAAATAATAATAATTATTATAATTATTATTCAGCAGGTTACACCAGATGGGATCGGAAAAGGAAGACCGATATCATAAAAGAATTGAAAACTACGCCAATTTTGGAATATATTAAACAATACCAACTAAATTGGAAACACCATCTTGAAAGAATGAGTTCAAATCGGATCCCCAAAGCTGTTTATAATTATATACCAAGAGGACGAAGATATCTGGGCCGTCCTATGAAACGCTGGAGGGAAAATTTTCTATAGGATCGTAACAGGCCTTGGCCTAATACTTAGAAGGAAGAAGAAGAAGAAGAAGATGATGATAATAATAATAATTATTATTATTATTATTATCTTCTTCTTCTTCTTCCTTCCAAGTATTAGGCCAAGGCCTGTTACGATCCTATAGAAAATTTTCCCTCCAGCGTTTCATAGGACGGCCCAGTGATCTTCGTCCTCTTGGTATATAATTATCTAGGGGATATGTGGATGGCGACCACAAGGTGCCCAAGCTGAGCAAAACATTTCTTCCACTTACTTGTGTTTTGCACTCTTTTAACTTTACTATCTAACCTCTCTTGGTTAACTCTTGTTTTTTTCGACCCCGACGCTATTAGGGCATCCGAGGGCTAGGGAGTCTTTCCTTTCTTCCATTTCTTCTTTCCTTTGTTTTCTTTTTCTTCTCCAGGAAAGCCTGACCGGAGGCTATAAGATGGCAGCCCCATCACTGGTCTTGCCTTCCTTTGGCCAGCAACCAATCGAAGGGACTATTATTATGCTTTCAAGTCTTATACGAGAATTTCCCGGAAGGATCAAATTAATATTATTATAATTATTATAATTGACATCGAGCATGGATCTGTTTGGCCGTACCTGCCTATTCTTTGTGCCACAAACAAATAACAACATATGAAGAGAGTCCACCGCTGTGGTCTCGAGGTAGCGTGTTACCTTTTCACGCAGCGGGCCTGGGTTCTATTCCCGGTCGGGACAGGTTTCTGGGTGAGTTTTTTTTCGGAGTTTTTCCTCACCTGGTAAGACAAATATCAGGATGCTTATGGCCCAACGGTCCCCGAAAAATCATCCTTATCTTTATCATCATCATCCTTGACCGGTGTGGAAAGCAACGTGAAGCTCTGCGGCTATCATTTAAGTTTAGCAGGCGGAAACCAGTTTTGAATCCTGCCGATGATTGGACAAGTTCCGGAAGCGCTACAGTTAAATAACTAATTAAGTTGAGGTGACGGACCTTTCAGGTGAATATTCCATAATTTTATATATAATGGTATATATTTTTTTCAATTGCCCCAGGTTTGTCTTTCGACATTCCTGGTTTCTCTCCTGGCATGGCGTAATTGTAACCCACTTCTGAGGTTGGGGCGCCTGGAAGGCGGGGTTACGTTGCCCCAATGATATGATGGGTGATGATGATGATAGTGGTGCGCCAGGAGAGTCCCTAATCCTAAACTTAACCTAAGATGAATATGAATGATGATGATTGCGATGGCCATATGATTTCGGGGACCGTTTGGGCCTTAAAGTTTTCTTGACATTTTTTCTTACAGGTGAGGAAAAACCCCGATAAAAACCTCACCCAGAAAAACTATCCCAACCGGGGATCGAACCCAGGCCCGCTGCGTGACAAGGCAGCACGCTACCCCGAGACCACAGCGGTGGACATAATTTTATATTTTAGATAGTGTCAGTGAGTTGGTTCATTGAAGATCAAAACATGAGGTATTCAGAAGGAAATGCACAGAAGAGAAACTCTCCTATAATAACACTTAGATTTATGGATAATAAAAAACATACTTAAGTTATACTATGGATCATAGGAAGGTGTTAATATTCCAATCCTCTGGTTCCATTTGATGTTTTGCAACTTGTAATTACTTGGCTGGAAATAGCTGTGAACTATGTCACACGCAATTTAATATCCATTACTTAGTGTGTCAAATCACGCAAATTATGTACATTGTCACGAGCATCCTTCAATGGGGGAAATATATGTTCCACCACCCCTCAATGTTATACCCTTGGCGTGAGTTGCAAGAAAGCAGACATGTATATACCTCTTTCCTTCATTACTTGTTGATTATTAGGGAAACATTTATAATGTATTAAAAGTTAAAACTGAAACATATTAGCATAATGATGATGTAAATGGAATATGAAATTATATATTTTATATTACAAAAATAACGTATGTAATATCAATATACAGAGGAACTTTTGAATTTGTTGTTTTTCTTCCTTTAATTGAGGAATTTGAATTTTGTTTAATTACACTGATTATCAATACTAAAGGACAACACGCACACACTATTGAGTAACACTAAGAAATTAGGACTGGAAGTAAATATCAATAAAACTAAATATATGGTCACACGTAGAAATAAATTATATAATGGATATGGACAGATAATGACAAATGAGGGAAATTTTGAGGAAGTGGCTGAATTCAAATACCTAGGAACAATAATCACAAATAGGAATGAGATGCACAAAGAAATTAAACATAGGCTTAATTCTGGAAATGCGTGCTATTATGCATTGCAGAGACTTTTGTTGTCCCAACTCCTTTCAAAAAACGTTAAACTGAAAATATATAAAACTATTATTCTACCAGTTATATTATATGGGTGCGAAACATGGACTCTTACTTTAAGGGAGGAAAGAAGATTACAAGTATTGGAGAATAAAGTACTTAGGAAAATTTTTGGACCAAAGAGAGATGAACAGACAGGTGAATGGAGAAGACTACATAACAATGAACTACATGGTCTTTATAGGAAGCCAGATATAATAAGAACAGTTAAGTCTCGTAGACTGCGATGGGCAGGACATGTTGCACGTATGGGGAATGAAAGACTTGCATGGAAGGTTCTTGTAGGAAAGCCAGAGGGAAAACGCCCAGTTGGTAGACCAAGAATGAGGTGGGAGAATAACATTAACTATGATCTGAGGGAAGTAGATTATACAGGAAATGATTTGAAAGCATTAGCTCAGGATAGGGATGTATGGAGAGCTTATGTCCGCGCGGCCATGAACCTACGGGGTTCGATAGTGCCAGTGAGTAAGTAAGTAAGTACACTGATTATCATTAGTATTGTATCTATGAAATAGCATTATTATTTTAGTCAAATATGGAAACATCTTCATAATTTATAAAATGTTGTACATTATAAGAAATATGGAATATAATAAATATGGAAACATATTCATAATTTATAAAAATTGTACATTACAAGAAAATTCCACTTAACCTCTATATTCGGATAAAGTGGACCCAGAATCCACCTTACCTTTTAGTCTATTTTTAAGTTTATTCACTCTATTAAATTTATACAGACAGGCACAGATTAATCTGAAAATATTTATGACTGTTCATAATTGAAATGCGTTGATATTTATTTAATGTTTTGAAAAAAATATTGTTGACTATTTAACTCATGACCCAAATGGGAGACAATGACCAATCACATTTCTATGATTTTTTATTTACAACCAATCACAGTTGTGTTTCGGCTAAAATTTAGCAGCTAAAGTTTATCATAATAAAGAAAGCATCTCCTTTTTAACATTCTGAATAGGTCATAGCATTATTTTGCAGCGACTGACTAAGAAATACGGCTACCAGATTGTATATATATAGTGCATGAATGTCAACAGAAAGCGAATGCGAGAGATAATATAAAAACATTAGTAACAATTGATTATACCACAAAAAAAAAAAAGAAACCACTGTTTGCACTTTCTTAAACGAATTATTTTCCAGGAAATGACGTTGCAGAAAAATATAATGATATATTTACAGCATAGGATATCAGAAATTAATTAATACCTATTAGGTTGCTTAAAAATTTTCTGCACTAGGGTACATTCTTACAACATTGCGATCCTTTGGCAATAAATAATAAGATCTGGTTGCAGTGAGAACGAAAGAAGCAAATGAAGCGTACCAATCGTTTCATATTTGTTTTCAAACATCGCCGTTTACATTAATATATACCTACATATTTTAAAATAACTATAGTTAAATAATGATTTGTGAGTAAACAGCTTAATTTTATTCGTTAAATAGTCCTAACAAATGTCACTCTTGATTTCCAAATTATCATAAGTAATGCCACGAGTGATTTCCTATTTATCGATAAATTCACGGCTCACGAAGTGAGAACTCGCAGAAGCCTTATTCACATTAACACGTTTTCAGTATTTGTACTGTGTTGTTTGCTAGTTAACACAGTGCACACTCAAGTAACATAAAAAGAGAGCTTGCCTTTGTGTGTTTCCTTGGTTGAGAGGTTTAACACACAACATCTGTGTTCGTAACCTCACGGGTTCGATTCCCGTTCTATTTTTTTTTTACTGAATGTTAGGATATCATTTCGCCTGTAATATAGTTTCTTATTTAATTTTATATTTGAGTTTTGTGGCTTTAATGCACACACAAAACACATAAATGTAAACCTTCTAGTAATTAAATGAAGAAGGAAAATAATATAATCTAAAATGAAAACTTTAACAAAATTAATATCGGGTGTATGAACCCTCAGCATCTATTACCGCCCTCAATCTGCGGGGCATTGATGCAATCAAATTTCTACAGTCGGGTGGACTTTCGGCTAGAGCATCCAAGACGTCCTGAATTTGTGCCCATAAGCCATGTTTTGTCTTTCGTGCATCAGCAGGACAATTAGAGTTCATTATAAACAAAACTTGTTTGAGGCTGCAGCTTTTGCGCAGAACGTGTGCGCATCATTCTATTAAAATAAATACATTGACATCACCTAGAACAAACCCTGAATGTGGTAAAATAATTGTTACAATAACGACATTAACATTGATTTAGTTCAATTGTCAAAATAAAATGCATTTAATTCATTAAACGTTTTAATACAAATATCACGGAAAAAAAAAAAACTACATAATTGTGGACGCGAACCTGCGACCTTCATTAACAGAAACAGTGACTGCATGCTTTACCGCTGACCTAACAGGGCATGTAGGAGTATCTTCACTCAGTTCATGCCACATGACGCAGTAGCTCAGGGGCCTCCACAATTATGACTAATTTACTAGTGTGAACCCAGCGCTGTGTCGAGTAGGACTTAGAAGTATTATGCGTTCAAGAGATGACTCATTTTTTTGTCAAGGGTGTACCTAAAAGAGTGATTTTTAGCTGAGGTAAAGCGAGATAGCTTATTATTAAATGAATATAGAATGGAAAATTATTACTTGTAGATCCTGTGAAAATCTCCTACTTTAAATTCATTCTAACGGTTAGTAACAAGCATGTTTTGGGTTTATGGTATAATGGGATGAAAGGCAATCTGTGGACTTAATTCCATCGCAACAACCCAGTTATAGTGGGTCAACTCCACAGCTTTATAATATTTCATGTATTTAACAGGAGCTCTCAAATTTGCGGGGTCGCATAACGTCCAGAACGATATGAAACGTAATTTTGCGGCCGATTGACAAATACCATGTAGCTAATTATTTAGGCAAATGCAGCGCTCAAAGCTTAATGAGAACAACGCAATTCAATTGCATCGCTATCGATCCAATACCACTGCAGCAATGCATCGGTCCTTCTCACCAGACACATTGTTCAAGGTAAGTCAGGCAGCATAATACAAGGAAGAACCAGTAGTAAGATTCGTAAGTAGGGCAAGGAAGTTGAGGAAATATCATTTTTCTATTTAATGTCTGAAGACGAGGCCCAACAATATATATATATATATATATATATATATATATATTGTTGGGCCTCGTCTTCAGACATTAAATATATATATATATATATATATATCATCATAGTACATTCACGAATTTAGGCCATTTGTGAGTGGTATGGTCATGTTAAACGAATGCCAGAACAAAGATTGCCAAAAATTGTTATGAATGGATCCCAATGGAAAGGAGGAAGAGAGGAAGACCGAAGACAACTTGGATAGAAAGGGTACAAGCAGCTATGAATATCAGAGAAATGGAGGAAGATCATGGATGGATAGAGAGGAATGGCGTTTGGTTTCCGGAAGACGGCGGCAGCTGCCGTGATACCGGATGATGATGATGATGTTGACCTGTTTCGGCCTCAAGAGAAAAACCATTCAAAAGTCTTCTGAGTGGACGTCCTGGTCTTCTTCTTCCTGCAGGTTGATATCTTAACATTTGTTTGGGTATTCTGTGATCTTCCATTCGATGAACATGTTGCATCCATCTTGACTTATAATCAGAAATTTTGTTTTCTAAAGGTTCCATGTTTAATTCTTCTAGGATGTCTTCATTTTTTTGTGATCTAGTAGTGTGTATCCTGCAGTCCTCCGTAGGTATCTCATTTAATCAGATCTAAGTCTCTGTATATCCTTCTGTTTCAACGTCCATACTTCGCTACCATACAAAAGAGTTGGAAGAGCCAGTGTTTTATACACTTTTAATCTTGAATGCTTTTGGACTAACTGTGGCTTGAAGATAGATAGTTATTAACCCTAAAATTCTTAAAATTTAGATATTTTGCATTTACATCCTTTTCTTCCTCATATGAGATTTTGCATCCTAGATATGTAAAATTATTCACCTGCTCTAAAATTTTATTGTCCAGTACAATTTTACTTCTGACAGGATCTACACCTTGAATGCCATAATTTTTGTTTTTTCTGTAGATATCTTCAAACCATATTCTTCTGTAATTTTGTTAAGTTCATACAGACCTTTCTGTAGATTATCTTCTGAATTTGCTATTATTATTTGGTCATCTGCAAATAATAGAGTGTTTAATTTTCTATTTTCTGATATTATTATTCCAAATGTATATGCCTTGTTCCAGCAACATATTACTTCAACAATATATATAAGAAAGATAAATGTTTGAATTTGATTTGTCCGGTGGTGTAATGGATAGCATGCTGGGATACAGCCCAGAGGTCCGGGTTCAAATCCTGTCCAGGCATTAATTTGAGCTTGCATTGCTCAATGTCAAAAATTGAATTATAACATCGATAAAGCGTCACTGCTATAAAGTAAAAATATTCTCTTTAATTTGCTTACTTGTTATAGTTAGCTACCAGATGACAGTGAAGACCGAGTTCTCGCTACATCTAGTAATAATGGATAATATATATATATATATATATATATATATATATATAAGAAAGATAAATGTTTGTATTGGATTTGCCAATTTGGTGTAATGGATAGCACGATGTAGTACCAAACCAGAGGTCCGGGTTCAAATCCCTTCCAGGCATTTATTTTTCTTATCATGTCATATATATATATATATATATATATATCTTCTTCTTCTTCTACTTCTTGAAATAAGGCCTTTTGATCAGTTTTCACATCAAGTGGGATTTAATGAATCTTCCCATCTATTAAATGGGCGTCCAACACTTCTATATCCTATTGGTTTGTACTTTATTAACAACTGGTGTATTCTCTGTAGGCATTCTTTTAACATGTTCAAACCAGTTGTTTGTCATGTTGTCGATTCTATTTGCTAAATTAAAAATATTTCAGTCTTTTCTAATATCTTCATTTTTTGTGTCCAAATTTGTCACACCTGATGATCAACGTAAGAACTTCATTTCTGCAGTTTCTATTTTTATTCTGTCTGAACGGTTAAGAGTCCAATTTTCACTTGCATATGATAAGACATGCACTGCCATAATTTTGTACAATTTTAATTGTGTACTCCTCAAAATTTATTTTTCAGTGCCTTTTTTATAGTGCCACACATTCTATAAATATTATTTAATTTAATAATAACATCTTCCTTCTGGCAGTGTGATACATTGCATCCTAAATAACTGAAATTGTTCACCTGTTTAATTGTACTGTTATTAATGCTGAATTTACACCTCATATGGCCTTTCCTGTTGAATGCCATTACTTTCTATTCACTTTCAGAAATTATCATATTGAATTTATTTGCTATTTCATTTAATTTACACGCTGCTATTTATAAATTTATTTCTGGAGTGCTACAGTTTGTCTGATCGTCTGTAAACAATATGGTATTTAGAATTGTATTGCCAACTTTAAATCTGTGGTTAAATAATAATAATAATAATAATAATAATAATAATAATAATAATAATAATAATAATAATAATAATAATTTATTTTAGCTGGCAGAGTTAAGGCCATAAGGCCTTCTCTTCCACTCAACCAGCGAATAGTAAAATTATACAAAAATTACGTACATATTACAAATTTAAAAGATATTAAAATACAGACTAAACAAAATACAATGATGATGGATCTAATACTAGCTAATGCTAACAAAAACATAGAATATAATAAAATTAAAATGATATAAAATAAAGTAAGTAGCTTCCTACATGATTATTAATAGAATGCTCTATATAGTTGTTATGTAGTTAATGTTTTCATTGTGTCGAACTTAAGATATCAGTTAATTTGGATTTAAATAATGATAGCGATTGACAGTCCCTGACATGACTGGGAAGTGAGTTCCATGCTCTAGCCATAGATATTGTGTAAGATTCAGAGTACAGACAGGTCCTGTGTTGTGGTATCAAAAGTAAAGAAGAGTCTTGTGATCTTGTTCCTAAATTGTGATGAGCCGATAAATGTTGAAAACGTGTTGTTAAATAAGTTGGTAAATATGTGTGCAGAATTTGGAATAGTAAGGTATGTGAATGTAAAGTTCTTCTGTCATTTAGGCGTAGCCATGATAAGGCCTGAAATGAAGGAGACACGTGGTCATAACGACGGAGATTGAATATAAATCGAATGCACGCATTATGAGCACGCTGTAGTCTGTCAGATAGATCAGTTGTCAGATTAGTCAGTAATATGTCGCAGTAGTCGAAGTGTGGCATTATAAGAGTCTGTACAAGTATTTGTTTTAATTTTGTAGGAAGGAAGTTTTTAAAACTATTTAGGGAGTGAAGAATTGAGAACACTTTCTTGCAGATATTATTCACCTGGATTTTCCAGTCTAGGTGTTGGTCCATATAGATACCCAGATTTTTTATACTGAGCTGTAGGGGATATTTTTGTCATTTAGGAGAATGGTAGGGATATTTTCGTAATTTATAATGCTTTGGATTCACCGATGTCCTATAATTATGCACTGTGTCTTGTCAGTATTTAGATTAAGTCCATGTTTCTTCGACCATTGGGATATTGAGTCTAGGTCACTATTTAATTTGTCTAGTGTGTCATGTACATCGTCAGGATGGGAGTGAATGTAAATTTGCAAATCGTCAGCGTATAGGTGATATCGACAATAGGTAAGTCTAGTGGATATATCGTTAACATAGATAGAGAACAGAAGTGGTCCTAACACTGAACCTTGTTGGACGCCACCCTTCAGTGATAGCCAGGATGAGGAAAGTTCTGCATTGGATACACATTGCTGGCGACCATGAAGATAGGATCCAAGCCAGTTAACAGCATTGTCCGAAAGATTCAGAGCGCGTAATTTTGCTATTAATATGTCAGTGTCAACAGTGTCGAAAGCTTTGCTGAAGTCCAAGAGTGTAAATATTGTCATGTGGCCACTGTCCATTGCTTCACGCGCATCTTCGGTAACTTTAAGAAGTGCGGTTGCCGTACTATGGCCTGTCCTAAAACCTGATTGGTATGGGTCGAGTATGTTATGAGTGTTAAGGTAATCAGTTAATTGTCCATGAACAATGCGCTCCAGGGCCCTAGATAGGACTGGGAGGATGCTGATTGGTCTAAAGTCGTTTGGTGTTACAGGTAATTTAATTTTAGGGATTGGTCTGACTATAGCTTTTTTCCAGAGTTCGGGGTAAGTTGAGGTCATAATTGAGGCATTAAATATATGGGTTACAGTTGGGAGTATGACATGGAGTATTTTCTTTAAAAAAGTCGATACTTATATTGTCTATACCTTGTGTTTTAGTTCTAATGCGGTCCAGGGATAGTTTAACGTCGATTGGCATTATATAGGAAAAGAAGAATTTTTCTCGGGAAGGAGTAGGTGTGGATAGGAGCTCATCTATAGTTTGTTGTTTGGTCGTAGTGTTTATGTTAAGTGTGGCATATGATGTGAAATGTTGGTTTAGATCGTCCAGTGATATGTTAATGCTCTCTCCTTTGGTTGTCGGCTGCCGTAACACACCATTGATCTAATACGTTTCCACATATCACTTGCATTTGGGTGTTTGGATCAATGAGACTATGAGCATAACCGCAACTTAGCGTTCCTAATGTTTTGATTCGTTTTGTTTCTTAATGTCATTATATTGTCTTAAGTTAGCGTCACTTTTGTCCCGTCTATATTTTTCGAAAAGCAGCATCCCTCTCAGCCATCAGTAGTCGAATTTCGTGGGACATCCAGGGAGCTGGGGATTTAGTAATTCGTCTAGTCTTCAAGGGGGCATGTTTGTCGTAAAGTTCTAATATCATATTGTTAAATTTAAGCAATTTTTCGTCAATTGTGCATAGGGTCCAAATATCATGCCACGGCATGTCGATAGCGTCTGCAATTAGAGCAACTGATTGTCATTGTACAATGACCTTGTCTATATATATACATATATAAACTAAAAAGTGCAGGAGATAGCGGGCATCCTTGTCTGACTCCTTGATTAATTTCTAATGTATCATCGCACATTACACCTCCTTTGTCAATCATTTTTTTATTTATAATATAAGCTAAGCTCAACGTTGAAAATATGCCATAGAAACCCTTTATATATACATATATACACATATATATATATGTCCACCGCTGTGGTCTCGAGGTAGCGTGCTGCCTTGTCACGCAGCGGGCCCGGGTCCGATCCCTGGTCGGGGCAGTTTTTCTGGGTGAGGTTTTTATCGGGGTTTTTCCTCACCTGTAAGACAAACGTCAGGAAAACTTTAAGGCCCAAACGGTCCCCGAAATCATATGGCCATTATCATCCTTATCATTATCATCATCCTTCACCGGTGTGGAAAGCAACGGGAAGCTACCACACCTACAATTCCCTAGTAAAGCTGCAAGCATAGCATGAAAATGCTATGATTGCAGTGAAGGACCTGCCTTCGGGCAGAATTACCATGGATGGATATATATATATATATATATATATATATATACATATATACATATATATAGGGCCATTGTAGGCCAGAAAATGGTGGGTTTTATTCGCCATTTTTGTCATTTTCGACTTTTTTGACTTATTGGTCCGTTTTTACCTTTTACGGTCTTAACGGTTATTTTTGAAACTTTACTTTCTTTTGACTATACTTATACCATTTGTATAATTCAAGAATCCGCCGAGTCTAGTCTCAATTTCAACTTCTTTCAAAAACACTTCCTATTTTTAATTTCTAAATACTTTCCACATTCTAAATACTTTGTTTCCGCGAGAAACCTTCACAAAATATCGCGTTATTTTTAACCACCAATCTACTGACAGCCTGAAACATTGCATTTCGACTTCAAATTTTCCAAGGAGTTAACACTTTCTGATAACTACCTCTAACAGAGGGTGAAAGCAGCGAGATTGCCGTTTTCCACTCGTTAACAGCTGTAAAACTATTTAAGCCCCTTTTCCAGTTTTTAGGTCTTTCTTAGGATAACTTTATGTCTGTTTAACCTTCCGTCGGGGCATCTGATCTGAGAGGCACAGGTTGTAAATTCTGTCCCATTCCACTGTCATCTGACGGCGTTGACAACTGCACATCTGAGTAGCTGTTTCTTTTTACCTGCTCTAAACAACTGTCCCACTCAGTTTGCTCTCGACTGTTACCACGGTGGGTTGTAAATATTTTGTTCAGAGAAGCTCATTGAGCCCGAAGTCGATACAATATTGAAGATGTGTATTTTGAAATTTTTTGCAAAAAGAAAATTAGATAGATAGATCATCGGTTGATTAATGTCTTTGACATCGTCCGATTCCTAATAGCCAATTTTGTCGGTCCATCCAATCTCCTGGTTGTAGATGTTTCTCCTTCATATATAAACATATTCCCTGACTCCAGGAGGTTTTAGGTCTTCCTCTGCTTCGTCTTCCCTCAGGTTTCCATTCCAAAACGGATTTTGGTAGTCGATCTTCTTCCATTCGCTGGACATGTCCGTACCATCTTAATTGCTGAGTTTTAATATAATCTAAAATAGTGTCTTCAATCTTCATTTTCTCCCTTATAACTGAGTTCCTAATTTTTTCTCTTCTTGAAATTCTTGCGGCCTTCGTATAAAATCCATTTCCGTTGCCAAAAGGTACTTATTTGTTTTTGTTGTTAATGGCTAAAGTTCTGCTCCATAAGTAATGATGCTTTTAACAATTGTATGATATATATTCATTTTATTTTTATTGCTTGTATTTTTATCCCACAATATTCCATTGAGGCAAGCAATTGCAAATTTTCCTTTATTTCTTATTTATTTAACTTATTCAGACTAAATAATGTTATATTCTTGAATAATTTTGCTAAAATCATAGGCTAAATGTTGATAATGTGAACTATTTTCAAGAACATTTGAATTGAACCTAACTGGTTCTTACCTGTATATCATGTTGTTTGAAGACTTGTCACAATCTGTTTAATCAATATTATGTCCAATAAAAAGTTTTCTAGCAGCAAATTTAGAATATTTTATCCTTTTGACATTCTTAACAATAATATTTCTTCGACTTCCCGTTGTTCAGATTGGCAAACTCCTAAACTCCTGGCGCGACAGGCCTACAAGGCCCTTAGCCTTTCAGCCGGCTGCTGGCCTCACATCCACATGTGTTAATCACATACGTAGATGATCATCCAGCCAGTATTGGGGTGACATGTGGTCAGCATGTCGTGTCCCCCAGCCGTTATAGCTGATTTTCTCAATCTGGAGCCGCTACTTATTGTAGCTACCTAAATGCCTCACGATGCTGGGTGTGCACCGGTCCCATACTGGCCGAAATACCATGAGAAAATGTCTTCCCCCATGAAGACTCGAACCAGCGCAAGTCCCGTAGCTCTGTGCCAAGGCTTCTTACCTTAACCACTCGGCTACGGCGCGGGACAGATTGGCAAACAGTGTGTTAAATAATTTTTTAATGATGTACTGAGCAGGAACATTGCGCCCGAGCTCGAAGTTCAGAATATTGCGCCCGACGGGAGGCTAAATGCCATTTATAGGCACCCCATACATCCTGAAGTTCCGAGCACTATTCATAAGCATTTATAGACTATAAGTTATAAAGAAATAAGGGAATATTACAGAAGGAAGAACCACTTGTAAACAACAACACTCATCAGCGCGACATTTGATTTAGAAAATTCTAGTTATAACAGTGAAATTCAAGGTACGTTAGGTAGAATAATAGTAAGAAGAACCAGTGGTACGATTTATCAGCCTTCACTGACTATATTCCATTCCCTTAAGTTAGAAGGGAACTGTCAACCAAGGCATCGCGAAACCAACCTTGATATTTGGTCCAGAGAAGCGTTTTGATGTACTAAGACCGTGTCCAAAAACTAACAGGCGTTTTTAACTGCAAGGTACTAAAATCCAGCGCCAAGTCTCTCTTTCAAGCTAGAGGGAAGTAATGAAATTCCTGAATTGGTAGATTGGACAACTCTCACCACCTGCCGTCTGCGTCGCGCCCCGCCTCACACCATTCCACTATTTCTCATGCAGGGAGTCCAACCGCTCCGTAGAGTGGGATTCAATTGCTGGATTCTGGTATCAATTTATATGCTTGGACACTGTCTTGGTACTTCATAACGATTCTCTGGGAGCAATTTCAAAGTTGGTTTTGCCAGCAACGGTTGAGAGGGTTCTCTTGTTAATTTAACCTCTCACCTTATAGGTAAGGCCACAGGTCACCTGGGTTTTACAGTGGCACTACCTTTTGGGAAAAGAATTATAAACTATGGATCAAATACATACTTTTTTGACCACACAAGAACTGCCCGACTCAAAAACAGTTTAAAAAAACTCACTACACATTTCCTTAGATAATATAATATATAACCGTGCTCCATGTATATTTTTATTATTCCTTTATATAAACTTTCTTTACCAAGTCAACTACTTAATCAAATTAAATGTTATTATTATTATTGTTATTATTATTATTATTATTATTATTATTATTATTATTATTATTATTATTATTTTCCTTTTTTTCTCATGTCAACATTATATTGTGTAGCCTATACCTATCGGGGGCACGCCGTAGCATAGTGATTAAGGCACTGCGCTACAAGCCGGAAGGTCGAAGGTTCGAGTCCCGATGGGGTCAGGATTATTAAACTGACCGAAACCCTCTGGCGACATCATGGATCTGGGGTCGACTCAGCCTCTAACGGAAATTGAGTACCAGACGCTTGTTCTGAGGTAATGCCGGCCGTCACGCAAGGCTGAAAACCCGGCTGTCATCAAGTGCCGATTGTTCAGAAAAAGTTGGAGCCTTAATCTCCCATCACCCCAAGGGCCTCTCGAGGCCTGTCGTGGGATCACTATACTATACCTAATCAACATGTAGATAATTCATAATTGTTATTATATGTATAATTTAACCCTGGTGAAGTGGAAGAGAAGACCTTGCGGTCTTAACTCCATGAGGTAAAATAAATAAATAAGTTATAAAAATAAAAAATAAAACATGGAGGGCCTCCTTGAGCGAGTGATCACCCCAATGTCAGGGCCTCCTCGGAGACAAAACAACATTAAGACGAAACACATCATCCACACACACAAACACAAACACACAATCACACACAAACACACACACACAAACACGCACAAACAAAAACACACAATCACACACAAACACACACAAACAAACAAACAAAAACACCCGATCACACACAAACACGCAGAAACAAAAACACACAAACAAAAACACAAACACACACACAAACAAAAAAACACACAATCACACACAAACACGCACACACAAACACACACACACAAACAAAAACACATAATCACACATAATCACACACAAACAAACACACACAAACACGAACACATAAACACACACACAAATAAACACACACAAACACACAAACACAAACACACACACAAACACACACACACAAACACACAAACAAACACACACAGAAACACACACACATTCAAATTAAACATGACGAAAATGATTATTAAGATGGCCAGTTGATATTCGGGGACTGTTAGGGCCTTAAAATTCCTTGTTATTTGTCACACAGGTGAGGAAAAACTCCTAAAATAACCATCACCCAGGAGTTTATCCTGACCAGGGATAGAACACGGGCCCGCTGCGTACAAAGTAACATCGTCACGGCGAGACAATAGAGATATACGGACAGTTTATTTCGGACGAAACTATTGTATCGTGGAATTTAGGCTAATGATACAATTTATCCACAGCGATAATCGCCGGCGATTAATAATATTGTTGAAGTCGTTGATCACTTATTCTTTGTGGTGGGATAATCGATGATCGACTGTCAGTAACCTATTGTATGTGAGAATTACGTATATGATTGACAGCAGTTTGGTTGTTATCGGATCTCAGGGAAATGGTGTTGAGTATTGACAACATTACTGGTCGCTCATTATAGTCAGAAATTGGACTATATTTGGGCATTCGATAACAGTAGCACGTAGTTACAAGAATAAATGTTTATCGCATATAGGCCTATATTTCCATCAAATATACGAGTACAATATTTTATAAGCAATGTCACGAGTGAATTTATCTAGAGGATTTGGAAAACAACGCTGAAATTTGTTACGACTATTTAACGAATAAAATAAAGCTGTTTACTCAAAAATCATTATTTAAATAATTATAGTTACTCGTATTTTAAAGTATATATATATATATATATAAGTCCTCTCGGAGGGACTTTAAGCCGTGGGTCCCGATTCCGAAGATTTTCAGGCTAGTAAAAGATCCTTATGCCTGAATGGAAAGGCCTCTAAGCAAAATTTACCGAATTTTCCCGTCATAGCACTACCTTGGTTTCCTCGATGTCAGTATGAAGCGGAACGCTGATCACAAACCATTCATATGACATCTATACGAAAACAAGTGTAACTAAATTAGCATGGTTCAAATTTTTCCCTGTAGGGAGGAGCGCCTAAATCTCTGTTAAGGGAAACATAGGCTTACAAGATAAAAGAAGATATATTTAATGTAAACGGCGATGTTTGAAAATAAGTCAGAAATGTGAGGTTATGTATATTCACTGCAACTTGATCGTGTTATTTATTGCGAAATAGGATCGCAATATTGTATGAATAGACCTAGTGGAGAAATAACGAAACACATCAATCTGTGTATTATAATCAACATTACAGGTCACTGACTATTTTTTTAGTAAACAACTCAGTAAAATCACGTAATCTGTTCATTATTTGCTATATGCAATGTATTTCTTTTTTGGATAGAATTATGCTCTGACCTGTTCGGAATATTAAAAAGGAGGAGCTTTCTATATCATAAAATCAGGAACTGATAAAGAGAAATCAATAAAGAGCGAGGTGAAACACGACTGCCATTGGATGTAAAGCAAAATTCATTGAAACATGATTGGTCATCGACTACTATTTGGGTCTTCAGTTAAATAGTCTCACGAAAACTTTCAATTTAAAACTATTCATATTGTATCAGAATTATAAACTTTAAAATGTGTATATTGGATAAACAAGGTGTAGAACTCAATGGAATTAATAAGCTGATATATTATGCATATGCAGCATTTATAGGCGACAGCTAGGAGATACTAAGGGCCAACATGCACATTCTAATGAGTAACACTAACAAATTGGGGCTGAATAAATACGAGTAAAACAAGAAATATACGAAGAAATGGACAGCTAATAACAAATGAAGGAAATTTTGAGGAAGTAGCTGAATTCAAATAGCCTACCTAGAAACAATAATCATAAACAGAAATGAGATGCACAAAGCAATTAAACATAGGATGAATTCTGCAAATGCGTGCTATTATACATTGCAGAGACTTTTGATGTCCAAGCTCCTTTCAAAAAACGTTAAACTGAAAATATATAAAACTGTTTTCTACCAGTTATATTATATGGATGCGAAACATGGACTCTTACTATAAGGGAGGAAGTGAGATTACGAGTATTTGAGAATAAGTAGTATTCAAATGTTCTGAAGCTCTTGATTTGTCATCATTCGCTTGACAATATTTGAGAATAATGTTCTTAGGAAAATTTTAGGACGAAAAAGAGATGAACACACAGGTGAATGGAGAAGACTACATAACAATGAACTACGTGGTCTTTATAGGAAGCCGATATAATAAGAACAGTTAAGTCTCGTAGACTGCGATGGGCAGGACCTATTGCGCGTATGGGGAATGAAAGACGCGCACGGAAGCTTCTTGTAGGAAAGCCAGAGGGAAAACTCCCAGTTGGTAGACCAATAATGAGATGGGAGAATAATATTAACTATGATTTGAGGGAAATAGATTATACATGGAATGATTGGAAAGCATTAGCTCAGGATACGGATGAATAGAGAGCTTTTATGTCCGTGCGCCCATGAACCTACGGGTTCGATAGTACCAGTGATAAGTTAGTAAGTAAGTAAGTAAGTAAGTAAGTAAGTAATAATAATAATAATAATAATAATAATAATAATAATAATAATAATAATAATGATAATAGTAATAATATTAATAATAATATATAAATTATAAGAAAAGTTTTAGGTCCACAAGTCATAGGTGAAGCATTTAGACTCAGAAGTAAAAAGGAAATAAACATATATACAGACATTCATAGTGATATTAGAAAACGAAGGTTAACATTTTATGGCCATATTAAACGTATGAACTGAAATAAGCTTACAAAACAGATAATGGAATTCTACGAAAACAGAAGTGAAGCTCCAGTGGATACTATGAAGTGGATTAATGAAGTCAAAAAGGACTTAAAATTGGCAGGAATTACTGAAGAAGATATCCCAAACGGAGATATATTTAGAATTAAGGTGAATAAGTGGCAAGTTGACCAAGAGGACAAACCGAAGAAAAAAAACTGGAACAACTTGGACAGATGATAGAAAACAAGTTCATTGCAAAAGAATGAAAGAAATTTGGGCTCAAAGGAAACGCCTCTAAGTACTTTGCGTAGTCCTACATAGGCTCATCCGCAATAAAAAAAAATATAATAGGCCCTATCGGAAATAATGAAAACAATGATGTAAAATAATAATAAAAATAATATTGTTAATAATAATGTTGTTAATATTTAATTTTAGGAAGTTATATTTTGAGGTTATTTTAATTATATTATTTTTAGTCTGGACATCTTACCTCAATATTAATGTAACAAATCAACATTAATATTGAGGTAAGATGTCCAGACTAAAAATAATATGATATTGTTGTTATTGGTAATAAATAATAATAATGATAATAATAATAATAATAATAATAATAATAATAATAATCGCCCAAGAGTATCTCTCAATTACAAAACTGATGTCAGTTGTCATACAAAATGTAATGAAATGTGAATTAAAAGTTATTAATATTAGAAGAAAATGCGGAACATAAAATGTAATACAAATTTGACCAAGAGCATTTCATTTGACATAAATCTAGTATCAGATATTTCATAATATTGAATTAAAACATGGATTCATAAAAATATATTTTGAAAATCGCCGGAGAGGAACTCATTTAATATAAAACTATCAGATATTACAGAATATTGATAGAAAATGTCGATAAAAAATGCCTGAGCGTAACTAGATCCAGTGACATGGGATTACGTAGTCGAACATCCAGCACTGCGCTACCAGCGTCTCGTACAGACCCTGCCGTAACAACAGTATACCGTAGTCATCTCGTGAACAACTCTCCTAGAACTCCATGGCACGATAGGCTGGACGTCCTTGACTTACCAGCCGTCTGTTGGCCTCACATCCGCATGTGTTAAAGACAGAGGTGGACGATCTCCTAAGTTACAAAAACATCCCCTACAGCTCAGTAGTAAAAAAAACTGGGTATCTACATGAACCTGCACCTAGACTGGAAAATCCAGGTGAATAGTACCTGCAAGAAAGTGTTCTCAATTCATCACTCCCTAAATAGGTTTAAAAACTTCCTTCATACGAAATTAAAACAAAAACTTGTACAGACTCTTATATTGCCGCATTTCGATAACTGCGATATATTTCTGACTAATCTGGCAACTGATCTATCTGACAGACTACAGCGTTCTCATTATGCGTGCATTCGATTTGTGTTCAGTCTCCGTCGTTAAGAACACGTGTCTCCTTCATTTCAGGCCTTATGATGGCTACTTCTGAACGAGAGAAGAATTTTACATTCACATGTTTTACTATTCCAATTTCTGCACACATATTTACCAAGTTTTTTATCAACGCGTTTTCAAAATTTATCGGCTCATTACAACTTAGGAACAAGATCATAAGATAGGCCTACTTTTTTACTTTCGATACCACAGCACAGGACATGTGTATATTCCGAATCTTACACAATATCTATGACTAGAGCATGGAACTCACTTCCCAGTCATGTCAGGGACTGTCAATCACTATCATTATTTAAATCCAAATTAACTGATATCTTAAGATCCTGCTACCAGCTACTAAGCAGGAAACTGCATTGAAGAAAATAAGACAAACAAGACAAAAGAAATACCAGACGATTTTTACGCAACAGATGCAATGATCAATCGAGACTGGACTGGACCAAACAAGAAGATACGCAGTGCAATAATAAGACTGGCAGTGCATGGATATCACCACAAACTCTGCAAAAATCCAAACTATCATGATCCGTCAAGTGACTGCGTGTGTAAGCTCTGTGATAAACCGTGTGAAAGATATCATTTCAATGTCTGTTTAAACAGAACACAATCGTTGCTGGTATACAGCAGAGACATAAACTAATGTACTTTTGTGCGCGTTTTTCCTATTATTATTAAGTTCATCACAATGGAAATATTAACTGCATAACAACTATATTCAGCATTTTGTAAATACCTATAAATACTCATCTAGAAAGCTTTACTTACTTAATTTTATTTTACATTAGCTAATACCCGGCGTGCGCTGCTACTCTTAAATAAATGTTAATGTGTTTTTACCACCAGCCGTGCACTGTTCTGGAATCTGCTTATCCTGATATTCTTGGCATCAATGAAAGACAGAAAATGGTTATTGTGAGTTATCCGTAGAAGACAAACATACGTTGTCGGGGACTTTTTTGTAGAGTTTTTTGAGATGTTCAATTCTGTGTACATTAATTTGGTGTATTTGTTATAGTTTAGGCAGCGTAAGCCATTTAAGAATCAAAATAGGGACTTTATTTCACGTTTTTCACTACAAAGGGTGATTTTTAGGGGTGAAGGTGTTCAGTATTACAACTTTCTTATAGCTTATGTTCATCCCCGGAATCGCCTGAACTTTTTTCAAAAAGCCCCATCACAATCGGATGAACAGTATGGAAGAGCACGCTTGTCCTGGAATCGTCTTATCCCGATCTTCTTAACATCAGTGAAAAACAAATATGGTTACTTTGAGTTATCCGTAAAAGATAAACGTATACTGTCGCGGATTTTTTGTAGAGGTTTTTGAGATATTCTGTGTAGGCTACATTAATTTGGTGTATTTGTTATGGTTTAGGCAGCGTAAGCCTTTTAAGCGTCAAAATAGTTAATTTATCTCTCGTTTTTCACTACAAAGGGTGATTTTAGGGATGAAGGGGTTGAATATCACAACTCTCTTATAGACTATGTTCATCCCGGGAATCTTCTGAACATTTTACAAAAAACCATCAAAATAGGATCAACGGTATGGCTGCGCATAGAATACGAACAAACTAACAAACAAACATTGATTTTTATGTATAAGATTACACTAGACAACAGTAAAAATGTAACTGGAATGAAATAAATGTTTCGTAATTATATCGACTATGTAAAATTGGGCCTAATGAAAAACTTCGTTAAGGCCTTGGACAAAACTGAGGTACCATTTATCTATTTGCGCCCGAAATTTCCACGGTCCCCTGATAAGGAAAATGTACAAGGATGCGCATTTCAACACCATCCTGGTAAGTAATGGAAAGTTAGCTTAGGATGCCTTTGTTCAAGTGTCAACAAACTTTCTAGGGCAGAAAACTATAATGGTCTTGTGACAAATCTTCTGCAGTGCTACGTTAGACTGGGGTGCAACATTACCTTAAAGTTACATTTCTTAGATTCCCACTTGGACTTTTTTTCCTTATAACTGTGTTGCTGTAAGCAACAAGCACGGGGAACGCTTCCACCAGCAAATTTCGAACATGAAAATGAGATACCAGGGAAAGTGAAGTGTATCAATGTTAGCCGATTACTGCTGGACATTAATTAGGGAATCATCAGCAGAAAATTACAATTTGCCAAGCAAAGCGGTTGCGCCTTCAATGACCTCCCTCCAAGGGATATCAACAAGGTAAATACATGCATAAGCTCTTATATAGGCAGTAATGTAAAGTTAGCATAACTTAAAAACGAGAGCTAATCTTGCATTTTCACTAACATTTTCGTTATCAGCACACACGAAAACATCAGTATTAGTCGTTTCCCAGCCAGTTACTGACAAAAAGTACAATTTTGTTGGCTAATGTTATTTTTATTTTATTCCATGTTTTGTTGGCTTTAATTAATATTAGGACACATCCCAGTTGTTTTTTGTTTAGTCTATATTTTAATAATATTTTAAAATTTAATAAATATGTAAATATATTAATTAAATAAAAATAAAACGTAGTTTTATTTGATTTTCATATTTATTATATAATTCAGTGACAGCTGTTTCGGTAAACTGTACCTTCTTCAGACATAGTAACAAATTAATTTGTTAACATTATTATATAATTCAGTGACAGCTGTTTCGGTACACTGTACCTTCTTCAGACATGTTAACAAATTAATTTGTTACTATGTCTGAAGAAGGTACAGTTTACCGAAACAGCTGTCACTGAATTATATAATAAATATGAAAATCAAATAAAACTACGTTTTATTTTTATTTAATTAATATATGTATGGATTTTCATCAAGTAAACACCAACTCAATTGATTATTAAATATGTGAATATTGTATAATTTTATTATTCGCTGGTTGAGTGGAAGAGGAGGTTACTATGCAACTTTAAATGAAGCACTATTATTATTATTATTATTATTATTATTATTATTATTATTATTATTATTATTATTATTTTGATTATTATTATTATTATTATTATTATTATTATTATTATTATTATTATTATTATTATTACTATTACAATTATCATAATCATTAAGATATGTTATATCTGGGAAACGAAACTGAGACCCTTCTTCTTCTTCTATGGCGCTACAGCCCAATGTCGGGCCTTGCCCTCCTGTATTAAGCCCCTCCAAATCTGTTTATTCTCTATCTTCGTTTTCCAGTTCCTCACTCTAGAATCTTCTTTGCAATCTCGTCACAGCACCAATCCATCTGTTCTTCGGTCTTCCTACTCTTTTCTTGCCCCTACAGCTGTATAGAGAATTTTCTTTGGCATATGTCTGTTTCCCCTGCGATCAACATGCCCTACCCACCCAAGTCTTTTGAGTTTAACCATCGTGGAGTTCCTTATTATATCTACTTCTCCACGTGTCACCTTCCTGAATCGGTCCATAAACCCGTTTTATTTTATTATTCTTTTGGAAGGTGTTAATTATATTTTCTTGCGATGTATTATAAGTTCAGCTCTCAAAACCATAATACAATACTGGTCTAATAATATTTTTATATATCTTTAGTTTGGTTATTCGATGCACATTCTTTTTATTTAAAATTCGAGACAAAAAATAAATATCTTTTGGAAATGGCAATAGATTTTATATGAAAGGCAGCAATAATTTCAAGAAGAGAAAAAAGTAGAAACCCAGTTATAAGAGAGAAAATGAAGATTGAAGATACTATTTTAGATTACATTAAAACTCAGCAATTAAGATGATACGGACATGTCGAGCAAATGGAATAGGATAGGCTACCAAAATGTGTTTTGGAATGGAATCCTGAGGGAAGACGGGCAGAGGAAAAATCCTGGAGTCAGGGAATATATATTCATACATGAAGAAGAGACATCTACAACCAGAAGATTTGATGGACCGACAAAATTGGCTATTAGGAATCGGACGATGTCGAAGACATTAATCAACCGATGATATAGCCTATATATATTTTTGTCATTATAGGCCAGAAAATGGAGGGTTTTATTCGTCCTTTCTTTCCTATTTCGACATTTGACTTATTAGTTCTTTTTAGCGCTTTTTTTTGTTGCAAATCTTCATTTTAAATACATTGCACCCTAGTTTAATTCTGCAGGATATGCTTAGCGGGTTCGCTGAATTTATTGCATGTGGGAAAAAAAAAGTTCATTCTAAATCATGCAAGAACGTATTTACAAATGAACACAGAATTATTTTTCAAACAATGTTGAATTAAAAATATATATAAAGTATGAAAGAAGAAGCATTTCGGTCTATGTCTTATTTTGTCATATCACTAGAATTTTGTACTTTTTAAATATTATTTTATTTTATTCATTAAAATGCAGTTAAAATTAAAATTATTTAATTTGAATTTCCATTTTATATATTTTTTTCAGATTTTGGGTCTTTTTTTGGGATATCTTTAGGTATTTTTGAAAGTCTTTTATAGGCATTTTATAGGTCAACTTCCGAGCCCTGCTAATAATATATTACACACTACAAGCGAAACCATAAAAGCGGTAAAATGAAATAATACTGCCACGTGAAAATTAAAAACATAATCCAATGTAAGTCTATCCAAACTAGTATAACTTTATAAAGTATAAAATTGAAATATTAACTATAACCGCCAGGGCCTTACAGTGGCACAACCACTTTTGTAACTTCTATCCATTTTTAAAATTCCCTGCAGCTTCTGTTATTTTAATATTAACATCTTTTATCATGTTTTTTTTATTATTTAACAAAACTGGTATTAAGATTTGTCAATATATTTACCTAATGACTTATATAAGCGATAGATTGATTCGTTATAGTTTATTACTTTTTTTGTATTTTTGTTACTTTTTATGTATATCTATATTTGTCGAATATTTATTTGTATTTGTGCTGGTTGAGTGGAAGAGAGGGCCTTATGGCCTTAACTCTGCCAGAATAAATAAAGTATTATTATTATTATTATTATTATTATTATTATTATTATTATTATTATTATTATTATTATTATTATTATTATTAATTATTATTATTATTATGTATAGTAGATTCGAGCTGTTATTCCTTTGTGTATACATTCTTTCATTGGTTTAATGGTATTTAATTTTTATTGTATTTTTAGACATTAGTCCACCGCTGTGGGCTCGAGGTAGCGTGCTGCCTTGTCACGCAGCGGGCCCGGGTTCGATCCCCGGTCGGGGCAGTTTTTCTGGGTGAGGTTTTTATCGGGGTTTTTCCTCACCTGTAAGACAAATGTCAGGAAATATTTAAGGCCCAAGCGGTCCCCGAAATCATATGGCCATCACCATCATCATCCTTATCATTATCATCATCATCCTTCACTGGTGTGGAAAGCAACGGGAAGATACCATACCTACAATTCCCTAGTAAATCTGCAAGCATAGCATGAAAATGCTATGATTGCAGTGAAGGACCTGCCTTCGGGCAGAATTACTATGGATGGATTTGACATTACTTTCATAATTGTTCACTTTGACAGATAATTAATTGTTTAGTATGTACTATTATTGTTTTTTTTATTTTTTGTGTTCAAGTGTAACGCATGTTTGTAAATGTAAGATATGCTTGTCCTGCTGAATGGAAGAGAAGGCCACATGATCTTAACTTGACCAGGCTAAATAAATCTATTCTATTCTAAATCTTAGGCTTCCGATTCAGAGCAAATCTTTTAGGAATGCATGTGGAATGGGAAGGATGTACCCACTTACAGAATTTTACAAGAAACATTCTCGGACACCTCATTGAAAAAGGAATTTGGAGACTCGGGTAAACCTATAATAAAGAAATGTAAAGTAAAAGTGATCCAACTACAGGCCACAGAAGGCTTTTTGGGGTTGTAGGATGTTAAGGCTCCCACCTTTTTAGACAATCGGCAGGAGATGTCATCCTGGTTAGCCTGGGTGACTGTCGTCTTTACACCCAAAACAAAATATTTTACTCATGTTAGAGGCTGAGTAGACCCCAGGCCCACAGTAATACTCATAATCTTTTTTCTATCTATCTTCGGGTTTTTACAGCCGCTGCCGTCTTCCTGTGCCAAATCTCCAAAGCCTACGATCTTGGGCATCTTCAATGCTTAGCCCTCTTGCTTGCATTAATGTCTTCATGTTTTCCTTCCATGTTAACTTTGGTCTGTCTCTTTTCTTCTTTCTAGTCGGATGCCATTGATATAGTTGCTTTGGCCATCGCTCATCTTCCATTCTCAAAACATGTCCTAACCACTTTAATTTCTTCTCCTCAATTCTTCCAATTATGCTTTCTTCCTTTTTTTACCTCCCCTTAAATGTCGAGTTCACGTTTCTCATGAATTACTTAATAATTTTTGCCTAATATTGTTCTGTAGGAATCTGAGTACATCCCGTTGCTTTATGGCACGTAAATGAAAATGAAGCCAGAAAATCTAACATTAAAAGGACATTACTGCCATCTATTGGACGCGAATAACATTGTTACTAATATGAAAGCTTGTGCGTGTGGAACATTATGAAAATTTGTTTACAAAAAAAGAGAATGGTAATTTGACAGGAGCAGGATATCAATTATTAAAAGACGTATTTTTGTACCAAGTTTTGTGTAGAAATGGAACCACGGTGGCGTAGGGTGTATGAATTAGCTAGCAATTAGTTCGCTTGTGTGGACGTTGATAATCTGCATTGCAGCATTCTCACCCTCCTAACCAAAACCATTCGATATTCAAACTAATAACCACTGAGGCACATGTTACCCCTTTCAAACAGAAAAACCATGTGTTTGTGTGAATACCAATAATCATCTTTAAATACACCTACCATCCTCATTACAAGCTAACATACGTTTATCTTAACATGTTTTAATAAATCCTTGAAGGCCTCTGCTCCAGCTCATTATCCCTTATCTAGTGGTGCACTCTTGCACCCTCATTTACATGCCAGAGACAACTGTGGCTGCCTGCCTCCTCTTTTTTAAGGGAACAATGGGTGAAATTTCTTTTTTTCCACAATTTTATAGATAGAAACTTCATTTTTTGCATGTATATCCATGTTGGTATAAATAATGAAATGTCTAACTTTCATTTCTGTAGCATTAGTAGTTTCTTTACTTATTCAGAATTCAGTTTTAACAGAACACACTATCTCCATTGTCATGTAGGAGATAAAATGATCAAACCATATATATTTAGATTCAGTAAGAAGTGTATAATAACATAGGCCTATTCAATTCAAAATTTTCATTATTTTCCTGGAATAGATGAAACATAAATGAATATACTCGACATCCATTTGTTTATATTTTTGGTGTAGATCAAAAATAGCTAAAATATGTAAGTTAATATGTGACTCTTTTTTTATTACCTATTAAACCATTAAAAATATGTATGGCTATAATATGCCATCGTGCCACATGTGAATATTCGATCGGAGAACAAGTCACTGCTAACGTCATGTTGGCCAATGTGTTAACACACGTTCCCGCAAAGCCAATTGCCAAACATGCTTACTCATATATAAGGGGATTTTATCCCATGAGTCCACCTGCATTAGTGAGCAAGTTAATGTGAGAAAATGGGTAAGTTAGTGCACCAGATTTGTTTAGCGTTCATTTCTTTTTTAGCGGGTTTTTGTGATAAGTATACTACACTGCCTGAGCAATGACTAATCCACATTTTATATTGCAAATATGATGATTCTAGATTACTTTGAACTCAACTTGTCACTTCATTTTAGAGCAGTTACAACATTTTTAGGAAAAAATGTCAACATGTATATTTCTCTCAGGTAACACAGAGCAACAATTTTTTTTTTTTGTCTCAGAAAGAAAAATATGCGACTCTGGTAGTATTTTTTCTTCTGAATTCAAATATGATGTCGGTTTTTCTCCATCACGCAAGGTTTCCGAGAGACAGGAATTTATAATTTCAAACACTTTAATATTTTCTACATTCGTAGCTACACAATATTCGAACATTCGGACTCACCTAGAAAGTAAGAAATGACGATTTTCTGCTATATTTCGCCTGCGGGGCATCCCTCTTGATGGTACAACAATAATCGGCCAGCATATTAGGATTCCATTTGCCTTGATATCTCTTTTCCATAGCTGAAATCTCCTGTGTTAGCTCATTTGGTTTTATTTTACAATGGACAAATGGACGAAAAAACGTTTATAAAAAATAATTATTTAAATCCATTAAATGAAATTGAAATAAAAAAAACTTTGGGCGATGGAGAAATTCCGAATACATATTTGAAAACACGATAAAAAACTGTATTAAGTACAACTTTTGGTACTCACGAGACAAAAATCATGTCGACCAGTGTAATTATTCACATAATGCTGCAATAAATTGTGTTTTTTTTTTTTCGTTTTCCTATTTGAATTTACGTAGATGGTACAGTGCCATATAAGTCTATTCCCAATTCTAAGCGTTACTTTTCGAACTACTCTGTAATTGGATTATTAAGACATATTTTAGGATTTCGTTAGTTTTTCAAACACATTCAACATGTGTATTGATCAAAATGTGTTACCTAAATCCCATTTGTGGACAATTAATCCTTAAGTATCCAAAAAGTCTCAAATTTTGGGGAACATTAAAACTTGTAGAATACATTCCGAAGGACGAATATTGTGAGCTTAAAAAAATAGTCCTGTTTCTCATAGGGCACAAATAAATTGGGTATTGAAAGGGCTAATTGAATGCAGTTCTTAAAATCTTCTTCTATTCTCCATCGTAATTTTACCTCTCACCTTACAGGTACATTTATGTGCCACACGTCAAGCGGGCCATAGAGTGACATTACCAGTCGCACAGGAATTATAAACCTGGAATCATAACCCAAATTCTTAGTATTACTCCATTAAATATTTCTGTTAGCATTTAGTAACTACTCCCTATCGTCCAATAATATTAGATAATCGGAATATACAAATACCCTACTGTAGCTTAGTAATACCATAGAGTTTTATTCCGTCTTTATCCTTTAAAAATTTCATCCCATGAATTCAAGACTTCTTCTTTCTTCTTTTTCATAATTTGTAGGATTTTCATCCTGTTTATTTTCCAAATCACTCCTCGGAGGAAGACGTATTGGATGTACATTCGCTCTCTATCCATCTCTTGGTTGGTCTTCCTCTTGTTCTTCTCCCATCCATTGGTCTATCTTCTTTAGCTCTTTTTGCAAGTCAGTTGTCTTCCATTCTTTCTATATGACCTTTCCAAATCTTTTTATATATCCTAATATTTGTGCTACTTTATCAGCATGTTTCTTTACTTCTTTTATTAAATTTTTAAATTATAGAGGTCCGAAAGTTATTGTCCAACAGGGAAGAGATCTCTGGGCCGTCCAAGGAAACGCTGGATACAAAATGTATCAGTGAGATCGTAATAGGCCTACAGGCCTAAGACTCTGGTGGATGAAGGATAAATTGTTAGTGCTTGTTGTTAATATATCTAAATAATGAAATTCTGATACGTTTTCTATAATTTTTCTTTCCACTTCTCATTTTCATCTCACTGGATCTTTTGATATTGTTAAGCACTTATTATTGATGGTATTAATTTCCATATTGTATTTTCTGGCAATTATATTAAATTGATGTAATGATCTTTGTAAATTATCTTCAGATTCTGAAAGGAGAACGACATTATCTGCACAACATATCATGTGAAATGTAGAGTTTTCCATTTTATAACACAAACGTAGTGATATGTTTTCAATAATTTTATTCATTATAATATTAAATGAGAATGGATTTAAAGAGTCAGCTTGCCTGATGCCCTTTGTGAGCGTTATTTCTCCAATTTGCTGTTCTTTTACTTTGATTACTGTTTTGCCGTGTGTGTTAATTGATTCAACACAATTTTTTATATACATTTCTACTTATTTTTTTCTACTGGTTTAATAAAAATATTAAATTAAACCAAAATATCTAAGGATATATTGCTAATTTAATGGTTAATGAAAACGATCTTACTTTTTAATTGATTGTTATACCGGTATGCCGAGTTTTGTTAGGCAAAAACGTTGATAACGCTAGGGGACACTCGAATGACTACCACTAAGAAATTGAGGCTGGAACTAAACACCAATAAAACTAAATATATGGTTATCCATAGAAATACATTATATAGGCTAATGGAAATGGAGAGTTTGTGAAGAACAAGATAAATTTAGAAGACGTGGCTGAATTCGAATAACTAGGAACAATAATTACAAACAATAATGAGGTGTACAAAGAAATTAAAGAGTTTCTATTCTGGAAATGCATCCTATTAAGCATTACAGGGACTCTCTTCTCTAAAAATTAACATAAAATTGAAAATATATAAATCTGTTATTCTACGTGTTTTATTACATAGATTCCAAATATGGATTCTTACTGTAAGCGAGGATAGTTTACGAGTTTTGAGAAAAAAATATCTTGGGACAATTTTTGGACCAAAGAGAGATGAACAGACAGGCGAATGGGAACAGTGAGCTATATGATCTTTATAGGAAACCAGATGTAATAAGAACAGTTAAGTCTCGTAGATTGCAATGGGCAGGACATGTGACCCGAATGGGGAATGAAAGAGGGGCTTATAAACTGCATGTAAGGAAACCTGAGGGAAATCGCCCAGTAGTATAGGCCTAGAAGAAGGTGAGAGAATAACTTATCATTAAACATTATTTAAGGGAAGTAGATTATACAGCCTGAAATTTAAAATATTAGGATATGATAGGGATGTATGGAGAGCTAATGTTTTGGGCGGCCATGAACCAACGGACTATATAGTGTCTACGAATTATAGTTGTAGCGTTAACACATACACACACACACACAAACATGTAAACATATGTAAATTGTTCAGAAATTGTTTTCAATGGTAAAACCTAAAAATCGACTATATTCCTTTACGAATTCGCCAATTAATTATTTTGCACAGAACTAGATATAATATTTTGGAGAAAGGATAACTGAAAGTGGAATGTATTAATAAAATTGCTGGTTTTAAATATGGTGGTGTGTCAAATATTACACGGGGATTTATGCCTGCTATCGGCACGTTAAACATTGGATTAATCGATGGTAGTTTAAACAAAACGTTTTCCAATATCATTCTGAAAAATGTATTACAGAGAGTCGAGAAAATTAGAATATCACAATGCTGTACGTATTTTTAGCAAAATTGCTTCACACATTCACAACTAAAAACAAAATTTGTCTAATTTGAAACTTGTGAACACCCATTTAGTTAAATCATTTAGGGTCGGTTTCACCAACAGATGTAACTGTACTACGCCAGTTTAAGCTATGTATTACACATGGGGAAAACTGACGTAATACAGTTACCTCTGTTGGTAAAACCGGCCGTAAAAATCGAAAGAATACTGATACATTACTCCGTATTGGGGAAAGAATGGTTCCATCAAGAGATATATAAAATAGTTACTGGCGAGGATCTTAATATTTAAATGTAGTAATCAATTGAGTTGGTGTTTACTTGATGAAAATCCATATTTATTAATTAAATAGAAGTAAAACTTAGTTTTATTTGATTTTCAAATAAAACTAAATATATGGTCACACGTAGGAATGCATTATATAATGGAAATGGACAGCTAACGACAAATGAGGGAAATTTTGAGGAAGCGGCTGAATTCAAATACCTGGGAACAATAATAAAAAATATTAATGAGATGCAGAAAGAAATTAAACATAGGCTCAATTCTGGAAATGCGTGCTATTATGCATTGCAGAGACTCTTGATATCCCAACTCCTTTCAAAAAACGTTAAACTGAAAATATATAAAACTATTATTCTACCAGTTATATTATATGGGTGGAAACATGGACTCTTACTTTAAGGGAGGAAAGGAGATTACAAGTATTTGAGAATAAAGTACTTAGGAAAATTTTTAGACCAAAGAGAGATGAACAGACAGGTGAATGGAGAATACTACATAACAATGAACTACGTGGTCTTTATATGAAGCCAGATATAATAAGAACAGTTAAGTCTCGTAGACTGCGATGGGCAGGACATGTTGCACGTATGGGGAATGAAAGACTTGCATGGAAGCTTCTTGTAGGAAAGCCAGAGGGAAAACGCCCAGTTGGTAGACCAAGAATGAAGTGGGAGAATAACATTAACTATGATTTGAGGGAAGTAGATTATACAGGGAATGATTGGAAAGTATTAGCTCAGGATAGGAATGTATGGAGAGCGTATGTCCGCGCGGCCATGAACCTACGGGTTCGATAGTGCCAGTGAGTAAGTAAGTAAGTATTTATTATATAATTCAGTGACAGCTGTTTCGGTACACTGTACCTTCTTCAGACATGTTAACAAATTATGAATTGTGATCAGTTGGAACACAATTCATAATTTGTTAACATATCTGAAGAAGGTACAGTGTACCGAAACAGCTGCCACTGAATTAACATGTCTGAAGAAGGTACAGTGTACCGAAACAGCTGTCACTGAATTATATAATAAATATGAAAATCAAATAAAACTAAGTTTTATTTCTATTTAATTAATTTAGATGTAGTGCTTAAATATCGTTGAATGCAAGAAAAAAATTACTTATAATATAAAAATCGGGATTTCTTTAAGTGAGTGTCCCTAGCGACGAGTGTCAGAAACAAAAATACAAATGCCATTTTCAAGACATAACCAAATCTATTATAGATAGACGAAAATGTTTGAAAGGTCATATAGAAAGAATGGAAGAAAACCGACTTGCAAAAAGAGCTAAAGTAGATAGACCAATGGACGAGAGAAGAACAAGAGTAAGACCAGCCAAGAGATGGACAGACAGTGAATGCACATCCAATACGTCTTCCTCCGAGAAATGGTTTTGGAAATAAACAGGATGAAAATCCTATAAATTAAGTTTAAGAAAAAGAAGGGAATTCTTTAAAACATGTGACATGAAAAGGTTGTCTAAGTTCCAATCATGCGCCAACAGACGCGAAGCGGTATATACAATGGAATCACGGGGTGCAGCCAACATATACACGATATTTGAACTCCCGTCGTCAACGAACCTAAATTTAATGACACATTAAACTATTTTGACAAAAAGTGACTTACCCCGTTCTTTCCCTGTACCCTTCAATTATCATCATGCTCTGGAATATGATAAGTTTTCTGAAATAAAATAAGCGAATTTACAAGATATAACTAACTAACTCATGGACAATTATCCAATCTGCAGGTTCATGGCCGAGTAGACTTAAGCTCTCCATACATCCGTATCCTGTGCTAATGTTTTCCAATTATCCCCTGAATAATCTACTTCCCTCAAATAATGGTTAATAATATTCTCCTATCTCATTCTTGGTCTAACAACTGGGCATTTTCCTTCTGGTTTTCCTACAAGAAGTTCCCATGCCCTTAATTCTTTCCCCATTCGTGCCACATGTCCAGCACCTCCCAGTCTACGAGACTTAACTGTTATTGTAACTGGTTTCCTATAAAGAACATGTAGCTCATTACTATGTAGTCTTCTTCATTCGCCTGTCAGTTCATCTCTGTTTGTTTCAGAAATTTTCTTAAGAACTTTATTCTCAAATAATTTTAATCTTTTCTTCTCCCTTAAAGTAAGAATCCACGTTTCGCATACGTATAATACATGGCATATCACTCCATGTCATATACCATCTTCACTTCTCACAACTGGAATTCCCTACCACAAGAAATAAGGGGCTGCCGGACATTGGCATATTTTAAAAGAAATCTGAATTTATATTTGCTCTAGCCTCGACTCCATTATTACCTAGTGTAAGGTATATACATTAATTGGTGTTTCTCGTAAAATTTATCATTTTTATATTATTATTATTATTATTGACGTATTATTATTGTTATAATCGTATAAAATGCTGTTTGTACATGAAATATACATTGCTACATTTAATGTATCTTTAACTGTTTATAACTAGTATAGTGTATATCTATATTTGTCAAATATTTATTTGTATTTGTGCTGGTTGAGTGGAAGAGAATGACTTATGGCCTTAACTCTGCCAGAATAAATAAAACATTATCATCATTATTATTACGTATTATTATTATTATTATTATTATTATTATTAATGGAACTAAAGATGGAAAACAAGAAACAGAGATAAGAAACAGGATCAATATAGGAAAGTATGCTACATCTGCCCTAAATGGAATAGTATGGGACAAACATATCTTCAAAGAAACAAAAAAACTATGTTTAATACAATAATCAGAAGCATTATTACCTATGGAGCTGATGTGTGGGCTTTAAATGCACAAATGAAAAAAAAAATTGCTCGCCACTGAAATGGACTACTGGAGACGTGCTGCAATAATATCCAGGAAGGGTAAAATCAGAAATTCATATATAAAAGAAAAAATGCAGGTACAATATTCAATATTAGATTTTATAAAGAAGAAACAATTAAATTGGTACGGACACATTAGAAGAATGGAAGAAGGAAGACTACCTAAGATAATCATGGATTGGGAACCACAGGGAAGGAAAAAGAAGGATAGACAAACTATTACGTGGATTCAGGGAATCAATGAAGCTAAGAGGAATGGGAAATAGAAGAAGATATATGGATGAACAGACAGGAATGGAAAAATGTGCTGAAACAAATGTGTAGTTAACTGTGAACATGGGTACCGGAAAAATGTACAGTCATTGTAAAAGCCGGAATAATAAAAAAAATATAACTGGGATATGACTCTATTTGGTGTAAAAAAATAATTGCATTATTATAGATAGTTTGAGAGAAAATGGGACAGAAATTAGGTTAATTTAACGTAACACGATAGACGTTCCACACACCCCGTAAAGCAACCGTTTTAACTTTACATAGGGCTACGTGTTTATATGAGTGTCACACATTTTATATTTATTTTTCTAATAATTTAGACGAATGTAACTTTTTTATACGAGTAAATAAGACTTCACAGAAGCGGAATTGAAGTATTTCATTAAAAGCTGGATTACGTTTTTTTTCCTTTCAGCTTGAGTGTATCTTCACGCTGTGTTGAACTTTGGTTAGGACAGAACACACTGTAGAGCGATTCTGTCGCATCAATAACACACATGGGCTGCCGCAACAAGACGCTCAAGCGTGCATCAAGTTCACTAGTGTAAATAATGATGCATTTTACACCATCTGTCCGCCTCACACGATCCTATACATCCTCGTCTCATCCACACATCAAAATTGACATCTTCTGTCCTAATTTTGTTAATCACAACTTTTATAACAATTTTCACGTCATCTTAGAATCCAGAGAGATTCTATTCCACGATGCTACCAACATAAATTCAAACAAAAAACGGAAAAACACACATTTTATTCTAGCAGTGTGTGAATAACATAATAGTAGATCAATTCAAATATTTAGGGATAATAGTCAAAATGGATAATGATACAACATAAGAAATTAACATCGAATAAATATAGCCAACAAATGTTATTACGGGCTTTTAAAAATATGAAAAGCAAAGTCATGTCAAGATCTGTAAATATATTACTTTATAAGACTCTTATAAGACCAGTTTTGACATATGGATGTCAAATATGGGTAATGAGGTATGCACTCTACAATGTTTTGAAAGAAAAATATTGAGAAGGGTGTATGACCCTATATATGAGAATGGTGTCTGGCGGAAACGTTATAATGGGGAGATGTAAGCATTATTCAAAGATGTGGAGATTAGTAAATTTATTCAATTAACCAGACTACGATGGGCAGGGCCTGTAAGAAAAAAGGAAGAGTCAGAAATATGTAAAAGGGTATGGTCCATTCAACCAGAGGGTAAAAGAAAAAGAGGAAGACCGAAACTACCATGGAGGGATGAGGTGGATGGAGATGCTAGAGAGTTGGGATTGAGAAATTGGTGGAGAGAGGCACAGGTCGCGCTAATTGGAGGAGGCTCCTTGAGGAGGCCAGGACTCAACATTGAGATTTTGCTTCAGTGATGATAATGTAAATAATTAGCCGAGAGAAATATAGGCTACATGTTGATTTTAGGAAAAAGGCCTCTTTATTCAGGCTTGTGGTTCTTTTACGAGCCTGAACATCTTCAGGTTCGGATCCCACAGTTTAAAGTTCATACCGATGGACCTGTCCCTTGCAGTTTTCTATCCTAAAAAATAGTTGAAGTTTTATAAAACATTGGCAGTTCCTGCATTACTTTATGGGAGCGAAATTTTGGGTAATGGTCAAAAAATTTAAAAGTAGAATACAAAGCGCACAAACAGACTTCCTTAGAAGAACAAAAAGCTGCACAAGATTGGATAGGATAAGGAATGAATATATAAGTACAGTGTTAAATATGTGTCCATTGGATGAGAAAATCAGATAATACAGAGAGGAATGGTTTACACATGTGGAAAGAATGAATGTAAAAAGATTACCAAGAGCAGCATTCAACTACAAGCCAAGAGGTTCAAGGAATGTAGGAAGGCCAGTGAAAGTATGGACACAACAACTGTGAGGCGGAACAGGCAATTTGCCTAGTCCGTGAAGTGAAGAAGAAGAAGAAAAATAATGGACTCCGGCCGGGTTTGAACCCGCCTCCCTCGGAATTAGAGGCAAGGGACACAACCACTAGCCCACTGCGGCTGATTCACTGTTATTTTATTATTAATTGCTAAGTTAATTAACTACTTTTAAAAATCCGAAGTGGGGGAGGGATAAACAACAGATTCGTTTCGAACTGCGGTCTCTTTCTATAAGTTATACTTTTATCAATTACTTAATAGCAGTGTAAAATTTACTAGTTAACAGTCTGGTAAATTCTGATTCATAAACACATGCCTACACGACTAAATTTGCTAGACTACTTTTATCTGTTAGCAATGTGACAAAGACAATTTTTTTTTATCTCTGCTGGATTTCAAGGACTTCTCCATGGATTTCATTAGCACATGACTCTAAATGTAGAAGTTCTGTTGCATTGTACTGTATTATTATTATTCTTTAGCGAAGGTATAAAAATGTGTGACGTGCTGCCTTGGCATGCAGCAGGCCCGGGTTCGATCCACGGTCGGGACAAAATTTCATGGTTGAGGTATTTTTCGGAGTTTTTTCTCACCTGTAAGACAAATGTTAGGAACGTTGAAGACTAAAACGGTCTCCGAACACCATCTGCCCATCATTATCATCCCCATATTCACCTCATTAGATTAAGTTAAGTTTAAGGCCTCTCCTGGCGTATCATTGCCATGATCATCACCTCTCATATTATCTGGGCAGCGCCTTCCATGCTCCCCAACCTCTGAAGTGGGTTACAGGTACGCCATGCTAGGAGAAAACACCAGAAATATCATAATGACAACTTAGTGGTAGTGATTAAAAAAAACCTAAAATATTAATCATTAACAAACAGTGCAGCCAACTTATTACAAAAAGCACACTAACAAGTGGACACTACTTTAAAGTCGTAGTCCTGATATCTCCTGTTTGTAAAAAAAATAATTTTAATATAGATTGTTGTTTAGCGGAAAAGACAACGGAATACGAACAGAAACAGAAAACAACTTCTTCCAAAAACTAATTGAAAAACAATTAGCCATTAATAATAACTACGGCCCTAAAATTATAGAATATTTAATTATGAAAATTCATTACAAAAAAAGCAATTAACAAAGTTTTTCCTTTACACAAAGAAAACACAAAGAAATAAGTCATAATGTCATACATAGGCCCACTTTCAAATAAAATATCTAAACACTTTAAAAAGTTGAACATTAATGTGGCATTTAAAACTAATAACACTTTACAAAATATGTTAAAAACAATAAAACCAAAATAAAAAAGGAAAATTACCAGGTGTACATAAATTGAAGTGTGGCACATGTGACAATGTCTATATAGGACAAACTCGTAGACCTTTTATCTCTCGGATAAAGGAACACATGAGAGCATATAACAGAAATTTAGAATATTCAAAATATGCTAACCACCTATTCCAATTTAATCATTGTTTCGATCCAAATTTTGAAATTTTACGAGTTTGTGATAAAGGTAAGAAGTTGGACCTTTTGGAGGCTGTAGAAATAAATAAATTGAAAAGTAGCAATAAACTGTTAAATTCTCAACTTGATTTGAATGAATCCCCTTTGTTAAATTTAAAAATTTAAGTAAATATTGTTGTCTTGTTGCTTAGATCAGTTGATATGTAATATAATAACACAATTCATAATTTGTTAACATGTCTGAAGAAGGTACAGTGTACCGAAACAGCTGTCACTGAATTATATCTTAATAAATATGAAAATCAAATAAAACTAAGTTTTATTTTTATTTAATTAATAATTGAAAATTATCTAATACTAAATAAAAATACTCCATGGAGCGAGAAGCCTGGAAGGCACTTAGCCTACCCTTCACGTGCTGTCCTCGTATCCACATGTGTTAATCGCAGAGGTATACGATTATACAGTCAGTACAGGGGAGACATGTGGTCAGAAATGTTGGGTATCCCAGCCGTTATACGTAGATTGTTTTCACAACTTGCAGCCGCTACTTATTGTAGCTACGCAGATTCCTCACGATGCTAGGTGCCACACGTTCTGCCGTTCGCAGTCTACGTGACATAACTGTTCTTAATATATTTGTTTTCCCGTTAAGATAATGTAGCTCACAGGGAAGTAGTTTTCTTCATTTACCTGTCTGTTCAAAAATTTGCCAAAAAAACTTTGTTTTCAATACTCACAATATTATCTCCTCCCTTAAAACAATAGTACATGTTTCGCATTAATATAATACAAATTTAAGAATAACAGTTTTATATATTTTTATTTTTACGATTTTTTAGTGAGGTTGGGATGAAGAAAGTCCCTTTTAATACCGGTACGTAATAACATGCGATTCTAGAGTAGAGCCAATAATTAATTTCTTTGTACACCTCATTCGCGTATTTAATTACTGTTCTAGGTTTCTGAATTCAGCCATTTCTTCAAAATTTCCCTCATTTATCATTAAATGCCATTTCCATTATATAGTGTATTTCTATATGTGACTATATATTTACTTTTTTGATATTTACATCTAGTTCCATTTAATAACAATGATTTTAGTAATGAATGATAATGATAATAATAATAATAATAATAATAATAATAATAATAATAATAATAATAATAATAATAATAATAATAATAATAATTTCTAATGTATTATCGCTCAAAATTTTACAAAATTATGGCAGTGCCTGTCTTAACATATGCAAGTGAAAATTGGACTCTCTTAACCGTTCAGACAGAAGGAAAATAGAAACTGCAGAAATGAAGTTCCTACGTTCAGTAGCAGGTGTGACAATTTTGGACAAGAAAAGAAGTGAGGATATTAGGAAGGACTTAAATATTTTCAATTTAACAAATAGAATTGACAACATGAGAAACAACTGGTATGAACATGTCAAGAGAATGCCTACAGATAGAATCCCTCAGCTGTTACTAAAGTACAAACCAATAGAACATAGAAATGTTGGACGCCCATTTACTAGATGGGAGGATTCATTAAATCCCACTTGATGTGAAAACAGGTCAAAAGGCCTAATTTCATGAAGCAGAAGAAGAAGAAGAATATAATAATAATAATAATAATAATAATAGTAGTAGTAATAATAATAATAATAATAATAATAACAACAACAACAACGAAAACAATGTCTATAAACTGACACAGTAAATTTCATAATTTACTAGGCTTTCTCTTCCACTCAACCAGTGTAAATATATTAGCTATAGAATAAATTACGTAATAACATAAAAATAAATATAATTAAATAGTGAGAAGTACTGTCACATAGGGAGCTGAAGTTTGGAAATTCAACAAAAAAAAAACTTAGAACAAAAACTTATGTCGATGGAAATGGATTTCATAAGCAGCAAAATGTTCAAAATTAGTAAATATAAGAAATATTGTCATACTAGAAAGAATGAATATTAGATATGCAATAGTAGATTACATAAGATATAAGCAATTAAATTGGTATGGACACGTAAGAAGAATGCATGAAGAAAGGTTACCCAGAAAAACATTGGTATGGTGTCCACCTGGAAAAAGAAGGAAAGGAAGACCTCGAAACTCGTGGACGCAAGAAATAAGAACTGGAATGAGAACAAGAGGACTGGAGTGGATATAGGCCTATAGAGACGAGTGGAGAAGGAAAATAACACTATGGCACAGAAACATGTGTAAACATTAAAAACCTGTATACAAATAAATAACATAAAAAACGAAGTATGAACAGATTAAAAAGAAATCAAACAATATAATTAGAGGAATGAAAATAGCGAATAAATCATCATCAAATTTGTTGAGAGTCCAATTATTACAAAAAATATACCCTATAAATGTCTGGCAGCACTTATTCACTTGTGTTTAGGATTTCCAGAATGTAGTAATGGATAAGTTGCTGGAATTAAAAAAAGAGGCGTATTCAGTGATGTGGGATGCGAAGAAACAGAATCTCCTGTGATCGTTTTCTCAAATTCTGATTGGTGGAAAGGTGATGGAAGAGGGAGGGGAAGTTGTTTGGCGTAGAACTAGGTATGATTTTGAATAGCAAAGTAAAGGAATGCTTTCTCTGCGATCATGCAAATGAAGCCAATATAGTTCGCAATCAGGATCAAAAAATATTATCGTATAAAGGGTATTGAATATATATCTGATACACATGAAAAGGTTGCAGTTTATGTGCTAAATTAATCGTGTAGAGGTTTGTTAATAATATATCACAATTAAGGGGACCCGGAAGGCCAGATGTGATGAGAAAATGCATTTTAATTTTTTTTTATCAATTGAAATACTAAAAAGATTCCTCTTTAATATGGTATAATTATCTTGCCTGCATCTTGTTTATAAGTGTGTTTATTATTTGTTTTAAATATTTCCCGTCCCTTTAAAATGTGGGCGTGAGCCGTCTATTCTCTCCCATAGTTAGCATTCATTTTTTCAATATAAAAGAACATTTTCTTCTAAACTATTAAAGCTAGAGACCTGAAATTTTCAGGGCTTCAATATAGTGCTCATATACAACTGTTACCATATTGATGCTGTGATAGCTTAGTAATTAAATAATTCAGGTTGCAAAATACAGTGTAAAAAACTGAAAGAAAATATTTGTAAAGAAAAAAAAAATTTTGATATAAATGTATATCTATATAAATCCTTAAGATAGAAGACTCTAAATATATGAACGTTTCCACTGTAAAAATGTCAACTTGATAGGATTAATAGTTCAGGAGAAAATGTTCCTTACATTTAACATTATGAGTATAGGACGTTCCGGGTGCCCTTAAAATGTGGCTTCACGAGAGGTTTAACTGGATTTTTTTAAGGGGACGATATACTAATTTTGAACCCATTCAACGAATGCATTATTCGGAAAATTTCAGGACAAAAGAGAGATGAACTAACAGGCAAATGTAGAAGACCGCAGAGCAGTGAGCTACAAGATCTTCATAGGCAAAAATAGATATAATAGGAACAGTTAAATATCGTAGACCGCGATGGGCAGGACATGAGACACAAATGGGAAATGAAAGAGTGATATCGAAGCTTCTAGTAGGAAAACCGTAAGGAAAACGCCTAGCAGTTAGATCAAGAATTACATGGGAGAATAACATTAATTATTATTTGAGGGAAGTAGAATATACAGGGGATGATTAAAAAACATTTGCGCAGGATAGGAAAATATGGAGAGCTTTTGTCGTCGTGCCAGTGGATTGGTTAGTTATTTTTTAATCTTACTTTCTTCTTCATCTTTTTATTTGATTTACTTCGATATTCCATGATTAGATAAGGGATTAAATAAAAACCGAGGATTTTAACACCTATTGTACTTGTGTTGCTAATAATTAAATGGACATATACAACCGGTGAAGTAAAAATAAAAAATACATCTTTCGTGTACAAAAAAAAGTACAAATGTTTTACTGAAAACTGGAAAATTCTTAGGTAAAAGACCGTAAAAAATAATGATTTAAACATTTTTAAGAAGTAACATTTAGAAAACCGATTAATAAATTGTCAACTCGGTGAACGCGTGGATAGTGCGCGAGGTTGCAGTACTGTGATCCCAGATTCGAATCCTGGTGGTTCCGAAGTGGTATTGGTGGTGGGTCATGATTTTTCCTGTTTTTCACAGGGTTCTCCCGTTTTCCGAATGTCATTCCACAAACACTTTCTTCTTCCCTCGCCCATTAGACTATGTCATTTAATATCACCCTTCACCCCATCTCAAGTTAAATAAAAAGAGCCTGGTTTAGCAAACCACAAGTGTTTTAAATATGTCGTTTTGAACATCTAAAGGGGCACACTCATGTACTTCCTCATGACTTCAGTCTAAATGTGTCAACTTACTTCAGAATAGGGCCAAAGGGAGGGATATAGCCAATACTCGAGCCCTGGGACTGTCCCAATTAAAATGGGGATATTAGTCGCATGTGAATTCTTGATGTGTCGAGTCAGGGGCACCACAACGGACTATATAACACAATAAAGTAGATTTCATTTAATTCATTTTACAGATGGCAATATCGCTATACATCTTCGAGATTGCAGTGCTAGGGCAGTTTGTCCTCCCAGTTAAATCTAAACATGGATTATGAATTGTTATATATTTTTCTTTATTAATCATCCGTTACGAATTAGGTTTTTGTAGACCTGCTTCATCCTCATCTAGCAGTCGTTTATGAGGTCTTCCTGGTCGTCGATGTCCTTTGGGATTATATTGCATCATCATTTTTTGGGAGTCTTGAATTATCCATTCACAAGTTCGGGGCCATATGCTGGCGTGTGGTTGCAATTCGATTCCTCTCAGTTGCTGAATTTTTGTCATGGCTATTCGTTTAGTATTTTATTTATTTATTTATTTTACCTGATGGGGTTAAAACCGTAAGGTCTTCTCTTCCACTTCACCACGTTAAACTATACTTATAATAACAATTATTAATTATTTACATGATTAATAACAGCTAATAGGTACAGGCAGCCTACACTCTACAACGTTGACAATGGAAATAAATAAAATTTGTAATAATAATAATAATAATAATAATAATAATAATAATAATAATAATAAAGTGAACGTATTCTTTTTATGTGGTCTAGACACTTCAATTTACATCTATTGAGTTTTTCTTCTACTTATTCAACTTGTAATTGTTCTAAAATGTCTTCATTCTTTTTCTATCTAAAAGTGAGAGCCATTACAACTCACAATAACTCTATTGTAAATAGGCCTATGTAGTCAAACATTTTCTAAATCAAATTTATTTAGATCAAAATTATTGACCTGAATATTCGTTATATGAAAATATTTTATAGACCAACATTATTTAATATAAGTAACAATAAAGAATATGTAGTAGACTTAAAATTATAATATAAAATTATAAAATTGTTATCCAATACGCCCGTCTCATTAACTCTCCAATCTATTAATTCATTGTAGGTCTTTCAGGACTAGCCCCATCATCAGAAGGAGCAGGAGATAGGCATTTATCTGCTGACCCTGAATGCAACACCGGTACACTATTAATGATCTTGTACAGGGGATTGAAGGTATAGGGTGTGTTATCATTAAAAAGAAGGTTGTGTTGGATTCCTTCAAAATTTCAATGTATTCAAGTACTTTTTTTTTTTGCTGGGTTATTCTCCCTGTGCTGTATTTAAGAGACTGAAATGTTGAAGGAAAACAACAACAATCATATTTGAAATGACAACACACCCAGTACCATCAATCACCTGTACCAGACCTATAATAGTGTACTAGTATCACATTCAGGATCAGCAAATATAAACCTATTTTCTGCTCTTTTTGCTGATGATGGTTCTAGTCCCGAAAGGCCTACAGATAATAAATAATTTACAGAGTTGAGGACCTATTAGGTAATAATTTTATAATTTTTATTTGTGACTAATACTGAATTCAAATACCTAGGAACAGTAATCACAAATAGGAATGAGATGCACAAAGAAATTAAACATAGGCTCAATTCTGGAAATGCGTGCTATTATGCATTGCAGAGACTCTTGACTTCCCAACTCCTTTCAAAAAACGTTGAACTGAAAATATATAAAACTATTATTCTACCAGTTATATTATATGGATGCGAAACATAGACTCTTACTTTAAGGGAGGAAAGGAGATTACAAGTATTTGAGAATAAAGTACTCAGGAAAAATTTTGGACCAAAGAGAGATGAACAGACAGGTGAATGGAGAAGACCGACTACGTAACAGTGAACTACATGGTCTTTATAGGACGCCAGATATAATAAGAACAGTTAAGTCTCGTAGACTGCGATGGGCAGGACATGTTGCACGTATGGGAAATGAAAGACTTGCATGGAAGCTTCTTCTAGGAAAGCCAGAGGGAAAACGCCCAGTTGGTAGACCAAGAATGAGGTGGGAGAATAACATTAACTATGATTTGAGGGAAGTAGATTATACAGGGAATGATTGGAAAGCATTAGCTCAGGATAGGGATGTATGGACAGCTTATGACCGCGAGGCCGTGAACCTACGGGTTCGATAGTGCCAGTGAGTAAGTAAGTAAGACTAATACCTCAACATAATTTTATCACGAATTTTATTAACACTAAGAGTATATCGGTAAAAAATTGCATTTAAATATTGAGTATATGATAAAAATATGGTTGATTTTTTGCATAATTAATGTTTTATTTTCTAAAACACAGGTTATTAATTTTTTTACGCTTAAAAAAATATAATAAGAAATGTACTATCGAATTTTCTTATTATTATATAACATTAGGAATTTAAAGAAGACAATTGTGCAAATTGAACCAGAAAAATATTAATTGGAGAGATTATTGTGGAATAAAGTTACTGTAAAATGCATTTACCTTCGGAAAAAAGATACCTCCTCATAGGTGATGATTCCCTATTTGGTGGCCTTCAAAACTTCAGCTCTGGACCACAACTTCCACTGCAGAAGACAGAAGTTACAGCAACATCAAGTGTATTTCTGCCTTCTTACTGCTGGCAGACTTTCCAGTGTTTCCCATTACCAATTCTCATTTTTCTTACTCGCTACACAATAAATGTTATCATCAGTTTATTGCAGTCATTGAGAAAAACATATGTCTCATCTAAAACAGTAACATATTTCAATTTTTTCACCTGCCAGGTAGCGTTGTGCTGTTAGTGACACTTTCGGCAATATGGCGAGCTTGCAACTTACGAATGCGGATTTTATACTTCTTTCTCGGTTCAAATTTCCGTTAAGTACGCTGTTTACTGTTGTAAAATATAACTGTAATTTCATTGAAACGTCTCTTTGCGTTGCTAGATCTGGCCCGGAGACAAGAGCCTTCCGAAATATGTCCGGGGTTCGACTAGTGGCTGGTCGTTTATTGGCTTATTTTTAGCCACCAGAAATTAGCTCCATCCTTGCCTTACCGCTCTTGTTGGGAATAAAATAAATGTACTTCTCAGAAATGATGAAATTTCGCTTCTTGCACTATTTAATCATGTGGGAACACAACACTAGATCGGAAAGGACAGTAATATACGCTTCCCGGAATGATATTTCAGTACCAAGTACGAGATAACACAACCGCACACAGATAAGAACACATTCATACTGCAAGGTTGTTTTCTAATATGTTACTTCGTATGTGGCGACGCATGTAGTAGCTTTTAAAACTACACCATGCATCGCAAACAACACTCAATAATTATGCAGGCAATAAAAAGCAAATGGGATATCACTGATGTGAAAAGTAATCGCTTTACAATAAAATATTTAAAAAAAAGCAAATTAATTAATTGGTTCAGTAAATGAACACTTAAGTAAATGTAAAACATGTAATTAAATGATTTATACCATTTTTTATCATCAACCGGGATGTCAGTTTTGAAAATGGAGATAAACATTAATAAAAATAATACATTAATTAGTTAAATTACTATTATTATTACCATTATTATTATTATTATTATTATTATTATTATTATTATTATTATTATTATTATTATTATTATTATTATTATTATTATTATTATGCAGGAAATAAGAACTGGAATGAGAGCAAGAGGACTGGAGGACATGGATTGGATGGAGAGAGATGAGTGGAGAAGAAAAATAAAATTTTAGGCACAGAAATATGGGTAAACATTAAAATTCTGTACATTAATAAATAAAATTATTATTATCATCATCATCATCGTTAGGTTTTTATTAACTTTTTACGTGTATAACTATTTAGATAACACATTCCTAAATTTGTACTGCCGATACAGAAAAAATATATTATATTTAACGTATTTGGTGAAATGATTTTGAATCAAGATAAATATCGTCCTAAATCCCATATCGGTTAATTATAATATATTTAAAACAAATTATCGGTATAGCGAAGACTATGAAGAGTTATCCAAATATTCCCCAAAATACAAATTAGTACATTTAATAAAATCCATAAATTGTAGATTAAGAGGAAATAGGCCAAAAGTAAATCGGGTTGATAGAGCAACATAGATTCTAACTAACTCACTCATTCACTGGCTCCATTGAACCCATAGGTTCGTGGCCGAGCGGACATATGCTCTCCATACATATCTATCCTCAGCCAATATTTTCCAATCATTCCCTGTATAATCTACTTCCCACAAATTTTGGATAGTATTATTCTCCCACCTCATTCTTGGCCTACCAACTGGCGTTCACCCTCTGGTTTTCCTACAAGAAGCTTCCATGCACCTCTCTCATTCCACATCCGTGCCACATGTCCTGCCCATAGCAGACTACGAGACTTAACTGTTCTTATTATATCTGGCTACCTGTACATACCATGTAGCTCACTGTTATGTAGCTTTGTCCATTGACCTGTCTGTTCCTCTAGTTTTTACCCAAACATTTTTCTAAGAACTTTATTCGCAAATACTCATAATATTCATTCCTCCCGCAAGATAGATTCTAGACATTACATTTTAATATTATGGTACTACACATATATATATATATATATATATATATATATATATATATATATTTATATATATAGTGCATGAAGGCATAAGAGTTAATTTAGACAGAGGTTCCTTTTTATTTTTTTGTCTCGTAGATCAAATGCTAATTTTCTTATTTTGAGTATACCGCTGCCATTCTATTAGTAATATCGAATTTTTACAAATTCATTACTCTCGTGGGCCTCATTTACACATTCTCATTTATTTATTTAGCTGTTGTGGACCCGTTCCCAGGTCGGATTCGACCCTAGCGAGTCGATATAGACCGCTATAGGATTGACTGATTTAGGGAAAGAAACTGTGTAGTATCCTGCTAGAATTCGGAAGTCCTAAAATATATAGATTTATTGGTATGTGCCTAATTGGTACCATGAGTTGCGTACGGAAGGCAAATAATTTTTAGATTAAAAAAAATGGATTAAACCAAGGAGATCCACTACCTCCTGTATTACTCAATCCTGTATCGGAGCATGCGGTCACATGTTTGGGGAATAAAAAGGTCGAGCACCTCAATGGTATTTATCAACTGCTAGTAGACACACACACACACACATATTAGACTGCGATGGGCTGGACATGTTGCACAAATGTGGAATCTGTCTTCTGCCATTCCTTTTACGTGACCGTATCATTTAATTGTTTTTTTTATGAAATCCACAATTGATGTTTCAATAGTCATCCTACTTTGAATTACACTGTTTCCATTTTTATCTCTTCTAGGAATTCCAGCAGAACGCCTCCAAAAAACCATTTCTAATAATAATCAATTTATAATAATAAGCCAGGACATGTTGCACGTATGGGGAAGGAAAGACTTGCATGGAAGCTTCTTGTAGGTAAGACAGAGGGAAAACGCCCAATTAGTAGACCAAAAATGAGGTGGGAGAATAACATTAACTATGATTTGAGGGAAGTAGATTATGCAAGGAATGATTGGAAAACTTTACCTCAGGATAGGGATGTATGGAGAACTTATGTCCGCGCGGCCATGAACCTACGGGTTCGATAGTGCCAGTGAGTAAGTAAGTAAGTAAGTAAGTAAGTAAGTAAGTAAGTAAGTAAGTAAGTAAGTAAGTAAGTAAGTAAGTAAGTAAGTAAGAAAGTAAGTAACTAAGTTGTAGTAGTAGTAGTAGGACTTTATTAGACAAAAAGTAAGATATTTACAATAATATTTACAAATATGGGTCGCACGGGCAGTAAGCCGTACGTGCTGTTGACAGTCCGTTACAATAAAGTAATAATTGCTACTAGTGTAAAGAAAAATAAACAACAAAAACAGCAATAAGTAAGTAAGTAAGTAAGTAAGTAAGTAGTAATAATAATAATAATAATAATAATAATATAATAATAATAATAATATAATAATAATAATAATAATAATAATAATAATAATATAATAATAATAATAATAATGGGGAAAATGTAAGGTAAGGGTCAGTTTATGGGAAAAACATACTTGTATTTAAAATGCGCAAGTGGATGGTCCACAAAGATTTTATAAAATAATAATATTATTTTTGCAGGGAAGGGACGTAGAATGATGTGATGTTATGATAGGCATATAAATGCAGTTGCAGATGGCGCTGACAGATGTGTCGCGCATTGTTCTCGGCTCGACGGCCCTCGCCACACAAAATCCAATTAAACTCTTTGTACAATGACGACCGTGCGGGCCCTCGCCCAGCTGCTTATCCAACAGATTAAACACACAAAAATTAATTGTACCATACATACCAATCAACTCTTGAACCAAACCATCTCTTTCTAACGTAAATTGCATATGAAGCGATTATCGTCACGTGAGAAATATTTGGACCTACGCATCTTGTAAATATTACGTACTGGACACGTTTTGTGAACCCCCATCCCTCGGCATAAATAACTCTGGTTGAATATGATACATTTTGTCCTGGCGATTTTCTATTTTATAAGCGATGGTATCATTTTGAAATTTTCGTAAATAATTTCACGGGTGATTAATAAGCTGTTAGTTTATGCTGATGATGTAGTACTACTGGTCGATAGCGAGGAGATACTAAAGGCCAACACGCACACACTATTGAGTAACACTAAGAAATTAGGACTGGAAGTAAATATCAATAAAACTAAATATATGGTCACACGTAGAAATTCATTAAATAATGGAAATGGAAAGCTAATGACAAATGAGGGAAATTTTGAGGAAGTGGCTGAATTCAAATACCTAGGAACAATAATCACAAATAGGAATGAGATGCACAAAGAAATTAAACATAGGCTCAATTCTGGAAATGCGTGCTATTAAGCATTACAGAGACTCTTGATGTCCCAACTCCTTTCTAAAAACGTTAAACTGAAAATATATAAAACTATTATTCTACCAGTTATATTATATGGGTGCGAAATATGAACTCTTACTTTAAGGGAGGAGAGGAGATTGCGGGTATTTGAGAATAAAGTACTTAGGACAACTTTTAGACCAAAGAGAGATGAACAGACAGGTGAATGGAGAAGGCTTCATAACAATGAACTACATGGTCTTTATAGGAAGCCAGATATAATAAGAACAGTTAAGTCCCGTAGGCTGCGATGGGCAGGACATGTTGCACGTATGGGGAATGAAAGACGTGCATGGAAGCTTCTTGTAGGAAAGCCAGAGGGAAAACGCCCAGTTGGCAGACCAAGAATAAGGTGGGAGAATAACATTAAGTATGATTTGAGGGAAGTAGATTATACAGGGAATGATTGGAAAGCATTAGCTCAGGGATGTATAGAGAGCTTATGTCCGCGCGGCCATGGACCTACGGGTTCGATAGTGCCAGTGAGTAAGTAATTTCACGAGTCACCAAGTGAGGAGTGAATCTATGTAGAGGATTTGGAAATCAAGAGTGATATTTGTTAGGACTATTTAAAAAAAAAAAAAGCTTTGACTTAGGCTTTCACGGCCGGACAACCCTTGAGGATGCCGGACGCAGTCTCTGGCGAAACGCCGGGGAACTACAAGCCTCAAGACCACGGCCAACAGCCCTGAAATCTTCTACAAGATCATCATAAAAAATAAGCTGTTTACTCAAAAATCATTATTTAAATATACCGTAAAACGGGGTTTACGGAAGTTATTTTAAAATATGTATATATTTAATGTTGACATATTTTTTATGGTTTTTAAGGTCTAACTCGTATGATTTATGCCGAAAAAATTGATAGTATGATTTATCGTACCAATTGTACCTTAGACTACAAATCACATTTGGTACTGTTCTCCTCAAATAAAAACTTAGTAGGACAACAATGAGTTTTGTTTAGGTCTGTTTTACCCATGTGCTGGGGCTACTTTGACATCACATTTGTTTTCACTATAATTCAAAGTAGACCCACTGTAGGTAGTACTTTGACACCAATTTATCTTTTCATAAATATTTTTATTGTAAACAACCTTACTACAAATATTTTTATAACTGTAATTTGACAAAATAAACTTAAACTCCTTTATTAATTCTGACACGCAACAGAACACAAAACTTATATAATTATTGCAGTTAGACAATCAGGAATTAATTAGAAAACATGAATTTTTGAAACAACAGTAGAAAATAGAAAAAAAAAATAGATTTTCACATCTCATCTTCACATAGTTCACATTCATATTGAGAATTGTTCGATCCTCTGTTACACACACCACAGACCCAGAGCTTGCATCTTACACAACAAATCCAGTCCTTACCCCTGTAAAACCGAAAATCACAATTTTATCCTTGTTGGGAATTCATTGTTGTTGAAAGTGACACAGATGTGACTCCAACAATTAACATCCTCTTTTAAAACAATTATTCGTGCGCCTTCAAGGAAATGTCTACACCAATGAATTGTTGTCAAAATAGTCCAAAACACGCAAGAAATTTAAACTGTCAAAGAAGCCCCAATTCTGTCAAAGTTGCCCCTCGAGTCAAAGTAACCCATTTTTACGGAAGTTATTTTAAAATATGTATATATTTAATGTTAACGGCGATGTTTGAAAACAAATCAGAAGTATGTGATTATGTTTCATTTGTTTAATACCTGCAATTTGATCATATTATTTATTGTCAAAGAGGATCCCAATCAGCGATAACCCACTGGTTCGCAATATTGTAAGAATGCACCCTAGCGGAGAAAAAATGAAACATCAAATTGTATATTATAACCACTATTGTAGGTTATTAATTTATTTTTGTCTACCGCTGTGGTCTCGAGGTAGAGTGCTGCCTTATCAAGCAGCGGGCCCGGGTTCGATTCCCGGTCGGGAAAGGCTCCTGGGTGAATTTTTTCGGGATTTTTCCTCACTTGTAAGACAAATGTCAGGACGTTTAGGGCCCAACTGTCTCCGAAAATCATCCGGCCATCAATATCAAGATCATTATCATCAACATCCTTCACCAGTGTGGAAAGCAACGGGCGGCTACCACACCTATAATTCCCTAGTACAGCTGTAAAGCATAGCATGAAAATGCTATGATTGCAGTGAAAGACTTCTCCTCGGGCAGAATTACTATACATGGATAGAATGTATTTTTTTAGTTAACAACGCAGTAAAATCATTATCTAAAAACACAATTATCAAATGTGTAGTTCGAAGGAATCTGTGTATTATTTGCAATATACAATGTATTTGTCGGAGAGTCAGTTACTGCAAAATAGTGCTCTGATTTGTTCAGGATATTAAAAAGGATGAGCTTTGTTTATCAGAAAAGCAGGAACTGGTAAAGAGAATTCGATAAAGAGCGATGTGAAACACGACTGTCATTGGTTGTAAAACAAAATTCATTGAAACTTGATTGGTCATTGACTCCCATTAGGGGCACGAGTTAAATAGTCGGTGTAATGTAATTTCCTGGGCATCTATCGGAAGATGAAATGAAAATCGAGATATTTTTAAATAAACGAGGAAGTTTTAAAAGATAAATTCGGACAAAACAAAATACATGGTAGTAGGAGATGAATCAAAAGATCTTATTTTACAAGATGACATAGAAAAATAAAAACATGTGACGATTATGTAAATTTAGGGACAAAAATTAGTGCAGATGGAAGTCATGATGCAAAAATGAATGCATAAAGTATTTTGATAATATTTACCACAAGGAATTCAAGCTTAAAATCTGTCCACATATATTACTAACACACTACTGGCACTCTCAAACCCTTAGGATGATATCCACGCGGACATAAGCTCTCCACACATTCCTATCCTGGGATGTTTACCAATCCTCAAGTATTACCCGTCCGCAGAATAGAATTGGGAAGTATTTTATCTCCGGAAAAAAATCCCTGTTGAATCCATGTCCGTGTTTTTTACGGTTTATTTTTACGGTAAAAGATCGTAACTTTTTCGACCATGATACTTTTTTCGTGTGGATTAATGTCTTTGACGTATCCGGCACGGGGAACCATTTCAGCAGCAATTATACATCCAATATAGTTATCGGAATCATTTAAGCAAGCTACCAACTCCACAATGACAAGGTAAAGATACCAGGGACTTAACATTACTTCTATCTTGTATTATTCAACTGTTTGTATGCGGAGGAAAAACAAAAGATAAAATGCTTGCATATTACTATGTTACTATATAAAGTTTCACTCATCATTTTTAACACATTCTAGCCTTAATGAACGCCTAACCCTCTGGCACTATGAGACAAGGACGAACTAGGCGGCGCTGCGAGTAAATAAGTTGTTCATACAACCCTAATCTGAAATGTTTTCCAGTCACCCTTTGTAAAATTGACTTCGCTCAAATTTTGTCAATGTTATTCTTCCACCTCTTTTTTTGCCTATCTACTGGATGCTTTCCCTCATACAGAATTCTATAGAATTTCCATGCCCCTCTTTAATTCCCCAATCGACCCACATGCCCACTAGACTGTGCCGAAAAAAACTCATTTTTTTTATTTCGAAGTTGTAATTGCGCGGAAAAGTTGGGAAATATCAAAATCGGCTGACATCTTCCGGTCGCGCAAAGGCTCTAATGTTCGACAAAATATGAAAAAAAAACTTCATTTTTGAGATTATTTCTTTAATATTTTAATTAGATATTTTCGTAATGTAATAGTTTGTCTTCTTCTTCTTCTTCTTCCGAATGCAGTATTGGGTGATGATACCCGTTCTGCGACTTCAAAAACTGATCTTTCCATCGGTTGAAGGGTCTTCCGAGGTCTCTTTTGCCTTTAGGGTTGAGGTGGTAAATCATCTTTGGTAAACGGGAATTTGACATTCTCTGGACGTGTTGGAACCATTTAATCTGATATATTGTATATGTTTAACCATTTCCCACTATTCCACTGCACCTTATCTCATCACTTTCATTCTATCCGTTAATGTTACTCCAGTTAGTGATCGGATGAATCTCATTTGTGAACTATTAATGCGGGATTTATCTTTTGCTCGAAGTGTCCAGCATTCACTTCCGTATAGTAGAGCAGGTTTGGCTATGGCATTATGAAATCTCAATTGGATTTCTTTCCTCATTTGTTTTCCAAAATTTCTCCTAATTATACCATTTAATCTGTTATATTTTTCTAAATTTGTTTCCACATCTTTTTGATTATGAGATGTAATAGTTTGCAATATCTTCAAGTAGAGCCTAAAAACATTGTGTTTTAATTTGGTTTAGATCAGTTGATATCTTCCGGTCACGCATAAGCTCCAAAATTTGCCAGAATAACGAACAAGTTATATTTTTACGCATTTTTGGTATTTGATAAATAACTTACAGAGTATTGATTGTCAGATCCCACAGATAGACATAAACGTTCTTAGCAAAGATCAGCTATACCTACTTGATATTAAAAAAAGGAAAAAATTACAAAAATGAAGTTTTTTTTATATTTTGCCAAACTTCTGAGCCGTTGCGCGACCGGAAGATGTCAACCGATTTTGATGTTTTTTTTCTTTATTTTAGCTATATAATTCGCAACTTTTCCGTGGTATTACAACCTCGAAATAAAAAAAAGAGTTTTCGGCCCACCCTAATGCCCACCCCATCGCAGTCTCCAGACTTAACTATTCCTATTACATCTGGTTTCCTATAAATATCATGTATCTCACCTTTATGTTGTTTTCGCCTCTCTGTTCTTCTCTTTTCGGTTCAAGTTTTTCCTAAGAACTTTATTCTCAAGTACTCGTAATCCCTTCTCCTTCCTTAAAGTAAGATTCCATGTTTCGCACTTAAGTTCGACACAATGAAAACATTAACTGCATAACAACTATATAGAGCATTCCATTAATAATCATCTAGGAAGCTACTTACTTTATTTTATATCATTTTAATTTTATTATATTCTATGTTTTTGTTAGTATTAGCTAGTATTAGATCACATCATCATTGTATTTTGTTTAGTCTGTATTTTAATAATATCTTAAAATTGTAATATGTACGTAATATTTGTATAATTTTACTATTCGCTGGTTGAGTGGAAGAGAAGGCCTTATGGCCTTAACTCTGCCAGCTAAAATAAATTATTATTTATTATTATTATTATTATTATTATTATTATTATATAACTGGAAAAACAACTGTTTTACAGATTTTCAGAATAACTTTTCTTGAGAGAAGTTGTTACGACAAGAGCCCATGCAATGCATTCAATTCTATTGTAATTCTGCACGAGGGCAGGTCTTTCGCTACAATCATAGCATTTTCATGCTTTGCAGCTTTACAACTAGGGGATTATAGGTGTGGTAGCTTCCCGTTGCATTCCACACCGGTGAAGGATGATGATGATAAGGATGACGATGATGAAAGGATGATTTTCGGAGACCGTTGGGCCCTAAGCTTCTTAACATTTGTCTTACAGGTGAGGAAAAAACACCGAAAAAAACCTCACCCATGAACTTGTCCCGACCTGGAATCGAGCCAGGGCCCGCTGCGTGACAAGACAGCGCGCTACCTCGAGACCACAGCGGTGATGTAATGCATAATACCCTACATTTCCGGGATTAGGCATATATTAAATTCACTTCTTTCCTGTTTGTATTAATTATTCCCATAATTTTTAATCCAACCATCATCATCATCATCATAGTACATTCACGAATTTAGGCCATTTGTTGACCTGTTTCGGCCTCAAGAGAAACACCATCCAGAAGTCTTTTGAGTGGACGTCCTGGTCTTCTTCTTCCTGCGGGTTGATATCTTAACATTTGTTTGGGTATTCTTTTTAACCATATTTCTTTGCTGTGGGTCGTCATATTTCAATTCCTTCTGGCTTTTTTCGTGTTGAGACTTGAAAGTAGTTTTGAAGTTCCTTAGGACAGGTTACTGGCCCCAGTGGTAGGGCTGCTACCTTTTAGTCTCTGGACAGACATTAGGATACTGCATTTACTCAGTACCTGATGGAACGGTTATACCGCCGTGACTCGGTCCTCAGAGCCTCGTTTGTGAAAACGGGTTGTACCACGAGAAGGTGAGGATGAGAATTAGGTAGGAGAGGTTATACACACGTCACTACCCCTTACAACCCTAATCCAACCACTTCTTCGTAATTTCCCACATTTTTTATTAAAAGTTCTTTTCCATTATACAATGTTTGGAAATTATAGGATTAGGGACTCTCCTGGCGCACCACTATCATCACCACCCATCATATCATCGGGGGCAAAGTAACCCCGCCTTCAAGGCGCCCCAGAACCTCAGAAGTGGGTTACAAGTACGCCATGCCAGGAGAGAACACCAGGAATGTCGAAAGACAGCCTGGGGCATTTGCAAAAAAAAGTTTGGAAATTAAATACAGAATCTTGAAATGACCTCAGGAAGATGTCAAAGACGTTGTAAAACCTGGGAATAAATAAATATGCATGTTATAATCTGTGGGTGTCTGCGTTTTATTAGCAAGTGAATCAAAATCTGCAAAGAAGAATAGCGGAGCTGTGAAGTGTCAGAGGGTTAGTGTGTGAAATGCTGCTGCAAGTTGCGTGAGCCCGCATTGACACGGTTAGCCGAGCGCAATGCTTTGTGTACCCTAGCCAGGAGGGAGACCCTCATATCCCTGTATAATGGACTGTTTACTCTGTCTTCAACTTCATTAACCTGTTTTCACTCCAAATCTTATTACTTGATTCTACCATACTGCATTCATTTGATCAGGTTCTTAAGGCGAGCTTTCAAATTGCAATATAGTAATAATAATAATAATAATAAATAATAATAATAATAATAATAATATAAATAATATAAATAATAATAAAAATATAAATAATAATAATAATATAAATAATAATATAAATAATAATATAAATAATAATAAAAATATAAATAATAATAATATAAATAATAATAATATAAATAATAATAATAATAATATAAATAATAATAATAATATAAATAATAATAATAATAATAATAATAATAATAATAATAATAATAATAATATAATAATAATAGGAAATAAAATATATAGACATTCATAGTGATATTAGAAAACGAAGGTTAAAATTTTATGGCCATATTAAACGAATGAACTCAAATAGGCTTACAAAACAGATAATGGAATTCTATGAAAACAGAAGTAAAGCTCCAGTGGATACTATGAAGTGGATTGATGAAGTCAAAAGGGGCTTAAAACTGGCAGGAACTACTAAAGAAGATATCCCAAACAGAGATATATTTAGAATTAAGGAGAATAAGTGGCAAGTTGACCAAGAGGACAAATCGAAGAAAAAAACTGGAACAACTTGGACAGATGATAGAAAACAAGCTCATAGCAAAAGAATGAAAGACATTTCGGCTCAAAGGAAACGCCTCTAAGTACATTGCGTAGTCATACATGGGCTCATCCGCAATCAAATAATAATAATAATAATAATATTGGAATTCAAACAGAAGATAATTATTACCTCAACCATTTACTATTCACTGATGATCAGGTGGTGATTTCTCAGGATCCAGATAATGCATCTTTCATGTTAAGTAAATTAGAGATAGAATACAAAAAATGGGGATTACAGATAAATTATAATAATAAAACAGAATATATTTCATTGGATACAACAGATGAGTTAAATATAATTCAGGAAGAGTAGGTAATGTTGAAAATTGTAAATATTTAGGATCTATTTTAGATAAAAATGAGAATTCAACTACAGAAATTGAAAGATGAATAACTGATGGAAGAACAATCATTGGTATGTTGAACTCAGTACTTTGGAATAGAAATATAATACTCGTATATAGAACGAAGAAAATTATATTTCAAGTTCTGTTACCAAGCATTTTATTATATGGGACCGAAACCTGGACAATAAGTAGAAAACAATCCAACAAGCTTTAGATATGGATTTTTGGAGGCGATCGACAAGAATGTCAAGAAGGGATAAAGTCACAAACAGCACAATAAGGGAAATTATGCAAGTTAAAATAAAAATTTAGAAAAAATAGAAGAAAAACGTTTGAAATTATATAGTAACCTCAAACGAATAGAAGAAGATAGAATACCAAAGAAGGTCCTTGTTTGGAAAGCTAATGCAAGAAGTCGAAGAAGCAGACCTAGGGAACGTTGGATAGATGGAGTGAGTAGAAGTATGGAAACTAGAGACTTGAGGGAAGAAGATGTTTTGACAGGAACCTCTGGCGACAAATCACTTTAGGTTGAAGTAGAAACACTGTATTGTGGAATATCCCTAATAAAGAATAATAATATACGTTCACATGTATAAATACATTATATAATGGAAATGGACAGCTAATGAAAAATGTGGGAGATTTTGACGAAGTTGCTGAATTAAAATACCTAGGAACAATAATTACAAATAGAAATGAGATGCACAAAGAAATTATGCATAGGCTCAATTCTGGAAATGCGTGCTATTATGTATTGCAGGGACACTTGTCGTCCCACCTTGTTTCAAAAATTGTTAATTAAAAATATATAAAACTTTTATTCCTGCAGTTATATTATATGGAAGCGAAACATGGACTCTGACTTTAAGGGAGGGAAGGATATTACCAGTATTTGAGAATAATGTTCTGAAAAAAATTGGACCTTAGAGAGATGAACAGAGAGGTGAATGGAGAAGACTACATAAGAGTGAAATACATGGTCTTTATAGGAAGCCAGATATAATAAGAAGAGTTAAATTTAGTACACTACGATGGACATGACATTTGGCACGAATGGGGAATGTAAGAAGTGCATTAAAGCTTCTTGTAAGAAAACCAGAGAGAAAACGCCCAGTTGACAGACCAAGAATGAGGTGGGAGAATAACATTAATCATGATTTAAGAGGAGTAGATTATAGAGAGGTTGATTGGAAAATATTAACTCAGAATAGGGAAGCGTGGAGAGCTTATATTCGCGTGGCCATGAATCTACGTGTTTCATAGCCAGTGAGTTAGTTATTAAGTATTTGTATTGTAAGCCCATGTTTCCCCTATACAGAGATTTAGGCGCTCTCCCCTACAGGCAAGAATTTGAACCATACTAATTTAGTTACACTTGTTTTCGTATAGATGTCATTTTGAGTGGTACGTGGTCAGCGTTCCGCCTCATACAGACATCTAGGAAACCAAGGTAGTACTAGGACAGGAAAGTTCGGTAAATTTTGTTTAGAGGCCTTTTCATTCAGGCTTAAGGCTTTTTTACGAGCCTGAAAATCTTCAGACTCGGGACCCACGGCTTAAAGTCCCTCCCGGAGGACTTGCTTCTTGGATTTTTCCGTCCTAAATATCCATCGACCCCGGCCGGGTTTGAACCCGCGACCCTTGGGACCAGAGGCAAGGAGCTTAACCACTAGTCCACCGCGGCCGATTAGTTATTGAGTTATTGATAATAATTCACAATGGGATAAAGCAAGTTGATGCAATATCTACACTAAATATTCAATTAGGTACTTGAGCAAGTAATTCAATCTCTAGACTAGAGGATGAAGAGCGCTTACAAATAAATGGTGTTAATAAGCTGTTAGTTTATGCTGATGATGTAGTACTATTAGGCGATAGCGAGGAGATACTAAAGGCCAACACGCACACACTATTGAGTAACACTAAGAAATTGTGATTGGAAGCAAAATCTTTCAAACTAATTGCATAGTGACACATAGAAATACATTATATATTCGAAATGGACAATTAATTATACTATTAATTAAATAAAAATAAAACTAAGTTTTATTTGATTTTCATATTTATTATATAATTCAGTGACAGCTGTTTCGGTACACTGTACGGTACACTGTACGTACAGTGAACCGAAACAGCTGTCACTGAATTATATAATAAATATGAAAATCAAATAAAACGTAGTTTTATTTTTATTTAATTAATAAATATGGATTTTCATCAAGTAAACACCAACTCAATTGATTAATTAATTATACATAATTGAAATTTTGAAGATGTGGTTAAATTCAAATATCTAACTAACTAACAAACTAACTGGCTCTATCGAACCCGAAGGTTCTTGGACGCGCGGACATAAGCTCTAAATACATCACTATCCTAAGCTAATGTTTTCCAATCATTCAATGTATAATCTATTTCCCTCAAAACGTGGTTAATGCTATTCTCCAACCACATTCTAGGTCTATCAACTGGGCGTTTCCCTCAGGTTTTCCTACAAGAAACTTCCATGCACGTCTTTCATTTCTCATTCGTGCCACATGTCCTGCCAATCGCAGTATACGACACTTAATTGTTCTTATTATATCTGGCTTCCTATAAAGACCACGCAGTTCACTGTTATGCAACTCTTCTCCATTAACCTGTCTGTTCATTTCTCGCTGGTCCAAAAGTTCTCCTAAGAAATTTATTCTCAAATACCCGCAATCTCCTTTCCTCCCTTAAAGTAGAAGTCCACGTTTCACATCCATATAATATAACTGGTAGAATAACAGTTTCATATATATTTTCAATTTAACATTTTTTGAATGGAGTTGGAAAGCCAAGAGTCCCTGTAGGCCTAATACATAACATCACGCATTTCCAGAATTGAGCCTATGTTTAATTTCTTTGTGCATCTCATTCCTATTTGTGGTTATTGTTCCTAGATATTTGAATTCAGCCACTTCTTAAAAATTTCCCCCATTTTCCATGTGCTGTCCATTTTCATTATGCAATGTACTTCTATGTGTGACCATATATTTAGTTTCATTGATATTTACTTCCAGTCCCAATTACTTGGTGTTTCTCAATAGTGTGTGCGGATTGGCCATTAGTATATCTTTGCTATCGGCCAATAGTACTACATCATCAGCATAAAGTAACAGCTTATTAATACCATTGGTTTGTAAGCCCTCTCCATCCCCTAAAGATTTGATGACATGCTCTAGTACAAAATTAAATAGTAGAGGAGATAGTGCATATCCTTGCTTTAACCCATTGTGAATTTCAAATGTTTAGGGACTATAATTACAAACAGGAATGAGGTGCACAAAGCAATTAAACATACGCTTAACTCTGGAAATGCGTGCTACTCTAGTCGTCCCAACTATCTTCAAAAACGTTAAACTGAAAATATATAAAAATATTACTCTCGCATTTAAATTATGTGGATTCAAAACATGGACTATTACTTTAAGGGAGGAGAAGGAGTATTTGAAATAAAAAGTTCCCAGCAATATTTTTGGATCAAAGAGAGATGAACAGACGGGCGAATGGAGAAGACTTCATAATAGTGTGCTGGATGATCTTTATAGGGAACCAGTTATAATAAGAGCAGTTAAGTCTCGTAGAATGTGATGGGCAGGACATGTGACACGAATGGCGAATGAAGGAGGGGCATGGGAAATTTTTCTAGGAAAACCGTGAGGAAAACTTCCAGTAGGTAAACCAAGAATGATGTGGGGAGAATAATATTAACCACGATTTGAGGGAAGTAGATTACATAGGAGATGACTGAAATATATTAGCTCAGGATAGGGATACATTATAAATGTACTATTTAACTCATGCCCCAAATGGGAGTCAATGACCAATCGCATTTCAATGATTCTTTATTTACAACCAATCACAGTCGTGTTTCGCCTAGAATTTACCAACTAAAGTTTATCATAATAAAGAAAGCACATCCTTTTTAACATTCAGAATAGGCCATAGCATTATTTTGCAGTGACTGAATCTCCAAGAAATACGGCTACCAGATTGTATACATAGTGCATGGATGTCAACACGTAGAGCATGCGGGAGTTAATGTAAAAACATTTGTAGCAATTGATTATACCACAGAAAATAGAAACCACCGTTTGCACTCTCTTAAATGTATTTTTTCCCAGGTAATAACATTCCAGAAAAACATAATTGTCATATTTACATCATAGGACATCAGAAATGAATTATTATACAGTTTGATGTTTCATTTTTTCTCCACTAGAGTGCATTCTTACAATATTGCGTTCCTTTGGTAATAAATAATATGATCTGGTTGCAGTGACGAACAAAAGAAGTAGATGAAGCGTACCAATCGTTTCTCATTTGTTTTCAACCATCGCCGTTTACATTAAATATATAAATATTTTAAAATAACTATACTTAAATAAATATTTGTGAGTAAACAGCTTAATTTTATTCGTTAAATAGTCCTAACAAATGCCACTCTTGATTTCCAAATTCCCTAGATAAATTCACTCCTCACTTCTTGAGTCGTGAATAATTTGGAAATCACTCGTGGCATTACTTATGATAACTGTACTGTGCTCATAACATGTAATCCTTTATGTTTATTGTAATTTAGAAGTAATACTATTTTTTTTATTTTTTAAAACCTGGTTGAGTGGGAGACAAGACCTTAAGACCTTAACTCTGCCAGGTAAAATAAAGATATTGTTATTATTATTATTATTATTATTATTATTATTATTATAATTATTATTATTAATATTATTTTTATTATTATTATTAAGGAGAGATAATATAAAAAAACACCAGATTACGTTTATATAACACTTTTGGCTAGACCAATGTTGACCTATGGTAGTGAAGCATGGACACTAAAAAAACAACATGAAAGCAGAATAACGGCTTGTGAAATGAGATTCATGCGCAGAACAGCGGGTTACACCAGATGGGATCGGAAAAGGAACACCGATATCTTAAAAGAATTGAAGACTGCGCCAATTTTGGAATATATTAAACAGTACCAACTAAATTGGAAACACCATCTTGAAAGAATGAGTTCAAATCGGATCCCCAAAGCTGTTTATAATTATATACCAAGAGGACGAAGATCACTGAGCCGTCCTATGAAACGCTGGAGGGAAAATTTTCTATAGGATCGTAACAGGCCTTGGCCTAATACTTGGAAGGAAGAAGAAGAAGAAGAAGAAGATAATATCAGCGATGCCATGAAATGTGTTAGATAGTGAGTGAGTTTTTTAGTTAGTTATGTATGGAATAGTCCTGAAGAAATTACATTTTCAGACTGCTATAACTATCGGTAGAGACTGACATATCTTGACGACTATACAGCTTGGCAGAAGGTGAAGAGAGTAGTTACTGGAAAGTTGAATAACTTGTCGGTTTGTTCTGCTCTTTAAGTAACGTCTTTAAATCTCCACGGTACACGTCATAAATCCATTTGAGCAAAATGTAATATGCTGTTGTCCTGTAATTCACCTGAAATAAGTAATGTTGTACACCCGGAACTGTGAATATTACAAGCGGTTGGTACAACTTCATTCGCATCACGTTCCTACAACTGAAAAGAACGCTTCCCATTCTACCACTCATATAAATGATGTTATGCAGTACTGACTGTAAACTCAAACACAAAACTGAGAATAGAAACTAAATTATCACTTTTTTTGCACGTAACTGGTGGGTAAAACTAAATATATGGTCACACGTAGAAATACATTTTATAATGGAGGTGGACGGTTAATGACAAATGGGGGAAATTTCGAGGAAGTGGCTGAATTCAAATATCTAGGAACAATAATCACAAATAGGAATGAGATGAACAAGGAAATTAAAAATAGGCTCAATTCTGGAAATGCGTGCTATTATGCATTGCAGAGGCTCTTGATGTCCCAACTCCTTTCAAAAAACGTTAAACTGAAAATATATAAGACTATTATTCTGCCAGTTATATTATATGTGTGCGAAACATGGACTATTACTTTAAGGGAGGAAAGGAGATTACAAGTATTTGAGAATAAAGTACTTAGGAGAATTTTTAGACATAAGAGAGATGAACAGATAGGTGAATGGAGAAGACTTCATAACAATGCACTACATGGCCTTTATAGGAAGCCAGATATAATAAGAACAGTTAAGTCTCGTAGACTACGCCTGCAAGTCCTAAAAAATGTTGAGGGAAAAAAGTTAAATTTACTTCTGTAAATATAATTATAAATTGAATCTTTAATCATTTAGGATTTATAGAAAGTCCTGCGGTGGGCAGGACATGTTGCACATATGGGGAATGAATGACTTTCATGGAAGCTTCTTGTAGGAAAGCCAGAGGGAAAACGCTCAGTTGGTAGACCAAGAATGAGGTGGGAGAATACCATTAACTATGATTTGAGGGAAGTGGATTATACATGGAATGATTGGAAAGCATTATCTCAGGATAGGGATGTATGGAGAGCTTATGTCCGCGCCGCCATGAACCTACGGGTTCAATAGTGCCAGTGAGTAAGTAAGTAAGTAACTGGTGGGTAGTTAGGAACAGCGACAGCTTTTCAAGCCTAATTATTTCTACACCATCTTCTTATATCACTGTAGAACAACGCAGATGGTACAAAAGTGCAAGAAAAAAAAGTTGTCCACATAAATTATAATATGTCTAGGGTGGTCATTTTAAGGGCCGAAAACCACACTCTATTGAGGAACAATAAGGAATTGGTACTGGAAGTAAACATCAATAAAACTGAATATACGTTCATATATGAAAATACAATGTATAATGGAATTGGACAGTTAATGACAAATGAGGGAAATTTTCAAGAAGTGGCTGAATTCAAACAACTAGGAACAATAATTAAAAATAGGAATGAGAGGTACGAAGAGATTAAACATAGGCTGTATTCTTGAAATGCATGCTATTATGCTTTACTGAGACTCGCGTCGTCCCCAACTTCTCTCAAAAATGTTAAAGTCAAAAATATATATATAACTGTTATTCTCCCAGTTACATTATATGGATATGAAACCTGGACTTTAAGGAAAGAGAAAAGATCACGAATATTTGAGAAAAAAATTCTTAGGAAACTTTTTGGACCAAAGAGAGATGATCAGACAGGTGAATGGAGACTACTACATTAACAGTGGATTACACGATCTTTATAGGACGCCAGATATAATAACAACAGTTAAGTCTCGTATATTACGATGGGCAGGACATGTAGCAAGAATTAGGAATGAAAGAGGTGCATAGAAGCTTCTTTGTAGGAATACCAGAGGGAAAACGCCCAGTTGGTAGACCAAGAATGAGTTGGGAGAATAACATTAACTATGATTTGAGGGAAGTAGATTATTCAGGTTGTGACTGGAAAACTTTAGCTCAGGATAGGGATGTGAGGAGAGCTTATATCCGCTCAGCCATATACCTACGTATTCTATAGTGCCAGTGACTTAGTTAGTTAGTTAGTTAAGATGCTCCTTATTTCCTACTTTTCGTATTTCATTCCTCACTCCTGCCTTTTTTCCCATTGGCTGCAAGAAGTAGTTTAAATTGAATGACGAAGAACCCGTGCCGCATTGAACTAGATCAGACGCACATGTTATATAAAGGTAATGATTTATGATGTTCGCAATTAATTTAATTAAAACGACTGTATTTGAAGATATTTATCGATTTATTTCTCATGTATGTAGAAAAATTAGTAAACAATATTCTTACTGTTTTTTTTAATATTCATATATTTAGGTCATGTGCGGCACGTTTTAATATTAATTTATTGTAAGGAAATTGGATACAGTATCAAATTGAGCCAACAGGAAAAAAATAGATGTTATGCATTGAAATCAGACGAAATTTTAATTCTGCCCTCTAAATTACGACTACTCTACAGTTAACACTAACTTATGATAAATAGTGTGAGGAGTGATTTCCAAATCATCGATAAATTCACGAAGTGGCGAGTGAATTTATCTAGAGGATTCCGAAATCAAGAGTGGCATTTGTTAAGAATATTTAACGGATAAAATTAAACTGTTTACTAAAAAATCTTTATATAAATATCGTTATTTTAAAATATTTATATGTTTAATGTAAAACGGCGATGTTTGAAAACAAATCAGAAATGTGTGGTTATGTTTCATCAGTTTATCCAGTACAACTTGATCATCATCAGCAGCAGCATCATCAAGATTAGACCTGCTGGCCTATTCCGATCTCGTGTTAGAATTGGTCTGTCCATCTTTTACTGGGTCTTCCAACATTTCTTCGTCCTAGTGGTTTGTAATGAAGAATCTGTTTAGGAATTCTATTGTTATCCATTCTATTGATGTGGTCCATCCATTCATCTCTGTATTGTGTAGTTCTACCTAATAGTTCGAATATATTTAGTTATCTTGTATATTTTTCATTTCGTTTCCGATCTGTTATTGAATAGCCAGCCACTCTCCTCAGAAACCATTTCTCAGGTTTCTATTCTTCGTTCCTGATTTTTGGTTTAGATCCATATATTATTATTTACTGCCAACTGGCGAGGGGACTCTTCAAATATGATCATAATATTATAAGAATGTACCCTAGTGAAGAAAAAAACAACGAACTGTGTATTATGACCAACATTATGGGTAATTAATTATTTTTTTAGTGAACAACTCAGTAAAATTATTATTTATAAACACAATGTTATTGAACATACAACTATCAAATTTGTAATTCGAAGGAATCTGTTCATTATTTGCTATATTCAATATATTTGTTGGAGAGTCAGTTACTGCAAAATAATGCTCTGACTTGTTCAGAATATTAAAAAGGAGGAGCTTTCTTTATCGCAAAAACATAAGCTGTTAAAGAGAAATCGGTAAAGAGCGAGGTGAGAGGCGACTGTCATCGGTTGTAAAGCAGAATTAATTGAAACGTGGTTGGTCATTGACTCCCATTTGGGGCCTCAGTTAAACAGTCATTTAAAATACCTCAACATCGTGTTAATTTTAAACTGGTCACAATTAAATTCTCAGGTTAACTTTCTCTCCGAGATTCAAGTTTTATGCCGTCGATAATTTGAATACTTTCCTCCAAGTTGAAGATAATTCTCTACTCCCTACACAATCAGTATCAGCCGTTATACTCTCATGTGCACATTTTAGTAAACTTAAGGGGGCAATGGATGAAATTCTTATTTTCAACACGTTTACAGATAGAAACTTGATTTTAGGTATGTATATCGATGTTTGTATAACAAATGATATGTCTGAGTTTCATTTCTGTAGCATCTATGGTTTTTAATTTATCCAGATTTTAGTTTTAACAAAAGACGCTTTTTTCAAAATCTATCCACATTGTCATGTCTGAGGTAAATTGTTTAAAAATATATTTTTAGATTTAATAAGATGTGTATAATAACATATTCAATTCAAATTGTTCATTATTTTCTTAGGAGAGATAAAAAAAGGTACACAACATTCATTTTTTTATATTTTTGGTATAAATCATTATATATTTTAATTTTTAATTTGATAAATTCTTAATGTATACATCATTATCTCGTTTCATTAAGTAGAGTGTCCAGAACATCCTGTAAAAAGTTCAGGCCCGTATTGTAAAAACTACGGGAGAAGAGAGATTTAGAACTTACCATAGCGCATTTCATATGGGAATATGAAAAAAAAAATATTTTTAATATTTTTGTACATGCTAAGGATGGTAATTTGAAAATAGACTATAAAAAGTGTGATGAGGTGGCAGGAGAATTTAGAATGAGAGAAAATACTGAACTCGACAAACCAGCAAGCAATACCCATAAACTACAAACTATAACATCCTTCAAAAACAAACTAAAGAATTATTTAATAACAAACTAACTTATACACCTCACTGATAATATTCTTTTAACAATTAATAAATTTAATTATTTATGAAAATAATATTAAGAATAACAAATATTTTTATTTGTTTTGTTTTAATATTGTATAATCGTAAAATTAGTTTTCTTTATCTCATTATTTTCCTTTGTTTTTTATATTCACTAGCCAGGAACAATTTAATATGTCTTGCTTGCATACATTTTATTATTAGTTTTAGCTTTAATTTTAACTAACATTAACTGGTTGCATTATAGATCGTAATATATTAGATATTATCTTTTTGATCAAATTTTTACTTAGTGTTTAATATTAGAGTTAATTAAGATTGTTATATTCTGATGTAACATATGTTTGTCCTGGTGAGTGGAAGAGAAGGCCACATGGACTTAACTCCACCAGGCTAAATAAATCTAAAATCTAATCTAAAAAAAATCTAAAGCCCTTATAATGGGGATTTAAAAAGCGCAGCCATTTAAATATGACGTCATTAAATATGTTTTAAGTATCATAGGTTCATGAAGCTTTGGCAATATGTAAAGAAAGGTACATACTTTTTTTCCCCTGCAAAAAACAAAAATTGAGATTTTTAACAAAACATTGCCAATTTTCACCCATTGCGCCCCCCTAAAGCGGGAAAAAAAATCACAACCTGTCTCCCACTGTATTGAACTGTGGCGACTGTCGATGATAAACGAATTGAACGGCTCATTTTCCTACATTTAAGTGAAAGAATATCATAAAACTTTTATTAGTACACAAATTGTTTTTTATCAATACTTAGGCAAATGTACTTCATCTATTCCATCGTAGTTTTAATTTCTCATCTTATAGGTACTTTCGGGTGTGAGACCTGGAAAGGAACAATTATTGTTACGCAGCGGGCCCGTGTTCGATCACCAGTTTCCTGGGTGAGGAATTTTTTCGGGGGTTTTTCATCACCTGTAAGACAAGTCAGGAAACTTTAAGGTCCAAACTGTCCCCGAACATTAATTGGCCATCATTATGATAGAGAATTGTATATAAGGGAAGGAAAAGTCATGTTTACACTCGGAGCTTGAATAGCGAATACAGTGTTTCACTAACGTATAGAGATAGAGGTCCTGGGTTCAAACCAAGCTCAGGCGTTAATTTTTTTCATGTCATATTTCGCTTTAATTGGTAAATTTCAAAATTCAATTTTAACATCGAAATAAAAAAGTAAGATGGAAAACGCCCAGTTGGTAGACAAAGAATGAGGTGGGAGAATAACATTAACTATGATTTGAGGGAAGTAGATTATGCAGGGAATGATTGGAAAGCATTAGCTCAGGATAGGAATATATGGAGAGCTTATGTCCGCGCGGCCACGAACCTAGGAGTTCGATAGTGTCAGTGAGTAAGTAAGTAAGTAAGATATTTCCTCATTAAATATTATTTTACTGTCATAGAAGCCGTAAATTGGCACTGCGAGCGATGTGCGCTGCTTTTTATGATAGGAAAATATGGTTGCACTGGGACACTGGATAGTGACGACAGTATATCACTAGCATATAGAGTTAGAGGTGCAGGGTTTAAATCTCGGTTCAGACATTAATTTTTCTTTTCGTATCATATGTATAAGAACAGATTACAATGGTATGGCCATGTCAAAAGAATGCCAAAGCAAAGTTTGCCTAAAATTATTATGGAATGGATCCCAATGGAATGGAGGAAGAGAGGAAGATCAAAGAAAACTTGGATACAAGGTGTACAAGCGGCTATGAATATCAGGCGATTGGAGGAAGATCAATGGATGGACAGAGAGGAATAGCGTTTGGTTTCCGGAAGACGGCGGCAGCTGTGATGATACCAGATGATGATGATGTTGATATACATATAATATATAATATTACATTACATAGTAATTCTCCCCGACGGCAGGTATTTCACAACAATCATAGCATTTTCATGCTATGCTTTGTAGCTTTACTAGGGAACTATAATATATAATATATTCAGAGCATTTTAACATATGGTGCTGAAGTCTGGCAAATTCCTACCACGGAAATGAAAAGAATTTTAAGCACAGAAATAGATGTTTTAAGAAGATCAGCTGAAAAATCTAGAATGGATAGAATACGAAATAAAGAAATAAGGGACATTATGGGTGTACAAGAGGAGCCAGACATCATAGACATTATAGAAAAGAAAATATTACAGTGGTATGGCCATGTCAAAATAATGCCAGAGAAAAGATTGCCAAAAATTGTTATGGAATAGATCCCAATGGAAAGGAGGTAGAGAGGAAGACCGAAGAAAACTTGGATAGAAGGGATACAAGCAGCTATGAATATCAGAGGAATGGAGGAAGATCAATGGATGGACAGAGAGGAATGGCGTTTGGTTTCCGGAAGACGGCGGCAGCTGCCATGATACCGGATGATGATGATGATGATATAATATATCATATATAATTCCCTAGTAAAGCTGCAAAGCATAACACGAAAATGCTATGATTGCAATGAAAGCCCTGCCCTTGGGCAGAATTACTGTGGATGAATTTATATATAAGATTATATATATTGCACTACTTTTAACAAACCAAAATTCGGGACAAAACGAGTAATCACTGAGAGAGAAGGAAATAATTGTTGGCTGTAAGTCAGTTTATATGTACACTTCCGCCACTTCTCCTAAATACGTTATTTGGTAGCAAACATCTCATGAGTTGTAAATATTCACGCTGTATTAATACGGAAACATGGCTTAAAATAACGTCGAGAAATTAGACTGAAATTCTGAGAAATACGATTATGTGAATGCATACTAGAGTGTGCTATTTTGAGGGCAACTGAACTGTAACAAATCCGACTTCAAGAGACAAGCTGTGGGAGGAGCAGAAGTTGCTACGATGTAGTCCTGTTTTGCACTGACGGTGGAAGTATTGAGAAGGAAGGTAGAATGGCTGCTGGAACATTTTATATGCTAGTAGATGTAACGATGCCAATTTAATTACTTAAAGACTCTGGAAAATATGCTAATTAATTTATACTTAATACGTAAGAAAATGCTAATTTTATGTGGCTTCAATTAGTATTCAAATATAAAAAATATAGAAAAAGAAAATAGAATATGATTAAAGTTTCCCAACGCTGTGGTCTCGAGATAGCGTCTCTGCTTTATATCCAGCGGACTTCGGTTCGATTCCCGGTCGAAGTTAAAGAGGGGTATGGAAACTCATTGTAGGAAAACCAGAAGGAAAGAGCCCGATAGGTAGGCCAAGAATGTGGTGGTGGTATAACTTTAACCATGATTTGAGGGAAGTAGATCATACAGGCGCTTCTGGCACTTTCCGAAAATGATTTGCAACGATCAATTTATAATTTACAAAAAATAGGTGCCAAATTTAATATGGAAATATCAATTAACAAAACTAAAATTATGGCATTTCATGGGAAGGACCCCACACAAAGTAAAATCTGTCTCCAGAATAAAATTTTAGAGAGATCTAATCAATTTAAATATCTTGGATATTATCTCTCTATCTGGGATGAAAAGGATATCCCTGAAAAAGTTACTAGTTATAATAAAAGTTTAGGAATTATTAATCAAGTTATGGAACCATCCCTTGTACAAAAAACACCAGATTACGTTTATATAACACTTTGGCTAGACCAGTATTGACCTATGGTAGTGAAGCATGGACAATAAGAAAACAACATGAAAGCAGAATAACGGCTTGTGAAATGAGATTCATGCGCAGAACAGCGGGTTACACCAGATGGGATCGGAAAAGGAACACCGATATCTTAAAAGAATTGAAGACTACGCCAATTTTGGAATATATTAAACAGTACCAACTAAATTGGAAACACCATCTTGAAAGAATGAGTTCAAATCGGATCCCCAAAGCTGTTTATAATTATATACCAAGAGGACGAAGATCACTGAGCCGTCCTATGAAACGCTGGAGGGAAAATTTTCTATAGGATCGTAACAGGCCTTGGCCTAATACTTGGAAGGAAGAAGAAGAAGATTATACAGGGGTTGATTAAAAATATTATCTCAGGATACGAATGTACGGAGGGCTCATGTCAGAGCGGAAATTATCCTACAGGTTTTATATTGCCAATGAGTTAGTTACATATCGCGTTATGACGTCACTCACTTGACATTTGTTCAGATTCCACTCGCCAGCAGTAAAAATGTAACTGGAATGAAATAAATGTTTCGAGAGTATATCGACCACGCTGATAACGAAAAAGACAATGAAAAGCTCGAATTAGCTCTCGTTTATAGTAAGTAGTAGGACTTTATTAGACTAAAAGTAAGATATTTACAATATTATTTACAAATATGGGTAGCACGGCGGGCAGTAAGCCGTACGTGCTGTTGACAGTCCGTTACAATACAGTAATAATTGGTAATAGTGTAAAGAAAAACAAAAAGAAAACAATGATATTACAATTACATAAAGAAAACACAATAATATTACAATCACATAATAATACAATAACATTATACATTAATTAAGTTATGTATAATTATTAAGAATTAATGGCATTGAATTTTCATAACATGTATATATTCACGAATGAGTGTTGCTCTTATTTTCCGCGTTTTGTCCAGAAATTTACCCACGTTTATCCAATTTTCTGGGCTTACCAATGACTCGTAGCATGCCAATCTTTCACGATTTGAATTTAGAAATCTTTCCGGTAATAACTGACGCCTCTAATATTCCAAATCGTTACATTTTCCTAATATATGTATCTCGTCTTCAAAGCTCCCGCACATTGGACATATTCTCATATCGTGATCGTCGCTAATTTTTTTAAATTTCCATGCCCCTAACCTGAGCCAAGCAAGTCCTAATCTCTCTTTAAATCCTAGATTGAGTACATAAACTTCTTTTCCCCAAACGTGTTTTAGGTCTCTTTGTAAAAACAGTGATCGTTTTCCCGCACATTCGGCGAAAATATCTTGTTGGTTTATATCTAAGTACCACCTCCTTATTTTTCTCCACACATTCTAGCGATTTTATAACTTGAGATACAAAGACAGAAATGACTTCTCACGAGACCTTTTTTTTGGACAGTGTAACTACGTATTTAATAAAGACGTCTACACGTGTTTAATAATAACATTAATTAGTACAGTTATTTCTGCTACACTTATTATTCGCAGATGATCAAGTGGTAGTCACTTCAGAATGTGAAGATGGGTAGGAAACTAGAGGAAGAATACTCAAGATGGTGTTTAACAATTAATTATAATAAAGCAGAATACACGAGCACAGATCTTTCCGAGGAATTATAAATAAATGGAACAAAGATTAAAACAGTGGAATATTTTAAGTATTTGCAATCAATAATTCAATAAGATGGTCACAAAAATGGACTTTTCAAGAAGATCGGCAAGAATATCAAAATTAGACAAAATAAAAACAAGAGAAATTATGAATGTAGAAAAGGATATTGTACAAGAGATTGAAGAAATCCAACTAGGATCGATGGACATATAATGAGAAAAGGGGACACACAAACAAACAAAGAACTATTGAAATGGATACCTCCTGGAAAAGGGAAACGTGGTAGACCAAAGCCAATGTGAATAAAGGGAATTCAAGACAACATGAAGGAGAAAAATATGACAGATTCAGACACGCAAGACCGGGAAATAAAAAAGTTATATTTTGGTTGAGGATACCTGCGTAAATAAGAGAAACAATCCTCAAACAAACAAAAAAAAATACTGATTTTTTTTACGTAACAACAGAATGATAGGCGAAATTGTAATCGATACCTTCACATACAATGATATTGTGTAATTCTAATGAATTTCTGTACCGTTCACATATAGGCCCACTCTTTAGTTTGTACCAGTGACTTAAGTTTTTAAATAAGTAATGGTTTCAGAATTCTAAAACTTAAAAAAAGTGTAATGCGATGTCGAATATTTAAGTGAGTCATGTTTTGTTAGTTTAAGATAACCTGAGGAATCGAAGCCACAGATCAAACAGACTAACCCAGTTAATTATCTTTCCATATCGTGTGGCTAAACTAAAAATAATAGCTGCGGAGAACCTTGCAAACTTTGGGTACGATACTTTGGTTATAAAGTCGTTTCAGATGTTGAGGACGCAGATGTGAACATTTAGTCATCCAGCAACCATAGGTACCATGTGGCCATAATTAAAGTATCCTTTTAGGGTGAAGTTTGGAGAAGTGCGTAATGGTGGGGGGGATAAACTTGCTTAATAACGGCAAGAGGAACGCCAACAAGTAAATAGTAAGAAAACGATTATAATATTTTAACAACAGTTTCACAAACAAAATTGGAAAACATTTTCTAAAAACTGAAGCATCAGCTGTAAAGCAGGAGATTTAATATAATACAGAAATGTTACAAATAAATATTGTATTGATGAAAGATTTAATATAACAATCAAAAGTATTTCTTACCTGTACATAAAAATTGTCATAAGTAATGCGACGAGTGATTTCTAATTTACCTAGAGAATTTGTAAATCAAGAGTTAAATTTTTTATGACTATTTAACGAATAAAATTAAGTTGTTTACTCTCAAATCATTATTTAAATATATTTATTTTAAAATGTTTATATATTTAATGTAAACGGTGATATTTGAAAACAAATAAGAAACGTTTGTTATGTCTCATTTGTTCATCACTGCAACCAGATCATATTATTTATTACCAAATAGCATCGCAATGTTGTAAGAATGCACCCTAATGGAGAAAAAATGATACATCAAACTATCTATAACCAACATTTCAGGTTACTAATTAATTTCTGATGTCTTATGATGAAAACATGTCAATTATATTTTTCTGGAACGTAAATACCTGGGAAATAATATGTTTAAGAAAGTGCAAACAGTGGTTTCTTTTTATTGTGATATAATCAATTGCTACAATTTTTTCTATTGTATCTCGCAAGCAGTCTCCAGTTACATTCGTACAATCTGGGAGCTACATGTATTCCACGATTCTTACATCTTAATATATAAATTGCTATATTCAACGTATTTCTTAGAGAGTCAGTCACTGAAAAATGATGTTATGGCCTGTTCAGAAAATTAAAAGGGAGAGCATCTTTAATATACTTACTTACTCACTGGCACTATCGAACCCGTAGGATCATGGCCGCGCGGACATAAGCTCTCCATACATCCCTATCCTGAGCTAATGCTTTCCAATCATTCCCTGTATAATCTACTTCCCTCAAATCATAGTTAATGTTCTCCCACCTCATTCTTGGTTTACCAACTGGGCGTTTTCCTTCTGGCTTTCCTACAAGAAGCTTCCATGCACGTCTTTCATTCCCCATACGCGCAACATGTCCTGCCCATCGCAGTCTACGAGACTTAACTGTTCTTATTATATCTGGCTTCCTATAAAGACCATGTAGTTTATTGTTATGTAGTCTTCTCCATTCACCTGTCTGTTCATCTCTCTTTGGTCCAAAAATTTTCCTAAGAACTTTATTCTCAAATACTCGTAATCTCCTTTCCTCCCTTAATGTAAGAGTCCATGTTTCGCACCCATATAATATAATTGGTAGAATAACAGTTTTATATATTTTCAGCTTAACGTTTTTTGAAAGGAGTTGGGACATCAAAAGTCTCGGCAATGCATAATAGCATGCATTTCCAGAATTGAGCCTATGTTTAATTTCTTTGTGCATCTCATTCCTATTTGTGATTATTGTTCCTAGGTATTTGAATTCAGCCACTTCCTCAAAATTTCCCTCATTTGTCCTTAGCTGTCCATTTCCATTATATACTGAATTTCTACATGTGACCATATATTTAGTTTTACTGATATTTACTTCCAGTCCCAATTTCTTAGTGTTACTCAATTGTGTGTGCGTGTTGGCCTTTAGTATCTCCTTGCTATCGGCCAGTAGTACTACATCATCAGCATAAACTAACAGCTTATTAATACCATTCAGTTGTAAGCTTCTTTAATATGATAAACTTAATTGATAAATATCGGGGAGAGACACGACTGTGATTGGTTGTAAAACAGAATTCATTGAAACGTGATTGGTCATGGACTCCCATTCGGGGCGTGAGTTATATAGTCATAGGTAATGCCACGAGTGATTTTCAATTTATCTAGACGATTTGGAATGTTAAAAAGGAGGAGCTTTCTTTATTTTGGTAAACATAGTTCTATAAATGTCGAGGTGAAACTTGACTGTCATTGGTTGTAACACAAAATTCATTGATACGCGATTGTTCATTGACTCTCATTTGGTGCTTGAGTTAAATAGTCATACGCAATGCCACGAGTGATTTCCAAATTATCGATAAATTTACGACTCACGAAGTGAGGAGTGAATTTATCTAGAGAGTTTGGAAATCAAGAGTGGCATTTGGTAATACTATTTAACGAATAAAATTAAGCTGTTTACTCACAAATCATTGTTTAACTATAGTTATTTTAAAATATTTATATATTTAATGTAAACGGCGATGTTTGAAAACAAATCAGAAATGTGAGGTTATGTTCATTCACTGCTGCTTGATCATATTATTTATTGACAAATAAGATCGCAATATTGTAAGGGTGCACCCAAGTGGAGAAATAACGAAACACATCAAACTACATATCATAAACAACATTACGGGTTATTCATTTTATTTTTTAGTAACCACTCAGTAAAATCAGGGAATCTTTTCATTATTTGCTATATTCAATGTATTTGTTGGAGAAAAATAATGCTTTGACCTGTTCAGAACATTAAAAAAAGAGGAGCTTTCTTTATCACAAAAGCAGGAGCTGATAAAGAGAAATCGATAAAGAGCGAGGTGAAACACGACTGTCATTGGTTGTAAAACAACATTCATTGAAAAGTGATTGGTCATTGACTAGCATTTGTGGCACGAGTTAAATAGTAAATGTAATTTAATTTCAATTATGTATTTAGGTAAATAGTGTGTAACTAATACTTCACAATAGTTTTCTTAAGTACCAAATTACGAGAAATGTTGACTCTGCGGGATTTATCTAGTGAAGAAGTTGCCACTCGTGGGCAATGATATCCTCGAGCGTGCAATTACTGCAAGTGCCTGTGATGAGAAGGCAGAGAGTTTCCTTGAATTTGTAACGAGATGCTGTTGAATCTGTTTACGTACTGCACGGTAAATAGTTCGCGCGCTGATCAACTCTATCTACACACTCCATCATTTCGCGGTTAATTCCGTAATAAACTCTTACATCTACGCAGAAAAATTCTAATATCCCCTCTGAGCGGTACGGTCAGTTAAAACACATTTATCATAAGTAATGCCACGAGTGATTTCCAAATTATCGATAAATTCACGACTCACGAAGTGAGGAGTGAATTTATCTAGAGAATTTGGAAATCAAGAGTGGCATTTGTTAGGACTATTTAACGAATAAAATTAAGCTGTTTACTCACAAATCATTATTTAAATATAGTTATTTTAAAATATTTATATATTTAATGTAAACGGCGATGTTTGAAAACAAATGAGAAGCGATAGGTACGCTTCATCTGCTTCTTTTGTTTATCACTGCAACCAGATCATACTATTTATTGCCAAAGGAACGCAATATTGTAAGAATGCTCTCTAGTGGAGAAAAAATGAAACACATCAAACTGTATATTAATTCATTTCTGATGTCGTATGATGTAAATATGACAATTATATTTTTCTGGATTGTTACCTGGGAAAAAATACATTTAAGAAAGTGCAAACAGTGGTTTCTTTTTTTGGTGGTATAATCAATTGCTACAAATGTTTTTATATTAACTCCCGCATGCGGCATGTGTTGACATTCATGCACTATATATACAATCTGGTAGCCGTATTTCTCACAGGCTCAGTCACTGCAAAATAATGGTAAGACCTGTTCAGAATATTAAAAAGGAGGAGCTTTCTTTAATATGGTAATTATAACACTGATAAATATTTCGTGAAACACGACTCTGATTGGTTGTAAAACAGAAATCATTGAAACGTGATTGGCCATTGAGTCTCATTTGGGGCATGAGTTAAATAGTCAATTGATTCATGGAAATATAATAATACTTACTTACTTACTCACTGGCACTATCGAACCCGTAGGTTCATGGCCGCGCGGACATAAGCTCTCCATACATCCCTATCCTGAGCTAATGCTTTCCAATCATTCCCTGTATAATCTACTTCCCTCAAATCGGGGTAAAATTTTCCGGAAATATAATAATAATAATAATAATAATAATAATAATAATAATAATAATAATAATAATAATAACAATAATAATCTGGTAAGTCTTTATTTCTCTCAATGAGATTTAAACCATCTTCCCCAAAAGGGTAGAATTTGAAACATGCAAATTTATTTGACTTCTTTTCAGATTGATGTCATTGAATGACCGGAGTCAGCGTTCCGCCTCGTAGTGTCATCTAGGAAACCAAGGTATTACTAAAATGGGAAAATTCGGTAAATTTTGCTTAGAGGCCTTTTTATTCAGGCTTAAGTTTCTGTTACGAGCCTGAAAAACTTCAGACTCGGGACACACGGCATAAATTCCCTCCCGAAGGACTTGCTTCTTCAATTTTTCCATCCTAAAAAAATCCATCGAACCCGGCCGGGTTTGAACCCGCGACCATTGAGACCAGAGGTAAGGAGTATAATCACTATTCCACCGCGGCCGACTTAATAATAATAATAATAATAATAATAATAATAATAATAATAATAATAATATAATAATAATAATAATAATAATAATAATAATAATAATATTTTATTTTTATTTTGGGAATTAAAATTACTAAAGATGGAAAACAAGAAACAGAGATAAGAAACAGGATCAATATAGAGAAGTATGCTATATCAGCCCTAAATGGAATAGTATGGGACAAACATATCTTCAAAGAAACAAAAAAAAAAACTATTTTACACGCTTTATATTAGCTTGACCTGTATCTATCTATCTGTCTATATATCTATGAAACGGAATCTTTCAACGCGATTTTCACCCACTTAAAATCATTGGATTGACTTGAAACTTTGTATACTTTAGAGGACCCGTGACAATACAATAATTTCATATTTATTTAATACAATAATCAGAAGCATTATTACCTATGGAGCTGATGTGTGGGCTTTAAATGCACAAATGAAAAAAAAAAAAAAAAAAAATAATAATAATAATAATAATAATAATAATAATAATAATATTGAAACTCCCTTAATACAGAGAACACACTTTACAGGAGAAAGATAAAACGTTTTCTAATTTCCAAGTCACGACAAATTCTACCCAATAACCTGCTAGTATTGGAAACGTTCATCATGTTTTTTTCTCTTAAACATTTTAAACATTAAATATTTTAGTTTAATGCTATTTGAAAATGTAATTAAACTGTGATTGAATTAGCGTTCTTTGATTTTCACAAACAAAATAAGGGAAAAGCTAATATAATTGCTGTGTATCGGAAGAAATATTATGAATAATCAAATATCTTTGATTGGACTAACCTGTACAACTGCATTCCCACCTGAGTTACAAAAATTGTCACTCAACTGAATTGGCGATTCCAGAGATTCTTGTTTTGCTCTTTAAATTTATTATTATTATTATTATTATTATTATTATTATTATTATTATTATTATTATTATTATTATTAAGCCAAATTGGCAACTTTCCTGAGAATTTTATTCTCAGATACTCGTAAACATTTATTCTCCCTTTTTGAGAGATTCGATATTTCGCTTCCATATAATAAAACTGGAAGATTAATTGATTTTTGAGAGGAGTTGGACGATAAGTATAATAGCACGCGTTTCCAGAATTGACCCAATCTTTAATTTTTCCGTATATCTCATTCCTGTTTGCAATTATTGTTCCTAGGTATTTAAATTCAGCCACTTCTTCAAAATTTCCCTCATTTGTAATAACTATCCATTCTCTTTATATAATTATTTCTTCATGTGATCATACAATCACTTCTATTGATACTTACTTCCAGTACCAATATCATAGTGTTACTCAATAGAGTGTGCGTTTTGGCCCTTAGTATCTCTCCACCATCGCCTAATAACACTGGTCAACATGAGTTTTGTCTCATGAGTACCAATAGTTGTATTTAATGCAATTCTTTATCGTGTTTTCAAATATTTATTCGGAATTTTACCATCACCCACAGTTTTTTTATTTCAATTTCAATTAATGGATTTAAATAATTATTTTTTAATAGACTTTTTTCGTCGATTTGTCCATTGTGAAATAAAACCAAATGAGGTAACTCAAATGGTTTCAGCTATGGAAAAGAGATATCAAGGTAAATGGAATTCTAATATGCTGGCCCATTATTGTTGGACCATCAAGAGGGATGCTCCACAGGCGAAATATAGCAGAAAATCGTCATTTCTTACTTTCTAAGTGAGTCCGAATGTTCGAATATTGTGTAGTTACGAATGTAGAAAATATTTGTTTGAAATTATAAATTCCAGTCTCTCAGAAACCTTGCGTGATGGAGAAAAACCGGTATCATATTTGAATTCAGGAGAATAAATACTATGAGAATCACATATTTTTCTTTCTGAGGCAAAAAAAAATTATCTTTTTTGTTGCTCAGTTTAATACTACATCATTAGCATATACTATCAGCTTTTTTAATGCCATTGAGTTGTACGCCATCTTTATTCTCTAAATATTTGATATCATGCTGTATTACAAAATAATAATAACAATAATAACATTTTCTACGAAAATAGAAGTAAAGCATCAGTGGATACTATAAAATGGATTGGTGAAGTAAAGCATCAGTGGATACTATAAAATGGATTGGTGAAGTAAAGCATCAGTGGATACTATAAAATGGATTGGTGAAGTAAAGCATCAGTGGATACTATAAAATGGATTGGTGAAGTAAAGCATCAGTGGATACTATAAAATGGATTGGTGAAGTAAAGCATCAGTGGATACTATAAAATGGATTGGTGAAGTAAAAAGGGACTTAAAATTGGCAGGAAGATATCAAGAAGATATCATAAACAGAGATACCTTTAGAATTAAGATGCGCAAGTGGCAGGTTGACCAAAAAGGACAAAAAAACTGGAACTTCATGGAAAGAAGAGAGGAAAAAAAGCCCATAGTCAAGAAATGAGGGACATATGGAGTAAAGGTAAACGCATCTAAGTACTTTGTGTAATCCTATATCGGCTCATTCGCAACAAAAATAAAATAATAATAATAATAATAATAATAATAATAATAATAATAATAATAATAATAAACAATCACTCATTTTGAGAATTTTCCTCGTCATTGAGGGTTTCCTCCAACCAATCTTAATAGGCTAATTAACTTGAGTTTTGAAAAATACATAAATGACTACGGACTTATAGACTATCATTGTGTAGCAATCACAAATTTCCCTTAATTAAAGTTCTCCATCGTTCTCTGTCCTCTGTGTCTTCATCCGTTACACCAAATTTCCTCATTGCATTCTGAATGTTATTCTTCCAGGTTGTTCTTGATCTTCCTTTTCTGCTCCTTCTTTCAATTTTACATGTATAGAATTTGGTAGTCTTCCATCCTGCATTCTTCTTACGTGTCCATGCCATACCATATTAGCTTTCTGTGTTCAATCTCATCCAATATACTTCTTTCTACATTCATCCATTTTTTTAATTTCTGCATTTCTAATTCTTTCCAGATGAGATTTTATGGCAGCTCTTCTCCAAAATTCCATTTCAACTTCAATTATTCTGTTATTTTGTTGTGTTATTGTCCAAATTTCCGAATCGTACAACATTATAGTTTCTAGTATGGACTTATAAATTAGTTGTTTTGTTCTGTTAATGATGTTTTTTCTACATCATATAGAGTTTAACCTTCCTATGTTTTTTCTTACATTACCTTTTTGCTATTTCTTTGTTTGATGTTCCATCTTTCTCTATAACTGATCACAATTAACAGAAACTAGCTCTTTTTATCTTTACCTCACAAATTTATATTTCATGTGTGTCATTTGTTAAATACACTGTTTTTTTTGTTGAATTTCAAACCCCATTTTTGACATGTTGTTGACAACTGATTACACATACAATCTGGATCTTCTCCCTCCTGGGTTAAAATTATCCGATCGTCGGCAAAACGTTAGCTATGTAGATATCTTCTTTCTGTTAATTCTAGTCCTATTCTTGCACGCTTACGTGACCATTCTACTAAACAAATGTCTATATATATTTTTAACAGTGTTGGTACATAGGGCATATTTGTAACAATCCTTTAGTGGTTCCAAAGGGTTATGATAACTGAGACCCCATTCTTGTTTGACATTTGTTATTCTTGTATTATTTAATAGGGCCTATGTTTGTTAAATATTATTCCCTGAGACCCTAGCTAACAATAATTAATAATAATAATAATAATAATAATAATAATAATAATAATAATAATAATAATAATAATAATAATAATAATATAATAATAATAATAATAAAATAATAATAACAATAATAATAATAATAATGATAATGATAATAATAATAATAATAATAATAATAATTAATCGTATCTCAGTCAAAAATAATAATTTATTAAGTCGACGTTTCAATCCCCTTGAGATCATTTTCAAGACATGGTTGTCTATAATACATACTTACCATCAACAAGACAATTTTTTTTTTATTTTTTAAATATTTTGGCTCAACTGAACTTCTACTAGCGCTTGATTTTCCAGTTATATTGTTGTAAACTATAGCTGCTCTTCTGTATTTACTAAATTATTTAATATTTTAAACTTTTTCAAACAATTTTTATAACATTATTAGACAATTTTGAAGTATTTATTTAAATATGCAAATCACAATATTAAGACACTGTTAGACAATATTGTGATGCTAACTGCTATTTTCTCCACAGAGTATATTACTTAGTCTATGATTTTTCTATCGCTGTTTTGGGTTATCGCTAGTTGGATCAGCGTTAGGGAGTGATAAGTAAATATACACCCATTTTTAATAAACGTTTGGTAATTTTAATATTATTAATATATTTTTTAAACATAAATTTGGGGATTTATTGCGAATATTGGTCATTTAAATTTCATAGCGACGGATAGTAATCGAGGATGATAATCGATATGTGGTTCGATTGTGGGTTATCGCTGTCTCTATAAACTCTGGCGCATGCGCACTGTTGTTCTATAGAACTTTGAAAATATTTCACGCTAGTTTAAGTTCAATTTTTCCAATAAATTGGAATTTTAAATTTGTTCATTTAAATTTGTAAAAAAAATTGTCTTGGTGATGGTAACTACATATTATAAACAACCATGTCTGAAAATATTCTCACACAAGGAGATTGAAACGTTGACTTAATAAATTATTATTTTTGACTGAGATAACGATTAATTATAATAATAATAATAATAATAATAATTATTATTATTATTATTATTATTATTATTATTATTATTATTATTATTATTATTATTATTATTATTATTATTATTATTATTATTATTATTATTTCTTATATTACTTGAATTTGGGATTCATCAATGTCTGCTACACGTAATGCCTCCCATAATTTTGCTCTTGATACACTGTCATATACTTTTTTCCAAATCTATAAAAATAAATCCAATCGCTTTTGATTTATTGTCATATTTCTCAACGATTTGTCGTACTACAAATATATTATCTATACAAGAACGACCTGGTGTAAATCCACATTGTTCTTCTATTCCACTGTAAAATTTTTCTATTTTGTTTTTTATCACTTTTCCTAGGCATTTCATCAGGATATTTATAACATATATTCCAGTAAATTTTACAATTCCTTCTATCCTCTTTCTTAAATATAGTTATATGTCCTATTGTAATTTCTTCCGGTATTTTACCTTAACCTAAAATTGTATTAAATAAATTTATTATGAGTTTGATTAAAGTTTTTCCTCGATTTTTCGATATTTCTAAATGCATTCCTCCTGGTGGTCATGGTGATTTTCAATTCTTCCCTTCCATTATAGCTTCAATTTCTTCCTTTGTTATTTCTGTTTGGATTCCTTCAAAAAAATTTTCTGTTTAATATTATTGTTATTATTATTATATTATTATTATTATTATATATTATTATTATTATTAAAAGAGAGAATACCAAAGAAGATTCTTACTTAGAAAGCTAATGGAAGAAGTGAAAGAGGCAGGTCTAGAAAACGATGGATGGGTGGAATGAAGAGAAGTATGGAAGCTGGAGATTTGAGGGAAGAAGTTGCTTTGAACAGGAACCTCTGGCGACAAATCACTTTGGGTTGAAGGAGAAACACTGTATTGTGGAATGTTCCTAAATAAAAAAAAGTATTATTAATAGCAATAATAGTAATAATAAATTACTAGTTCCAATTATCTACTGCATTCCCCTGATAGAGCATAGATAGAGAATCGCAGTCCTAGGTAAGTGCGTAATAATACGTTTTCAGAATGAGGGATTATTAACCGAGTGAACGAATATGAGTAAATGTATGATTTGTATCCCTCCATGTTGCCAAGTGGGTTCGTTATCTGCCCATACAATAAGATCCTTGCTTTTATTCCAAGCAGCAGTGAAGACGAGGGGAAGCAGCTATATATCCAATTACAGAGTGAATTTGAATGCAGAATATCTAGGGCACTCGCATTGTCGCGACCAGCTTCCCAAGTACTTCAATTAACTCTTATACTTGTTCCGTCTCGCCATCTTGTTAATAATAAAATTATCATATTAGTAATTAATTACATTAACATGTTTGTACACAGGGTGTATCTAAGTTCCCATCTCTGACTGACTGACTGACTATACCACACTCGTTCCAAGTGGGAACATGGGTGCTCCCCAGCGGGAGTTTCCTAACCAACCTAATTTTGTTACGCTCTTTTAAGTATAGATTAGATTAGATTTATTTAGCCTGGTGGAGTTAAGGCCATGTGGCTTTCTCTTCCACTCACCAGAACAAACATATGTTACATCAGAATATAACAATCTCAATTAACTCTAATATTTAATATTAAATAAAACTTTGATCAAAAAGATAATATCTATTATATTACGATCTATAATACAACCAGTTAATGTTAGTTAAAATTAAGACTAAAACTAATAATAAAATGTATACAAGCAAGACATATTAAATTGTCCCTGTCTAATGTACAGTATATAAAAAACAAAGAAAAATAATGAGATATAGAAAAATAATTTTACGATTATACAATATTTAAAACAGAACAAAAGAAAATATTTATTAATCTTAATATTATTTGCATAAATAATTAAATTTACTAATTGTTAAAAGAATACTATTAATGAGGTGTATAAGTTAGTTTTTTATTAAATAATTCTTTAGTTTGTTTTTGAAGGATGTTATAGTTTGACAGTCTCTGACATAGAGCGGAAGGGAATTCCATGTTTTGATAAGTGAGACCGTAAAAGATAATGAATAATATACAGTGTGATGAGGAGGAATATAAAGGACAATGTGCTGATGGAATCGAGTGTCATGATTATGTGTGTCGGATAGTCTGATGAAGCGGCGTGATAAATAATCAGGCGATGATGTGTGAAATATATTATAGTATAGATGTCAACGAGTGGCATGTGGTTAGCACATTGCTTCAAACAGACGTAAGAAATTGAAATATTATAGTGGGGACAAGAGTGTGGTTACATCACTGATTTGATCTCACATCAGGAAAACGCTATACATATCGTCACACAAAGGCCACTAATCAAAGCTCTTCTTCCCGAACATCATACCAGGCAAGAAACCGACCTTAATCCAAAATTCATACTCATACAAACCACGGAAAAATCCAATAGTAAAACTAACTAACTAACTCACTGGCTCTATCAAACCCGTAGGTTCATGGCCGCGCAGACATAACCTCTCCATACATTCCAATCCTGAGCTAATGTTTCCAATCATCCGCATATAATTTATTTCCCTCAAATAAAGGATAATGCTATTCTCCCACCTCATTCTTGGTCTACCAACTGGGCATTTTCCTCCTGCTTTTTCTACTTTTTTCTACAAGAAGCATCCATGCAATTCTTTCATTTCCCATTCGTGCCACATGTCCTGCCCTTCACAGTCTACGAGACTTAACTGTTCTTATATATTGTACTTTTCTACATTAACCTGTCTGTTCATCTCTTTTTGGCCGAAAAATTTTCCTAAGAACTTAATTCTGAAATACTCGTAATTTTCTTTCCTCCCTTAAAGTAAGAGTTCATGTTTCGTATCCATTTAATAGAATAACAATTTCATATAGTTTCAGTTTATTTTTTAAGGAGTTGGAACGAACAAGAGTCCCTGCAATGCATAATAAGATGCTTTTCCAGAATTGAGCCGTATTTAATTTTTTTGTGAATTCTGTGATTATTTTTCCTAGGTGTTTTGAATTCAGTCACTTTCTCAAAATTCCCTTCATTTTTCATTAGTTGTCCATTTCCTTTAGATAATGTACTTCTATGTGTGTAAACATACTTAGTTCTATTTATGTTAATTTCCAGCCCCAATTTCTTAGTGTTATTCAACAGAGTGTGCGTATTGGTCCTTACTATCTCCTCGCTATCGCCCAATAATACATCATCAACATAGACTAACAGCTTATTAATACCATCGGGTTGTAGGCCTTCTTAATCTTCTAAAGATATGATGGCACGCTATAGTACAAAATTCAGTAGTAAAGCAGTTCGTGTATCTTTAACCCATTGTGAATTTCAAAAGTATCCGAAAAGTGTTATAAATTATCTTCATTGGAAACAAGATGTAATAAGAAAAGTTGAGTAATCAATTAATTTGGTGTTTACCTGATAAAAATCAATTATGTATAGTGATTAAATAAAATAAAACAGTTAAAGTTTTATACTTCTTCTTCTTCTTAAACATAATTTGTAGGATTTTCATCCTGTTTATTTCCAAAATCACTCCTCGGAGGAAGACGTATTGGATGTGCATTCATTGTCTGTCCATCTCTTGGCTGGTCTTCCTCTTGTTCTTCTCCGGTCCATTGGTCTATCTTCTTTAGCTCTTTTTGCAAGTCGGTTTTCTTCCATTCTTTCTATTTGACCCTTCCAATATTTTCGTCTATCTATAATAAATTTGGTTATGTCTTGAATATGACATTTGTCCCTAATTTCTGAGTTGTGTATTTTATGAACTAATGTTTTCCTCTGAATAGTTCTTAAGATTTTCATTTCATATGTGTTTATTATTTGTTTAGTTTCTGTTGTATCAGCCCAAGTTTCTGCTCCATATACGATAACTGTTCGAACTACCCTTTCGAGGATTCGTTGATAAATATACCGTCAAACTCAAGAAATACACAAAACTATACCGTCACACACAAGAACGGGTGGATGGGTTTCGTTAGTCCTGCAAGACAACCCATCTAGGAGAGACAACTCCGAAATAAAACTAGGCAGGTTGAGCTCTGCAGCTGGGTGAAGGCAATCGGCCTAGGGAGGAAACCCCGAATAATAAACCCGCCATGAAAACGGGCTAGCAACCCACTTCAAGGTGTATCTTATACATTGCTCGCAGTCCCAAGAATCAAGCCTCGGATCAATGACGGAAACAAAATACGACAAACGCTAGAAAAAGGTCTACGATTTAGAAAAAAGAAAAACATATTAGGAATTGCTACTTGGAATGATATGTCCTGGTTTAAAAGGAAAGAAGAAATAATACAAGAAATAAAAGAAAAATCTATAAAAATGTGTGCATTATCAGAAACAAACCCTTGAGGAATGCAGATGCAGTCTCTGGCGAAACATCGGGGAACTACAAGCCTCACGACCACGGCCTACAGCCCGAAAACCTTCATCAAGATCATCATAGCAACTCCGGCCGTCAAAGTCTACGTGAATACAAAAAATAAAAGTTTTATACGATTTTCTTATTTATTTTAATACAAACTCATTACAGCTCTTTCAGTACTCTGTACCTTCTTCAGACGAATACTAACTGAAGGAGGTATTCGTCTGAAGAACTTACGGAGTACCGAAGCAGCTGTAACGAGTTTGTATTAAAATAAATATGAAAATCGTATAAAATTTTAAGCTTTATTTTATTTAATCTCTAGAAAGAAATGTTAAGTTTCGTAGACTAAGATGGGCAGGACATGTGGCACGATTGGTGAATGAAAGAGAGGCATCAAAACTCAATCTAGATGGTAAACGTTCAGTAGATAGGAAAATAACTAGATGGGAGAATAATGCTAACCATGAAATTGGGGGGGGGTAAAATATCCATGCATAGTAATTCTGCCCGTAGGCAGATCCTTCACTGCAATCATAGCATTTTCATGCTATGCTTGCAGCTTTACTAGGGAATTGTAGGTGTGGTAGCTTCCCGTTGCTTTCCACACCGGTGAAGGATGATGATGATAATGGTAAGGATGATAATGATAAGGATGATGGCCATATGATTTCGGGGACCGATTGGGTCTTAAAGTTTTCCTGGTATTTGTCTTACAGGTGAGGAAAAACCCCGATAAAAACCTCACCCAGAAAAACTGCCCGACCGGGGATCGAACCCGGGCCCGCTGCGTGACAAGGCAGCACGCTACTTCGAGACCACAGCGGTGGACTGGGTAAAATATAGAGTGGATTATTGGTAAATATTACTTCATGGAGAGAGTATGTTCGCGAGGCCATGAAACTATGGTTTTTATAGCTCCAGTGAGTTAATTATTTTTTTTTCATGAAATAAGTCTGGGGTACTTTCTGAACTTGCACTGCCTGAACCAAGACACTGATGAAAACACAGAATGTGTTTTTAAAACAAATGCAGCCAAAATAAGAATTATGACCAGGCACGTAATAAAGGAAAATGGAGAGAGACCTAATTTGCAAATAATAACACGAGAAACACAGCAAGTTGCACTTAGGACGCAGGGATTGTGCAGCCACTACAGGAGCTGTGTAACTGTGATTTAAGCCGCAGTAGTTTCTAGCATTCCATGCAAGTCAAAAGAAAAATACACGAAAGTATGACTTAGGCCTACATATGACGAGCATCGATGGAAATCATATGTCCTAAAAGTAAAATTTTACAGGAAATAACTAACTGGCACTACCGAGCATGTAGGTTCATGGCCGCGCGGACATAAGCTCTCCATACATCCCAATCCCGAGCTAATGTTTCCCAATCATTCCTTGTATAATCTACTTCCCTCAAATGATACCTTGGCTAAACGGTCTGAGCAATGAATATTACGCAATTTACATCACAAATATGGAGATTTTAGGTTACTTTGAGCTCAACTTCTCATTTCATTTTAAGGAATTTCTCACATTTCGTTTGAAAAAATCAACATATATATTTCTGTCAGGTAATTCACATACTGCAATAATAAATTGTGTGTTTTCCTTTTTTATTTTAATTTATGGTAGTACAGAAACTCAATTCACTTAAAACAATTTCAACGAATTCGGTAGGCCTATAATAATAATAATAATAATAATAATAATAATAATAATAATAATAATAATAATAATAATATTGATAATAATAATGATAATAATAATCATAATAATAATACTTACTCACTGGCTCTATTGAACCAGTAGGTTCATGGCCGCGGGGATATAAGCTCTCCATACATCCCTATCCTGAGCTAATGCTTTCCAATCATTCCCTGTATAATCTATTTCCCTCAAATCATAGTTAATGTTGTTCTCCCACCTCATTCTTGGTGTACCAACTGGGCGTTTTCCCTATGGCTTTCCTACAAGGAGCTTCCATGCACGTCTTTCATTCCCCATACGCGCAACATGTCCTGCCCATCGCAGTCTAAGAGATTTAACTTTTAATAATAATAATAATAATAATAATAATAATAATAATGATAATAATAATAATAATAATAATAATGTTTTATTTATTCCGGCAGACTTAAGGCCATGAGGCTAATAATAATAATAATAATAATAATAATAATAATAATAATAATAATAATAATAATAATGATAATAATAATAATGCTTTATTTATTCTGGCAGAGTTAAGGCCATAAGGCCTTCTCTTCCACCAACCAGCACAAATACAAATAAATATTTGACAAATGTAGATATACACTATACTAATTATAAACAGTAAATATCATGTACAAACAACATTTTATACGGTAATAACAATAATAATACTTACGATAATAATAATAATAATAAATAATAATGATAATAAATAATAATAATATAATAATAATAAATAATAATATAATAATAATAAATAATAATGATATAATAATATAAATATGATTAATTATACGAAAAGTACCAATTAATATACATACCTTACACTGAGTAATGATGAAGTCGATGTTAGAGCAAGTATAAATTTAGATTTCTTTTAAAAGATGACAATGTCCGGCAGCCCTTTATTTCTTGTGGTAGGGAATTCCAGTTGCTAGAAGTGAAGATAGTATATGGCATGGAGTAATGTGATGTCCTATGTTGCGGTATATTAAGCAAGAGGCTATGTTGTGATCTTGTGTTTGAGGATAGATACTGGAAACGGGATGATAAATAATTGAGAATCGAGGTTACATAAGAGAATTAGACAGTGCGATTTTCTTCTCTCTTTTAGATGTAGCCATGACAATTCGTGGAATAATGGAGAAATGTGATCGTATTTTCGAACATTAAATATGAATCTGATACACATATTATGGACACGCTGCAGTTTGTCCGACAATCCGTCACTTATGTCAGTAAGTAGAACGTCACAATAGTCAAAATGCGGCATCGCTAAGGTTTGGATTAAAATTCTTTTAACAGCTGTCGGAAAAACAATTTTGAGACGCTTTAGAGAATGCATTATCGAGAAGATATTTTATGTTGAATTTTCATCATTAATTTACAGCCGAGGAATTCCAGTATCTACAGCATCGATAACGTTGGCAGTATTACATAGACTATTTAACTCATGCCCAAATGGGAGTCAATGACCAATCACGTTTCAATGATTTTTGATTTACAACAAATCACAGTCGTGTTTCGCCTAGCATTATTTTGCAGTGACTGACTCTCGGAGAAATACGGCTACCAGATTGTATATATAGTGCATGAATGTCAACACACTGCGCATGCGGGAGTTAATATAAAAACATTTGTAGCAATTGATTATACCACCAAAAAAAGAAACCACTCTTTGCACTTTCTTAAATGTATTTTTTCCCAGTTAATAACGTTCGAGAAAAATATAATTGTCATATTTACACCACAGGACATCAGAAATGAATTAATATACAGTTTGATGTGTTTTATTTTTTCACCACTAGAGTGAATTCTTACAATATTTCGTTCCTTTGGCAATAAGTAATGATCTGGATGCAGTGAATGAACAAAAGAAGCACATGAAGCTTACCAATCGTTTCTCATTTGTTTTCAAACATCGCCGTTTACATTAAATATATCCATCCATAGTAATTCTGCCCGAAGGCAGGTCCTTCACTGCAACCATAGCATTTTCATGCTATGCTTGCAGCTTTACTAGGGAGATGTAGGTGTGGTAGCTTCCCGTTGCTTTCCACACCGGTGAAGGATGATGATGGTGATGGTAATGATAAGGATGATGATGATGATGATGATGGCCATATGATTTCGGGGACCGTTTGGGCCTTAAAGTTTTCCTGACATTTGTCTTACAGGTGAGGAAAAACCCCGATAAAAACCTCACCCAGAAAAACTGCCCCGACCGGGGATTAAGCCGGGCCCGCTGCGTGACAAGGCAGCACGCTAACTCGAGACCACAGCGGTGGACATTAAATATATAAATGTTTTAAAATAACTATATTTAAATAATGATTTGTGAGTAAACAGCTTAATTTTATTCGTTAAATAGTCCTAACAAATGCCACTCTTGATTTCCAAATTCTCCTCACTTCGTGAGTCGTGAATTTATCGATAATTTGGATATCACTCGTGGCATTACTTATGAAAAATAAAATAATTGGAACCTTAAAAACTATGCCAGCTAGTCCCGGTCTCACCTAATTTATTTATTTGTGCAGCAAATGTATTTAGCCTTGTTATTGCTTACTTCCAGCACTAATTGGTCTTAAATAATACGTTGTGATAAAATACGAACTTTTTAAACACCTTCATCGCATATGTTGCGTTATTTCAATTGCTGTTTATTATCTTTTGATGCCGATTCAGATTTACCTAGGCCTATATGCTTAATAGTTGGCCGGGTTAATTTTATTTCCTGCGTGATGTAATTTCTAAGAACGGTTATCTGACTGGCTTTGTTGCAAATTCGTTACACTTTGACAGGACTCCATGTTGCTATGCGTGACTAGTCGGTCTACAAGTTCATTTCTAGGCAGTACTATAAAATCTCTTTCGAAATAATGCTTCAAAATTTTATCTGCAGAATGGCTAGGTGTGCACGAACAGACGTCAAGTCCTGCGGCACATTAACGCTGATGAGAACTGCACACGTGTTCTAAACGCACTTTGTATTTATTTCATTTCATCAAACGTAATGCATAAGTCAAAGAGAATTCAATACACTATTTTATCCAGTGGAAATAAATGTTAAATATATCGTCAACCTGATGGTGGAATGGAAAGAAACAAATCAAATTTCTTTATAAGAGATTTTTAATTTGATAAAATGCTACATTTCTATATATTATGCATTACAGGGACTTTTGTCGTCCCAACTCCTTTCAAAAAACGTTAAACTGAGTATATATACAACTGTTATTCTCGCAGTTATATTAGATGGGGTCCACCGATGTGGTCTCGAGGTAGCGTGCTACCTTGTCACGCAGCGGGCCCTGGTTCGATCCCCGTTCGGGGCAGGTTTTCGGGGTGAAGTTTTTATCGGGGTTTTTCCTCACCTGTAAGACAAATGTCAGGAAACTTTAAGGCCCAAACGGTCCCCAAAATTAATTGATCATCATCATCATCATCATCATCCTTCACCGGTGTGGAAAGTAACGGGAAGCTACCACACCTACAATTCCCTAGTAAAGCTGCAAGCATAGTATGAAAATGCTATGATTACAGTGAAGGACCTGCCTTCGGGCAGAATTACTATGGATGGATGGATAAGAAGTATGGACCCTTACTTTTAGGAAGGAAAGAAGATTACAAGTAATTGAGAATAAAATTCTTACAAAAAAATTGACCAAAAGGAGATAAACAGACAGGTGAATGAAGAAAACTACACAATAATGAGGTACGTGGTATGTATAGGAGCCAGGTATAAATAAACCAGTTACGTCTCGTAGACTGCGATGGGTAGGACATGTGGCACGAATAGGGAATAATAGAGGTGCATTAAAGCTTCTTGTAGGAAAACCAGAAGGAAAACGCCCAGTTGGTAGACCAAGAATGAAGTGCGAGAATAATATTATCCGTGATTTGAGAGAAGTTGATTGTACAGGGGATTATTGGAAAGCATCAGCTCGGGATTAGGATGTATGGTCAGTTTATGTCCGTTCGGTCATGAACCTACGCGTTCGATAGAGCCAGTGAGTAAGTAAGTTATATTTCTATAAAACTATGGCAGTAACTATGTAGACATATACTTACTTACATACTCACTGGCACTCTCGAACCCGTAGGTTCATGGCCGCGCGGACATAAACTCTCCATACATCCCTATACTGAGCTAATGCTTTCCAATCATTCCCTGTATAATCTACTTCCCTCAAATCATAGTTAATGTTGTTCTCGCACCTCATTCTTGGTCTACCAACTGGGCGTTTTCCCTCCGGCTTTCCTACAAGAAGTTCTTATTATAACTGGCTTCCTATAAAGACCATGTAGTTCATTGTTATGTAGTCTTCTCCATTCACCTGTCTGTTCATCTCTCTTTGGTCCAAAAATTTTCCTAAGAACTTTATTCTCAAATACTCGTAATGTCCTTTCCTCCCTTAAAGTAAGATTCCATGTTTCGCACCCACATAATATAACTCTAGAATAATAGTTTTATATATTTTCAGCTTAACGTTTTTTGAAAGGAGTTGGGACATCAAAAGTCTCTGCAATGCATAATAGACATATGCTTGCGAAAATTGGACATTTAATAAATCAGAAAAATGAAAATATAAGTAGCTGAAACGAAATCCATACGTTCAATAACAGGCTATACATGGTTAGATAAGAAAGATAATGGAGAAATAAGACCCGATATAAACATCTATAGTGTTATAGATAAAATTCAAGATCTAACTGGCTCCAACATATAGAATGAATGACACCCAATAGACTCGCACAAATGTTGCTTCACTACCAACCCAAAGGAAGAACAAATATGGGTGCTCCATTCCTGATGGAGGGAGGCAGTGTATTGATGTGAAAACAGGTCTATGGCCAAACTCGATGACGTAGATGAAGAAATAGCTGAATGTAAAAGACTGCTAACAATAAATTGATGTTTTAAGAATTGACAACATGATAAACAACTGGTACAAATATGTTAAAAAAATGCCTACAAATAGAATCCCTCAGCTGTTATTGAAGTACAAACCAATAAGACGTAGAAGTGTTGGACGACCATTTACTAGATGCGAAAGGTAAAGTAATCCCACTAGAGGCCTCAGGAGGCCCTTGGGGTAGTAGGAGGTTAAGGCTCCCACTTTTTCTAGACAATCGGCACTTGATGTCAGCCCTGCGTGACGGCCGCCTTTACCCCCAGAACAAGCGTCTGGTACTCGTTTCCGTTAGAGGCTGAATCGACCCCAGGGCCATAGTGCCGCCAGAAGGTTTGGGTCAGTTTAAAAATTACTAGGTGGGAAGATTCATTAATCCCACTTGATGTAAAAACAGGTCAAAAGGCCTAATATAATGAAGTAGAATACGTACCTAGAGATATAAATATAGGGTGATCCTGTAAATGAGTGCAAAAATTAAACAGAGCATAGGGGATGCTCCACTGAACAACTTGTGGTAGTGAAACTACCGAGGATCCGAGAGGCAAGGCTATGGAAATATGGAAGTATACTGTTTATAACACTATTTAGCGGTACTGTTTTCCAGCTGATTTACAGCTAATGTACGTACAAGTTTACATGTACTGTGCTATTATTATTATTATTATTATTATTATTATTATTATTATTATTATTATTATTATTATTATTAAGGTTGAAAAACACATATGATTCATGGGGTATCACAGTAAGTTTACAAAAAACAGAATATCTGGCAATAAATAGCACTGAACGAGAAAATTTAATATTGGAAGAAGGAATCCAAATAAAGCAAGTGAAACAAACTAAATATTTGGGAATAATTATGGATAACATTGAAGGTATAGGCAAAGAGAACATAAAACATAGAATTGAATTGAGTAGCAAAATAATATCATCGTTAAATTCCATATGGTGGGATAAGCATATTTGGAAAGACACAAAAAATATATTGGTAAAACATTGGTGGAATCTGTTGCAATGTATGGAAGTGAGGTATGGACAATCAATAAGTACTACAAGAATAGACTAATAGCCCTAGAATGGATTATTTACGGAGAAGTGCCAGAAAGTCTAGATTAGAACATGTCACAAATAAAGAAATTAGAAACATAATGGAAGCAGAAGAAAGCATAATTGAAAGAATTGAGGAGAAGGAATTAAAGTGGTTAGGACATGTCTTATGAATGGAAGATGAGCGATGGCCGAAGCAACTATATGAATGGCATCCGAACAGAAAGAAGAAAAGAGGGAGACCAAGGTTAACATGGAAGGAAAACATGAAGACAGTAATGCAAGCTAGAGGGCTAAGCATCGAAGATGCCTAAGACCGTAGGCTTTGGAGGTTTGGCACGGGAAGACGGCAGCAGCTGTAAAAACCCGAAGATAGATAGAGATTATTATTATTATTACTATTATTATTATTATTATTATTATTATTATTATAATTAACATAGGCACAATTCTGGAAATGCATGCTATTACACATTATAGGGACTCTTGTCCCAACTCCTTTAAAAATCTTTAAACTGAAAATATAAAAAAAAATTATTCTACCAGTCATATTGTATGGATTCGAAACGTGGGCACTTACTGTAAGGTAGGAAATGTGATTACGAGTATTTGAGAATAAAGTTCTTAGTAAAATGTTTGGACCGAAAATATATGAACAGACAGGCGAATGGAGAAGACTATATAACAGTGAACTGCATGATCTTTATAGGAAGCCACATATAATAAGAACAGTTTAGTCTCTTAGACTGCGGTGGGCAGGACATGTAGCACAAATGGGGAATGAAAGACGTGCATGGAAGCTTTCTGTAGGAAAACCAGAGGGAAAACGCCCAGTTGGTAGACCAAGAATGAGGTGGGAAAATAACCTTAACAAAGATTTGAGGGAAGTGGATTATACAGGGAATGATTGGAAAAGATTAGCTCATGTTACGGATATATGGAGAGCTTATGTCAGCGCAGCCATGAACCTATGGATTCGAAAGTGCCAGTGAGTTAGTGATTATTATTATTATTATTATTATTATTATTATTACTATTAATTGTTTTATATGTTAAAGAATGTTAGTTTTCTGGTGAAATGTTCTGACCCAATATATCGAATGTCTTCTTGACACAGCTGTAATTTTTGCTAGGATTGAATATTTAGGGTGATGTCGACGCATCTGGAGCTTTCACCTCACAAAATGGGACATTACCATGCAGATACGGTTCCAAGCAATGTTTTCAATGTACACTTGGGAATTTGTTAAATTCTGCAAACAAAAAACATAAATAAAACATATACCCTCAAAGTCTGAACTTACAGTCTCGCCTTTCTCTAAAACATTGTATCATAAAATCTAAACAAATATCCCTCGGGATGCAGATGCAACTTGAATTCATGTTGAGCAGGTTTAGAAGTCACATCGCCGATGGAATGTCTGCTAATATATTGTTTGTTAAATATAGGCCTATATGAATCATCATTGAGCCTCGAGCACTGTTCTGTGTATTATAAATAAATGGTATACAACTTATTCCACCTATAACTAACTAACTCCATTTCTTATTAATCAACATTAAAACACCTCTTTTTTCTCTTTTATGTTTATCTACGCCACTATAAATGTGTATATAATTGCCTAATGTTTCATTTCCTGTGCCTTTCTTCTTTGTTTCTGTTAAAAATTGCCAAATATAGTTTCATTGTATCTATTTCTTTAATTACTTCCTCCATTTTATTTCTGCAGCCTTGAATATTCCATGTGCCAATTTTCAAAGTCCTTTTTCTTAGCTTTAATCGTCCTAGAGTGTTTTTCCGAGGCATGATGTTTGGTTTTTTAGCATTTTCTTCTTTTTATGATAAACGAGGAGCTGGCCCGATGCATCAACTCCCAACTTGAGGGACGGGTAATTTTTGTTCATGTTTTCTTCCTCTAGCCTTTGATAATCCAGTATCTTACTGCAAGGCAGCAGCGCCAGTTTTGGTCCGCCCTGGGTATTTTATTTCCCCAGTACCCGCCATATCTGGTGAGCATTCCCCTATCCGCCACCTGGGGAGGCTTCCGATGGGAGACTGGCAACTCCACAACGGAAAAGACATTATAGAAAAGAAAAGATTACAGTGGTATGACCATGTCAAAAGAATGCCAGAGCAAAGATTGACAAAGATTGTTATGGAATTGATCCCAATGGAAAGGAGGAAGAAGAATACCGAAGAAAACTTGGATAGAAGGGGTACAAGCAGCTATGAATATCAGAGGAATGGAGGAAGATCAATGGATGGTCAGAGAGGAATGGCGTTTGGTTTTCGGAAGACGGCGGCAGCTGCCATGATACCGGATGATGATGATGATGATGATGATGAACTAACTAACTAAACTAATTAACTTGCACTACCGAACAGGTAGGTTACATTGATATCGAGAACAAAAGCTCTTAATACCTCCCTATCCGGAGCTAATATTTTCCAGTAAAACACTGCATAATTTACCTTCTTTCAAATCACGGTTTTTGTTATTTTCCATACGATTCTTGGTCTACTAACTGGGCGTTTTCCCTCTGGTTTTCCTACAGAAAGCTTCCATGCACGTCTTTCACTCCCCATTTGTGCTACATGTCCTGCCCACCGCAGTCTAAGAGACTGAACTGTTCTTATTATATGTGACTTCCTATAAAGATCACGCAGTTCACTGTTATATAGTCTTCTCCTTTCGCCTGTCTGTTCATATATCTTCGGTCCAAACATTTTACTAAGAACTTTATTCGCAAATACTCGTAATCACATTTCCTGCCTTACAGTACGTGTCCACGTTTCGAATCCATACAATATAACTGGTAGAATAAAAATTTTATATATTTTCAGTTTAAAGATTTTTTAAAGGAGTTGGGACAAGAGTCCCTATAATGTGTAATAGCATGCATTTCCAGAATTGTGCCTATGTTTAATTAATAATAATAATAATAATAATAATAATAATAATAATAATAATAATAATAATAATAATAATAATAATAATAACAATAATAATAATATTAATGATAATAATAATAATATTAATGATAATAATAATAGTAATGATAATGATAATCTCCTGGCACGACAGGTCTAGAAGGTCTTTAGCCTACCAGCCGGCTGCTGGCCTCAACACCCACATGTGTCAATCACAGAGGTAGTTGATCATCAGCCGGTGTAGAGGTGACATGTGGTCAGCATCTCGGGTCACCCAGCTGTTATAGCTGGTTTTCTCAACCTGGAGCCGCTACTTATTGTAGCTACACAAATGCCTCACGATGCTGGGTGGACACCGGTCCCATACTGGCCGAAATACCATGGGAAAATTTCTTCCCCCATGGAGACTCTAACCAGTGCAAGTCCCGTAGCTCTGCGCCAAGGCTTCTTGCCTTAAGAATTCGGGTACGGCGCGGGACAATGATAATGATAATATAAATAATAGTAATGATAATAATAGTAATAATGATAATACTAATAATAATAATAATAATAATAATAATAATAATAATAATAATAAACAGCTTCAATTTATCTGGATGAGTTAAGGATTTTTGGCTTTGTCATCCACTCAACTAGGTTACAAAAAAATACAACAAGTTGTCTTACATATAAATTAAAATACACCTAAATGAATGCACAGTACACCTGCAGTACAATTACTATTTACAATATAGTTTCATGTAATACACATTTATTGAATTTTTGTATTGTTTGTATAGGACAATGTTTACTCAGGTCAAACAGGAAGACTTTTTATATTTTGTATTAAATAACACATGAGAGCAGAGAAGAGAAATCCAAATAGTTCAAAATGATCACTTACTTCCATATGATCGTTTTTTTATTCAAAATTTTAAAGTTTTACATGTTTATAACAGAGGGGGAAAAAAATAAATCTTTTAGAAATTTTAGAAATAAATAATTAAAAGAAATTCAATAATTTATTGATTTACTAATTGAATTTAAATGAATCACCTCTTTTAAGTCCACCGCTGTGGTCTCGAGGTAGCGAGCTGCCTTGTCACGCAGCGGGCCCGTGTTCGATCCCCGGTCGAGGTAGTTTTTCTGTGTGAGGTTTTTATCGGGGTTTTTCCTCACCTGTAAGACAAATGTCAGGAAAACTTTAAGGCTCAAACGGTCCCCGAAATCATATGGTCATCATCCTTATCATTATCATCCTTACCGTTATCATTATCATCCTTCACCGTTGTGGAAAGCAACGGGAAGCTACCACACCTTCACAATTCCCTAGTAAAGCTGCAAGCATAGCATGAAAATGCTATGATTGCAGTGAAGGACCTGCCTTCGGGCAGAATTACTATGGATGGACCTCTTTTAAATTTATATTAAGAAGTGTGATGTGTTCTATAGATTTCTTTTGTTTACCTTTTGTTTGTATTGTGTTGCCAAGATACACTTGTTTACGTAGATGAATGTACGAGAAACAGGAACATTTATTTGTATTCGAGACATTTGTCTGAAGAAGAAACGTGTGTTAAAACAGCTGTCAGGAATTTTGAGTTAAATAAAGATTTATGAAAATCACATAAAACTTTGATATTTTTTAGTAAATAAACATGGATGTTCGTCGAGTTAACCCCAATTCAATTGATTACTAAGTATTTGTAACTTTCAAAGTTCAAATTGTCCATATACTCATTGCATCTGTGCATTATTTATGTGTAGGCTATTAATTAACGTTAATAACTAGCTCACTGGCACTATGGAACCCGTAGGTTCATGGCCGCGCGGACATAAGCTCTCCATACACCCCTATCCTGAGTCAATGTTTCCCAATAATCCCCTGTATAATCTACTTCCCTACTTACTGTTATTTTCCCACCTCATTGTTGGCCAACCAACTGGACGTTTATTTTTTTTACTGCAAGACCATGCAGCTTATTGATAAGTAGTCTTCTCCATTCCATAAAGTAGTAATTAAATTAAGTAATAACAATAATAAATAACAATCACAAAGTAATAACAATAATAATATTATTATTATTACGTGAATGCAAGAAATAAGAACTGGAATGAGAACAAGAGCACTGGAGAATACCAAGTGGATGGATGGAGACGAGTGGAGAAGGAAAATAAAACTTCAGGCACAGAAAGATGTGTAAATATAGAAAATCTGTATATAAATAAAATAATAATAATCATCATCATCATCATCATACTCATCATCATCACCACTACTATCATTTTCATCATCATCATCATCATCATACTCATCATCATCACCACTATTATCATCACTACTATTATCACCATCAACACTATTATCATCATCATACTCATCATCACCACTATTATCATCATCATCATCATCATCATCATCATCATCATCGTCATCATCATCATCGTCGTCATCATCATCGTCGTCATCATCATCATCGTCATCATCATCATCATCGTCATCATCATCATCATCATCGTCATCATCATCATCGTCATCATCATCATCGTCATCATCATCATTACCGTCATCATCATCATTACCGTCATCATCATCATTATCGTCATCATCATCATTATCGTCATCATCATCATTATCGTCAACATCATTATTATTATCGTCATCATCATTATTATCGTCATCATCATTATTATCGTCATCATCATTATTATCGTCATCATCATTATTATCGTCATCATCATTATTATCGTCATCATCATTATTATCGTCATCATCATTATTATCGTCATCATCATTATTATCGTCATCATCATTATTATCGTCATCATCATTATTATCGTCATCATCATTATTATCGATCGTCATCATCATTATTATCGTCATCATCATTATTATCGTCATCATCATTATTATCGTCATCATCATTATTATCGTCATCATCATTATTATCGTCATCATCATTATTATCGTCATCATCATTATTATCGTCATCATCATTATTATCGTCATCATCATTATTATCGTCATCATCATTATTATCGTCATCATCATTATTATCGTCATCATCATCATTATCGTCATCATCATCATTATCGTCATCATCATCATTATTATCGTCAACACCTTTATTATCGTCATCATCATTATTATCGTCATCATCATTATTATCGTCATCATTATTATCGTCATCATCATTATTATCGTCATCATCATTATTATCGTCATCATCATTATTATCGTCATCATCATTATTATCGTCATCATCATCATTATTATCGTCAACATTTTTATTATCGTCATCATCATTATTATCGTCATCATTATTATCGTCAACATCTTTATTATCGTCATCATCATTATTATCGTCATCATTATTATCGTCATCATCATTATTATCGTCACCATCATCATTATTATCGTCAACATCTTTATTATCGTCATCATCATTATTATCGTCATCATTATTATCGTCAACATCTTTATTATCGTCATCATCATTATTATCGTCATCATTATTATCGTCATCATCATTATTATCGTCATCATCATTATTATCGTCATCATCATCATTATTATCGTCAACATCTTTATTATCGTCATCATCATTATTATCGTCATTATTATCGTCATCATCATTATTATCGTCATCATCATTATCGTCAATATCATTATTATCGTCATCATCATTATTACCGTCATCATCATTATTATCGTCATCATCATTATTATCGTCATCATCATTATCGTCAATATCATTATTATCGTCATCATCATTATTATCGTCATCATCATTATTATCGTCATCATCATTATTAATCGTCATCATCATCATTTAATTATCGTCAACATCTTTATTAATCGTCATCACATCAATTTTTTATCGTCATCATTATTATCGTCATCATCATTATTACCGTCATCATCATTATTATCGTCATCATCATTATTATCGTCATCATCATCATTATTATCGTCAACATCTTTATTATCGTCATCATTATTATCGTCATCATCATTATTATCGTCATCATCATTATTACCGTCATCATCATTATTATCGTCATCATCATTATTATCGTTATCATCATTATCGTCAATATCATTATTATCGTAATCATCATTATTATCGTCATCATCATCATTATTATCGTCAACATCTTTATTATCGTCATCATCATCATTATTATCGTCATCATCATCATTATTATCGTCATCATCATTATTATCGTCATCATTATTATCGTCATCATCATTATTATTATCGTCAACATCTTTATTATCGTCATCATCATTATCGTCAATATCATTATTATCGTCATCATCATTATTATCGTCATCATCATCATTATTATCGTCAACATCTTTATTATCGTCATCATCATCATTATTATCGTCAACATCTTTATTATCGTCATCATCATCATTATTATCGTCAACATCTTTATTATCGTCATCATCATCATTATTATCGTCATCATCATCATTATTATCGTCATCATCATTATTACCGTCATCATCATTATTATCGTCATCATCATTATTATCGTCATCATCATTATCGTCAATATCATTATTATCGTCATCATCATTATTATCGTCATCATCATCATTATTATCGTCAACATCTTTATTATCGTCATCATCATTATTATCGTCATCATTATTATCGTCATCATCATTATTATCGTCATCATCATTATTACCGTCATCATCATTATTATCGTCATCATCATTATTATCGTCATCATCATTATCGTCAATATCATTATTATCGTCATCATCATTATTATCGTCATCAGCATCATTATTATCGTCATCATCATCATTATTATCGTCATCATCATTATTACCGTCATCATCATTATTATCGTCATCATCATTATTATCGTCATCATCATTATCGTCAATATCATTATTATCGTCATCATCATTATTATCGTCATCATCATCATTATTATCGTCAACATCTTTATTATCGTCATCATCATTATTATCGTTATCATCATTATTATCGTCATCATTATTATCGTCATCATCATCATTATCATCATCATCATTATTATTATCGTCAACAACTTTATTATCGTCATCATCATTATTATCGTCATCATCATTATTATTATCGTCATCATCATCATTATTATCGTCATCATCATCATTATTATCGTCAACATCTTTATTATCGTCATCATCATTATTATCGTCATCATCATTATTATCGTCATCATCATCATTATTATCGTCAACATCTTTATTATCGTCATCATCATTATTATCGTCATCATCATTATTATCGTCATCATCATTATCGTCAATATCATTATTATCGTCATCATCATTATTATCGTCATCATCATCATTATTATCGTCATCATCATCATTATTATCGTCATCATCATCATTATTATCGTCATCATCATCATTATTATCGTCATCATCATTATTACCGTCATCATCATTATTATCGTCATCATCATTATTATCGTCATCATCATTATCGTCAATATCATTATTATCGTCATCATCATTATTATCGTCATCATCATCATTATTATCGTCAACATCTTTATTATCGTCATCATCATTATTATCGTCATCATCATTATTATCGTCATCATCATTATTATCGTCATCATCATCATTATTATCGTCAACATCTTTATTATCGTCATCATCATTATTATCGTCATCATCATTATTATCGTCATCATCATTATTATCGTCATCATCATTATTATCGTCATCATTATTATCGTTATTATTATTATCGTTATTATTTATATTATCGTTATTATTATTATTATCGTTATTATTATTATCGTTATTATTATTATTATTATCATTATTATTATTATAAGTAATAATGAAATCGATTGTGCTAGATGTATTGTGACATTTTTCAAAGTTAAAGTGCTTAAGTGAACGAGGGAGAAGAAGTTGTCTTGAGAAATAATGGTAAGACGTGGATTTGCGCTTTATTCATTATAACATGATAATAAAGAATGACAAATGACGGAATGACAGCTTCAAATATGTCCCAGTTAACGAAGCCGCTTGTTACAGAGCACGGGAAGCTATTTTTTATTCCAAAGCCAAAACTTCTCTCAGCGATCAACATCAGAGTTCCGAGGATAATCTGAGGCCCTCGCATGGTGTTAGCTGCAGACAATACATTTTCTTGTAGAAATAACTTTAGCACTCGATTATTCCTCCTTTTTTAGTCTTTTCTATGCCCTTTAGACGAAAACCTTAAATCATTTCCATAATCAATTAAGGTTAGTATGGCGTCAGAACGTCATGTACAGAGCAACACATTACGTTCATTCGTAATTAATTTAATTTGTAAATACCCAGAGAGATTCTTTGTTGTGCCAAAATTGACTAATCTAACGCCATTGTCGTTACTATCTTCATGAAGATTGAATTTGCCAATTGTTGGCCGGTTACGCCATAGCGAAAGTCTCTTAGAAAGCTAATTTAGTTACACGTATTTAACTATAGATGTCAACGAGTGACATGTGGTTAGCACATCGCCTCAGCGAGACATCTATTAGTCAACTAAGGTATTACTTGCATGAATGAAGTATTCAGGCTTACGGTTCTTCTACGAGCTTCAAAATCTTCAGACTTGGGATCTACGGATTAAGTCCTTCCTGGAGGACTTGCTCCTTGAATTTTTCTACCACTTTATCAAGTTTCTTTCAACATATTTCGATAATTAAACTGATATATACTAATAAAATAATAACAATAATAATAAAATAATAATAATCCATCCATTTACAGTAATTCTGCCCGAAGGCATGTCCTTCACTACAATCATAGCATTTTCATGCTATTCTTGCAGCTTTACAAGGGAATTCTAGGTGCGGTAGCTTCCCGTTGCTTTCCACACCGGTGAAGAATGATGATGATGATGTTGATGATGGCCATATGATTTCGGAGACCGTTTGGGCCTTAAAGTTTTCCTGACATTTGTCTTACAGGTGAGGAAAAACCCCGATAGAAAGCTCACCCAGAAAAACTGCCACGACCGGGGATCGAACCCAGACCCGCTGCGTGACAGGGCAGCACGCTTCCTCGAGACCACAGCGGTGGACATAATAATAATAATAATAATAATAATAATAATAATAATAATAATAATAATAATAATAATAATAATAATAATAACAATAACAATAATAATAACAATAACAATAACAATAATAATAACAATAATAATAAAAAATAATAATAATGTAGCTCTATTTTAGTTGGAGATTTAAGGCCATAAGGTCTTCTCTTCCACTCAAGCAGCGAATAATAAAATAATACAAAAATTACATACTTATTACAGTTTTAAAATATTATTAAATTATAGGCTAAACAAAAGACTGCCCATGTGGTGTAATACATACATATACAGTGAGTTTCACTCGATCTGCGGCCGATAGCGGGAAAAGTGACTGCAAGCATTGAGTCATCAACTCGCGCTGCCCACGCAGGGCGTGGCCGCAAGTCGTGTGTAACGCATTGTACATACCATATATAATATATATATATATATATATATATATATATATCCATCCATAGTAATTCTGCCCGAAGGCAGGTCCTTCACTGCAATCATAGCATTTTCATGCTATGCTTGCAGCTTTACTAGAGAATTGTAGGTGTGGTAGCTTCCCGTTGCTTTCCACACCGGTGAAGGATGATGGTAATGGCCATATGATTTCGGAGATCGTTGGGCCTTAAAGTTTTCTTGACATTTGTCTGACAAGTGAGGAAAAACCTCGATAAAAACCTCACCCAGAAAAACTGCCCAGACCGGGGATCGAACCCGGGCCCGCTGCGTGATAAGGCAGCACGCTACCTCGAGACCACAGCGGTGGACTATATATATATATAATATATATATATATATATATATACATCCTAAACTTATATAATCAGTTATCTGTTCAATTGTTTTAATTATTAAATTATTTGGAAAGCTAATTAAAGTAACGCATGTACGCGAACCAACTTTGAATCTGAGACGAAGCAGAAGTGAAATTAGATTAATTGAAACAATAATAACAATTGACAGCTAATAAATAAATAAATAAATACATATATATATATATATATGTCAATAGTTTGGGAGTAAATTTGCTACGCAAGCCAGATTCATTCAGACTTGAACTCAGTACCACAGTTACTGGGAAGATAATGAATGTTAGCAATTTATCTTGTGTTACTGTGCTCCAACTTTATTTACATTCCACTTCATCATTCGCCAGCTCATCGTCACTGCGTGAAACATGACGTAAAATATAGAACCTATCTTTAATAGAACAGTTAGAACATCGTGTGATGGAGCAACAAATATTATGTTCAAACAGATTAAAGGCATTTATATATTCCATTTTTACAATATTAAATTGTGTCCACAAGATACACTAAAAAATATATTCTTCATGACTATTTAACTCATGCCCCAATTGGGAGTCAATGACCATTCACATTTCAATGAATTTTTATTTACAACCAATCACAGTCGTGTTTCGCCTAAAATTTACCAACTAAAGTTTATCATAATACAGAAAGCTCCTCCTTTTTAACATTCTGAATAGGTCATAGCATTATTTTGCAGTAGCTGACCCTCTAAGAAATACGGCTACCAGATTGTATATATAGTGCATGAATGTCAGCAGAAAGCGCATGTGATAGATAATATAAAAATACTTGTAACAATTGATTATACCACAAAAGAAAAAAGAAACCACTCTCTATAAATAAATATATAAACATCATAGACATTATAGAAAAGAAAAGGTATGGCCATGTCAAAAGGATGAAAGAGCAAAGATTGACTAAAATTGTTATGGAATGGATTCCAATAGAAAGAGGAAGATAGGAATACCCAAGAAAATTTGGATAGAAGGGGTACAAGCAGCTATGAATATCAGAGGATTGGAGGAATATCAATGGATGGACAGAGAGGAATGACGTTTGATTTCCGGAAGACGACGGCAGCTGCCTTGATACCTGATGATGATGATGATGATAATATCTATTCTATGTTATGATCCAAAGTAATTTCTTTCTGTTTTTTTTTAATTTTATCACTGGTTGAGTGGAAGAGAAGGACGTAAGGCCTTAAATCTGAGAGTATAAATAATAATAATAATAATAATAATAATAATAATAATAATAATAATAATAATAATAATAATAGTAGTAATAATAATTAGTAATCGATATCTCCTCGTAGGTCATGAAGTTGCATGAACAATTGCCCCATAGCTTCATACCAATTAGGCCTATTTTTGCAAGAGTCTCGACAAATAGATTTATTAAGTGAATTATTATTATTATTATTATTATTATTATTATTATTATTATTATTTATATTATTATTATTATTATTATTATTGCTATCATTTATTATTTTTATAAGTGTAACTAACTCACTGGCACTATCGAACCCGTAGGTTTATGGCCGCGCGGACATAAGCTCTCCATGAATCCCTATCCTGAGCTATTGTTTTCCAATCATTTTCTGTATAATCTACTTCCCTCAAATCATAGTTAATGTTGTTCTCCCACCTCATTCTTGGTCTACCAACTGTGCCGATTTCCCTCTGGTTTTCCTACAAGAAGCTTCCATGCACGTATTTCATTCCTCATTCATGCTACATGTCCTGCCCATCGCAGTCTACGAGACTTAACTATCTCATTATATCTGGTTTCTTGTAAAGAGCATGTATTTCATTGTTATTTAGTCTTCTCCATTCATCTGTCTGTTCATCTCTCTTTTGTCCAAAATTTTCCTAAGAACATTATTCTCAAATACTCGTAATCTCTTTTCCTCCCTTAAAGTAAGAGTCCATGTTCCACATGCATATAAGTGGTAGAAAAAGAGTTTTAAATATTTTCAGTTTAACGTTTTTTGAAAGGAGTTGGGACTTCAAGAGTCTCTGCAATGCATAATAGCACGCATTTACAGAATTGAGCCTATGTTTAATATCTTTGTGTATCTTATTCCTATTTGTGATTATTGTTCCTAGGTATTTGAATTCAGCCACCTCATCAATAATTTTATTATTATTTTCATTATTATTATTGCTATTGTTAGTATTATTATTGTTGTTATAATAATAATAATAATAATAATTATTATTATTATTATTACGGATCAGATAAATCGATAATTAAAAGGTGCCCAAGGTAGCAAGTTGAATTACTGGAGAAGATTGGAGCAGTAGTTCAGATTAGGAAAAAAGAAAATAGAAACGTTGAAATTAGGAAATTATGGAAGTTGAAGGAAATGTGTCACAAACAATTAAAAAAAAGAGAGTTTAAAAGTGTAGGGTCATCTCAAGAGCATGACACGTGAGGAAATCCCTAAGAGGATCGTGGAGTAGAGAATTGATGAGAAAGGAAGAAAGGGAAGACCTGAAGAAGGTTGGATGGACGGTGTGAGAAGAAGTGTGTGTGAACCAGAACTTGCAGATGAGGATGTTCAGGACCGCTATACATGGAGTAGCCGATATTCTTGAGGGTGACTAAAGCCATTGAATTGTGGATAAATTCATAAATAAAAAGTTATTACTTTTACTATTATTATTATTATTATTATTATTTTTATATCTATATATCGTCCACCGCTGTGGTCTCGAGGTAGCGTGCTGCCTTGTCACGCAGCGGGCCCGGGTTCGATTCCCGGTCGGGGCAGTTTTTCTGGGTGGGGTTTTTATCGGGGTTTTTCCTCACCTTTAAGACATATGTCAGGAAAATTTTAAGGCCCAAACGGTCCCCGAAATCATATGGCCATCATCATCATCATCACCATTATCATCATCATCATCCTTCACCGGTGTGGAAAGCAACGGGAAGCTACCACACCTACAATTCCCTAGTAAAGCTGCAAGCATAGCATGAAAATGCTATGACTGCAGTGAAGGACCTGCCTTCGGGCAGAACTATGGATGGATCTATATATCCTCAACTCGTGTCCAACGAGGAATGAGATGAGATGAGCAGAAGCCCCTACATTTATAGAGGCCTGCGAGTTATTATTATTATTATTATTATTTTCATTACATATAATACAGGAAGATGTTTGATTGCATTGTAAACCTGTTTATAAATAAAATTATTACTTTCATTATTATTGTGATTACGATTATTATTATTATTTACTTATTTCAAGATTGTTTCTGTTATTTACATAGGTATCCTCAACCAAAATATACAATTCTCTTCTTCCACACTTCCCGGTCTTGCGTGTCTGCTTCTGTCATATTTCTCTTCTTCATGCTGTCTTGAATTCCCTTTAGCCACGTTGGCTTTGGTCTACCACGTTTCCCTTTTCCAGGAGGTATCAATTTCAATACTTCTTTGTTTGTTTCTGTGTCCCTTCTTCTCATTATATGTCCATTATTATTATTATTATTATTATTATTTTATTATTATTATTATTATTATTACTATTACTATTATTATTATAATTATTATTAACATATTAGACAAATACATACTAGAAAAAATAGAAGAAAAACGCTTGGAATTATGTGTACAGTTCATAAGAATGGAAGAAGATAGAATACCAAAGAAGATCATTGATTAGAAAGCGAATGGAAAAAGTGAAAAAGGCAGACCTGGAGACGTTGGATAGATGGAGAGAGAAGAAGTATGGAAGCTATAGATTTGAGGGAAGAAGATAATTTAGACAGAGAACTCTGGTGACAAACCACTTTGGATTGAAGGAGAAACACTCTATTGTGGAATATTCCTAATAAAAAATCATTAATAATAATAATAATAATAATAATATTATTATTATTATTATTATTATTATTACAAAAAAGTTTTAATTCATTTGTCCGACCTGAAGAATGGCTAGCAAATAATGTTATTATTATTATTACTATCAGTATCGAGGCTGGACAGGTGAACAATGGGCCGGGATGGCTTATTCCCATGTATAGAAAGAGCTGCACTTAGTCCTGGATATTAAAAACTGTAATCCGCGCTATATTCATTTATATGTCTCCTTTGTTACACACCGCCATTCTTTTGTTGGTTTTTCCCTAGCTGCGTGTTACTCTTGCAAGCAATAGTGTCCTATGTCACACCTATGCGAATAGATTTCTCCACCAAAGTGGAGACTATCAAATTTAGGCGTACTATAGGTCCTTCCAAATATTTATATTTATATATTTTTAAGCTTATTTTAATTTTCGAACATGCCCAATTTGGAGATAATAATGAAAAACTGGAAGATCCAACCGTTCTTGAATAGAATCTGCAGTCTGTGGTCTGTTTTCTACATCTGAAAATATGCCGGTATGAAAATGTCAGCTCTCCATTCATTAACCCATTCACTTCAGGTTTAAATTCTAAAAGCGTTTTTACCAGAAACCGGATTTAAGTTACCGTAAATTATATAGTTGATTTTCAGACATTCAAAACAAACAAAATATAACGGTACTTGAGATCACAGTAAGGGTGAAGTCAAAAACACATTCCTCTACTAATATCATTACAATATTATAATATGATCCATTATTGGAACTGTGTAAAATAACAGTATTGAAAAATCTTAAATATACATAAACATTACAAAAGATTACCCCACCAAGGGGATGTACAAAACATTTCAAAATGTATAACAGCAGAATTAAGCGAATATACCTCGTCTTATGAGTTGAAGGCCATTTAACAGCCGGCTAGTCCATATCTTCTTTTGAGGCGAATGGGTTAATTTGGGTTCAGTGAACCGGGAAGCGGAAGAAACTGATAAGGGAACTATCAACCATTGCATTCCGAAATCTACCTTCAAATTTATCTCAGAGAAACGTTGTGATGTACCACGAACGTGTCCAAGAAATTGTCTTCCTTTTAACTGCAACGCATTAAAATCCAGCGCCAAATCTCTCATTTAAACTACAGGAAAGTAATACAACTCCTGAACTGGTAGATTGGATAATCCTCACTTCCTGCCGTACGTGCCGAGTCCCGCCTCACTTCACTCCACTCTTACTCATACAGGGAGTCAATCTGCTCCGTACAATGTATTGCCATTGCTGTATTCTAGTTTCGATTTTTGTGCCTTGCAGTTAAAAACGGCGGATATTTTTGAGCATGGCTTTAAACATCTAATCGCTTCTCTGGGAGAAATTTCAAGATATGTTTCGATATGAAATTATTGACAGTTCTCTTGTGAGAAAATTCTGCATTGTATCCGATTCATCTACCACGAGTCTCATATTCAGTGACCTAGATGCGAACTAGGGACTCAGAGCTGGAAGACCAGTGTTTACTTGGGTCACGGAGCCGATGATTGGATTGGAACAAATCGTATTATATATTTTAGTTTAATATAAAAAGTAAAATCTTTAATTTCAAATTATTTTGACACCACTCTTTATAAATTCATGAGCGACATACGGAAACATAATGTATTTCCTCCAAACCGCTTGTTCATATGCTGTATACTTTGCTAGATATGGCAACAATCATTTAGGTGGCGTTATTAATTTATATAATTTTATCATTTACTAGCTAATACCTGGCGTGCGCCACTATACCTAAATAAATTGAATATAATTTTAAATTTTCTGTTTCAGATGAACTCTTACACCTAATAGTTTTATAGTTTAATGGGTAGTGGCTAAAACTCGCCGAACCTTCAAAACCTGTAGTTATATACTATGGTTTACATTAAACGGTTGCTAAAGTCAATTTTAAATTTCGATTTTCAGGTGTAACCCTCATTTCTAATGGTCGGATTTAGCTCATTTCTGGATAATACCCACCTCGGTTTATTTCAGTAGGATATACCGAGTTTCGTTGTGAAACACCAAAATTGCGACCGATAGATCGATTTCTAAATTTTCATTTCTGGTGTATTCCTATACATAATGATTTAAAACATAATAGATGGCATCAAAACCGACTCAAAAAAAAAGAAGCAAATAAATGTGCCAATTTCAAAGCATTTAGTGAAAAACACTCGGAGATTTAGGATTTTCAATAAACTAATATTTATATATTTATTTAGATACAGCCGTCTTAAACAAGTGGAAAAGTCAGCAGTAGCAGAACACTCTCTACTTGAAGGCCATACAGTACAATACTACAACACAGATATATTATCTAACTGCACACACTATTTTACCCGTCTGCAACGAGAAGCCATTGAAATATTCAAACATCAAAATAGTTACAATAGAAAAGAAGAATCATTAAAATTCAACAAAGCATGGATACCAGTCTTAACAAAAGCCAGATGTAAACCCCTACGAGAACAATCTACTAGAACATCAGACAGCAACTTCATTGGTGCAATGGAAGACCCTAATGCTAACCAACCAGAAGGAAGATACAATTTACGAAGTAACGGACCGCGCAGAGAACACGTCGCGGATAAATGTATAAATAGAGCAGGTAGTCGACAAAATTGTCAGTCGAAAGACTACCCTTGAGGATGCCGGAAGCAGTCTCTGGCGAAACGTTGGGGAACTACAAGCCTCAAGACCACGGCCAACAGCCCGGAAATAGTCTACAAGATCATCATTGTATATATAGTGAACGAATGTAAGCAAGAACCGCTTGCGAGATATAATAAAAAAAATGTGTAGCAATTAATTATACCGAAATAAAAAGGAACTAATGTTTGCACTTTCTTAAATGTATTATTTCCCAGGTATTAAAGTTCCAGAAAAATATAATAGACATATTTACATCATAGGACATTAGAAATTAATTAATAACCTATGATGTTGGTTATAATATACAGTTTGATGTGTTTCATTTTTTGTTCACTAGGGTTCATTCTTACAATATTTATTTGGCAATAAATAATATGATCTGGATGCAGTGGATGAACAAATGAAACATAACAAATGTTTGTCATTTGTTTTTAAACATCGCCGTTTACATTAAATATATAAATATTTTTAAATAACTATATTTAATAATGACTAGCTAATACCCGGCGTGCGCTGCTACGCGTAAATAAATGAAAATTAATGTGCTTATATGTTTAGTTGAATAAGTGAAGGGAAAAATTTATATCGTAATTATTTTTAGATATCCCGTGCTGCTTACCCGGCGTTGTTCGGGAATCTACTCATTCCGATCTTCTTGGCTTAAATGAGCTGAAAGACAAAAATCAATGTACTTCTTATGATTAGTTGAATAAGTGAAATGAAAAATAATTATAAATGTATATCGTAATTATTTTAAGATTCCCCGTGCTGATTACTCGGTGTTGCCCGGTTATCTACTTATCTCGATCTTAATGGCATAAATGAGCTAAAAGAGAAAATTCGTCATTGTGAGTTATCCGTAAAAGAATACCCGCCATGTGCTGCTATGTTTGCACAGGAATCTACGTACTTGTCTCGATCTTCTTGGCATCAATGAATGGCAAGAATGGTTATTGTGAGTTATCGGTGAGAAATAAACATATTCTGTCGCGAACTTTTTTGTAGAGCTTTTTGAGATATCCTATTCTGTTTACATTCATTTTGTGTATTTGTTATGATTTAGGCAGCGTAGGCAATTTAAGCGTCCAGAGAGCAACTTTTTTCACGTTTTTTTCTAACACAGGGCGATTTTAAGAGTGTAGGAGTTGAGTATCACAACTCTCTTATAGCCTATGTTCATCCCGGGTATCCCCTGAAGATTTTGCAAAAAGCTCTATCACGATCGGATCAACGGTATGGCCGCACATAAAGTATGAACAAACAAACATTTTTATATATTAGATTTGGGAGTAAACAGCTTAATTTTATTCGTTAAATAGTCCTAACAAATGCGACTCTTGATTTCCAAATGCTCTAGATAAATTGCAAATCACTCGTGGTATTACTTATGACAATTTTTATTAAACCGTTTTCAGATCACGTGACAATAAATACGTTTAGAATATATATATTTTTTCTGGAACAGAAGAATATCATTGTGTTATATTCTACCATAGTCCGCCATCCTCTTCTAGGCTTCCTTCATATTCTTTTCTTCGTGTTGTAATTAATTTTCATTTTTTCGTTTTCCTTTCTGAATCCATTCATATGAAACCCTTGGTAGCCTCTTTGCACACATTTCCCATTACAGCCCCGCACCACATTAATTGCTTGGATATATTTTCTATTATCTTCAAAAGATTACATTTTATTTGAACTTTTTTCACATATTTTCTGTTTATGTCAGCCACGTTGGTCTAGTGTCATATTCCGTGCATTGTAGTCCCAAGGTTTTTGGGTTCAAACCCGGTCGGGGTCAATGGATTTTTTAGGGTGGAAACATGCAAGGACAAATTCTCCGGGAGGGAATTTAAGCTGTGGGTCTCGAGTTTAAAGTTTTTCAGGCTTTTAAAAGAACCGCAAGCCTGAATAAAAAGGCCTCTGTGCAAAATGTAACCGTCTTTTGATCTATCCAAGTAATACATTAGTTGATCACTAGATGTCTCATTGATTCGATGTGCTAACCACGTGTCACTCGTTGATATCTTAAAGTGAATAACTAATTAACTAACTCACTGGCTCTATCGAACCCATAAGTTCATGGCCGCGCGGATATATGCTCTCCATACATCCCTATCATGAGCTAATGTTTTCCAATCATCCCCTATATAATATACTTCTCTCAAATCATGGAAAATGTTATTCTCCCACCTCGTTATTGGACTACCAATTGGCTGTTTCCACTCTGGTTTCCCTACAAGAAGCTTCCATGCACCTCTTACATACCCCATACGTGCCACATGTCCTGTCCATCGCAATCTACGAGACTTAAACGTTGTTATTATATTTGGCTTCCTATACATATCACGTAGCTCACTAATATGCAGTTTTCTCCATTCACCTGTCTGTTCATTTCTCATTGGCCGTAAAATTTTCCTAAGAATTTTATTCAGAAATACTTGTAATCTTCTTCCCCCCTTCAAGTAAGAGTTCATGTTTCGCATCCATATAATATAACTGGGAGAATAACTGTTTTGTATATTTTCAGTTTAACGTTTTTTTTGAAAGGAGTTGGGATCTTAGGTTAAATAAGCGTAACTAAATTAGGTTGGTTAAGAAACTCCCACTAGGGATCACCAGTGTCCCCTCACGGGACGTATGGGACATATACATAGGCCTACACACATACATTACAACTCCTTATGGTAATATTTTCGATATTGCGATGAGCGCTTTACTGACACAAAACAACAAACCTGATTTGGAACAGTTCCTTCAAAAAGTATTTATCAGTCCATGTGACTTGTAAAATCTAAGAATTACAACTCAATAGTATTAAAAACGTGTTACTTTATACCGATTACGTAGTATTATTAGGCGATGGCGATTATATACTAAGGGCCAACCCGCACACTCCATTGAGCAACAGTAAGAAATTGGGGCTGGAAGTAAACATCAATAAAACTAAATAATTGGCCACACATTATACAATGGAAATGGTTAGTTAATGACAAATGAGGGAAATTTGAAGAAGTGGCTGAATGCAAATGCCTAGGAACAATAATTACAACCCGGAATGAGGTGAATAAAGAAATTAAACATAGGCTCAATTCTGTAAATGCATGCTATTAAGCATTACAGGGATTAGTCGTCCAAACTCCACTCCAAAAAATGTTAAACTGATAATATCCATACATTCATAGTAATTCTGCCCGAGGGCAGGTCTTTCACTGCAATCGTAGCATTTTCATGCTATGCTTTGCAGTTTTTCTAGGGAATTATAGGTGTAATAGCTTCCCGTTGCTTTCCACACCGACGAAGGATGATGATGATATGATAAGGACGATGATGATGGCCGGATGATTTTCGGGGACCGTTGGGCCCTAAGCTTCCTGATATTTGTCTTACAGGTCAGGAAAAACTCCGAAATACCTCACCCAGGAGCCTGTCCCGACCGGGGATCGAACCCGGGCCCGCTGCGTGACAAGGCAGCACGATACCTCGAGACCACAGCGGTGGACACTGATAATGTATAATAATCAATTGAGTTGGTGTTTACTTGATGAAAATCCATATTTATTAATTAAATAAAAATAAAACTTAGTTTTATTTGATTTTCATATTTATTATATAATTCAGTTGCAGCTGTTTCGGTACACTGTACCTTCTTCAGACATGTTAAATTATGAATGTTGGAACACAATTCATAATTTGTTAACATGTCTGAAGAAGGTAGTGTACCGAAACAGCTGTCACTGAATCATATAATAAATATGAATATCAAACTAACTACGTTTTATTTTTATTTAATTTTTGATATATAAACCTGCTACTCTCCCAGTTGTACTACATGGATGTGAAACAAATACTATTATTTTAAGGGAGGAGAAAACATTGCGAATATTTTAGAGAAAAATGTTCTAAGGACAATATGTAATGAGAAATATAAGCGTAAGTCGTGTTCGCTGTAAAATACACTAGGCTTGAAAGGGTTAAGGGTGCCGAACGGTGAAATGTTTACAAAAATGGCAAAATATGTTTTTTGTTTATTTTCTTTTTATTATCTATGATTTTTTAGGATCATTTTCATGTACATTTTTCTTATTGTTTGAGCAAAATTGAGTCAGTGACGTAACAGTTTAAATACCCCTGCACGTATGATTAGCATTACTTACTTACTTACTCACTGGCACTATCGAACCCGTAGGTTCATGGCCTCGCGGACATAAGCTCTCCATACATCCCTATCCTGAGCTAATGCTTTCCAATCATTTCCTTTATAATCTACTTCCCTCAAATCATAGTTAATGTTATTCTCCCACCTCATTCTTGGTCTACCAACTGGGCGTTTCCCTCTGGCTTTCCTACAAGAAGCTTCCATGCAAATCTTTCATTCCCCATACGTGCAACATGTCCTGCCCATCGCAGTCTACGAGACTTAACTGTTATTATATCCGGCTTCCCATAAAGACCATGTAGTTCATTATTATGTAGTCTTCTCCATTCACCTGTCTGCTCATCTCTCTTTGGTCCAAAAATGTTCCTAAGTACTTTATTCTCAAATACCTGTAATCTAATTTCCTCCCTTAAAGTAAGAGTCCATGTTTTCGCACCCATATAATATAACTGGTAGAATAATAATTTTATATATTTTCAGTTTAACGTTTTTTGAAAGGAGTTGGGAAGTCAAGAGTCTCTGCAATGCATAATAGCACGCATTTCCAGAATTGAGCCTATGTTTAATATCTTTGTGCATCTCATTCCTATTTGTGATTATTGTCCCCGAGTATTTGAATTCATGATTAGCATTACTACTTAAAATTTAATAGGGGCCGATGGGTTTTTTTCAGTTTCCATTTTGTTTTGTCATCTTCCAAAACTTAAAATGCTCCTTACGATGCAATTTTTATGCTATCGAAGTGAAATTTTGTGGTTAGACTCCCCAATATATGTTAATTCAAATTTGCTATGCAGTTACTAGTCTAAGACACGTGTCTATATTTAAATTGAGATGAAAATGCATGAGAGTGGATAAAAAAATAATGTTTTTTTTTAAATGACTATTTAACTCATGCCCCAAATGGGAGTCAATGACAAATCACATTTCAATGTTTTTTTTTTTTTTTTACATCCAATCACAGTCGTGTTTCGCCTGGAAATTATCAACTAAAGAGAGCACCTCCTTTTTAACATTCTGAATAGGTCATAGCATTATTTTGCAGTGACTGACTCCATAAGAAATACGGCTACCAGATTGTGCATATAGTGCATGAATGTCAGCTCATAGTGCATGCGGGAGACAATATAAAAACATTTGTAGCAATTGATAATACCATAAAATAGAAGAAACCACTGTTTGCACTTTCTTGAACGAATTATGTTCCAGGAAATGACGTTGCAGAAAAATATAATTTGCATATTTACATCATAGGACATCAGAAATTAATTAATACCTTTATAGTAGTAGTAGTATTCAAATGTTCTGAAGCTCTTGATTTGTCTTCATTCGCTTGTTAATACCTATAATGTTGGTTATAAATTTGTCCACTAGGTTTCATTCTTACACTATTGCGATCCTTTGGCAATAAATAATATGATCTGGTTGCAGTGATGCACAAAATAAGCTAATTAAGCGTATCAATCGTTTCTCATTTGTTTTCAAACATCGCCGTTTACATTAAATATATACATATTTTAAAATACTTACTTACTTACTCACTGGCACTATCGAACCCGTAGGTTCATGGCCGCACGGACATAAGCTCTCCATACATTCCTATCCTGAGCCAATGCTTTCCAATCATTCCCTGTATAATCTACTTCCCTCAAATCATAGTTAATGTTGTTCTCCCACCTCATTCTTGGTCTACCAACTGGGCGTTTTCCTTCTGGCTTTCCTACAAGAAGTTTCCATGCACGCCTTTCATTCCCCATACGTGCAACATGTCCTGCCCATCGCAGTCTACGGGACTTAACTGTTCTTATTATATCTAGCTTCCTATAAAGACCATGTAGTTCATTGTTATGTAGTCTTCTCCATTCACCTGTCTCTTCATCTCTCTTTGGTCCAAAAATTTTCCTAAGAACTTTATTCTCAAATACTCGTAATCTCCTTTCCTCCCTTAAAGTAAGAGTCCATGTTTCGCACCCATATAATATAACTGGTAGAATAATAGTTTTATATATTTTCAGCTTAACGTTTTTTGAAAGGAGTTGGGACATCAAAAGTCTCTGCAATGCATAATAGCACGCATTTCCAGAATTGAGCCTATGTTTAATTTCTTTGTGCATCTCATTCCTATTTGTGATTATTGTTCCTAGGTATTTGAATTCAGCCAATTCCTCAAAATTTCCCTTATTTGTCATTAGCTGTCCATTTCCATTATATAATGTATTTCTACGTGTGACCATATATTTAGTTTTACTGATATTTACTTCCAGTCCTAATTTCTTAGTGTTACTCAATAGTGTGTGCGTGTTGGCCTTATTTTTTTTTATTTTAAAATAACTATAGTTTAATAATGATTTGTGAGTAAACAGCTTAATTGTATTCGTTAAATAGTCGTAACAAATGCCACTATTGATTTCCAAATTCTCTATATAAATTCACTCCTCACTTCGTGAGTCGCGAATTTAAGCTTATCACTCGTGACATTACTTATGAAAAATTAGCAGTATCCTCCCTTTATGGTTTTTGGTTAGCAAATGTGTTTAGTGCAATCATAAAGACTCTGAGTTTCAAATTTCATGACAGAATATTTAGTAATGCAGCGTAAACGCATTTTTTAGGAAATAATAAATAAATATATAAAACATAATAATTCTGAAACTGTACTACTTATAAACACCAAACTTCTCAGAAACACTTCTATAAGCACATATTGTACGAAGTAAAATTTTCTAAACAATCAGATGAAAAAATTTTTTTAATTCACCGGTCGGTCCCCTTAAAGAAATTGTCAAAGTTTGAGTTTGGAACACATTTCCATTCGTGTTGTGTAGCTTGGCGTAATCACTCTGATAGAGCTGATGCAATTTATAACGCGAGTGCAAAATCCGCGAATACACTCCAGAATGTAAATTTATTTACGCGATCACGCTGATGCGAGCGCTTGAGCAATAATGAGGCACATGACAACGTCAAGTATCTCTTGTTCTGTCATTAATTTGAAGAAAGGGGAATTGATTCACACGTGTCACACACAGTAATTAACAACACAAACACTCCACCCTCAGGGGGTGAAAAATTCCAAGTCATGGGGTAAATTAATTTGTTGAGGTGGCAAGATTTGTTCATGATTGCTGCTCTTCATGTAAGCCTATCAACCTATCATGTACGTCAATAATTCAAAACATTTGTTAACTGCCCGTATTTAATACTGCTTTTTTATTTATTTGTTTAGCCTGGTACAGTTAGGACCATGTAGCCTTCTCTTCCACTCACCAGGACAAATGTACGTTACAAAAAAAAATACTAATATTAGGTACTAAACGAATACACTAGTAAACATGATTTTTGTCTCATGTGTACCAATAGTTGTACTTAATACAGTTTTCTATCGTGTTTTCAAATATGTATTCGGAATTTCTCCATCACCCACAGTTTTTTTATTTCAATTTCAATTAATGGATTTAAACAATTATTTCTTTTAATAAAGGTTTTTTCGTCCATTTGTCCATTGTAAAATAAAACGGGGAACATTTTCATCAGGAGGTTTCAGCTATGGAAAAGAGATATCAAGGCAAATGGAATCCTGATATGCTGGCCGATTATTGTTGGACCATCAAGAGGGATGCTCCACAGGCGAAATATAGCAGAAAATCGTAATTTCTTACTTTCTAAGTGAGTCTGAATGTTCGAATATTGTGTAGTTACGAATGTAGAAAATATTAAAGTGTTTGAAATTATAAATTCCTGTCTCTCGGAAACCTTGCAAGATGGAGAAGAACTGATATCAAATATGAATTCAGGAGAAAAAATATTATCAGAATCACATTTTTTTTTTCTGAGACAAAAAAAAGTTCCCTTTTTGTTGCTCAGTGTTATTTGCCCTCACTGAATAGTAATAAATTAAGATCTAATAACACAGCTAGGTTCATCTTAATTACAATTAATAAAAGTATATGCACAAAGGTAAAACTACACCTATCTACTATAGGCTACATGAAAAATACAAAGAAAAAATACAATTTAATAAAATAATCTATAGCTTATATGTGATTGTGAAGTTATACACATGACCGCCATCTATGTGAAAACACATGCTCCGTCTTTCAGCTGTGAAACGAAATACAAACCGTAACAAACCGTAAAAAATCCGGTAAATCAGGCAGACGCGATAAAGATGTTTACGTAAGGTGTTTACAAACTAAAATGCAATAGCTGTGAAAAGTTTTATGTTGGTAGAAAGACAAGAAATTTCAATATACGATTTAATGAACATCTTAAGGATTTCAGACTTAATGAGGCTAAATCTAGTTTTGCAAAACATGTCATAGAAACAGGTCATCAATTTAATACTATCGATAACGTATTATTCATAAAGAAAATTCTCGAAGGGACTGAGATATTGAAAGAGACCAGAAACACTCATCTGCTCAACAAGAATGTCAACTCTCTCTACAAGCTTCTCACAAAAAACTAGCACCAATTTACATGCTGAGGATGGAGAATATGTTTCGAAAGTACTTCACATCTTACAGCCTTTATAATTATATAATAAGATTGATATTAATATAAATCTCTTAAATTTTAATACAACCTTATTATATAATCATTTATATATTATTAGGAATGACATATGATTATATAATAGATATTTGATTTCAATAAGTTAAATATATAGAATTAAATTATTTATAATACATATATATATATATATATATATATATATATATATATCTAAATTAGAACATGTCACAAATAAGGAAATTAGAAACATAATGGAAGCAGAAGAAAGCATAATTGAAAGAATTGAGGAGAAGGAATTAAAGTGGTTAGGACTTGTTTTAAGAATGGAAGATGAGCGATGGCCGAAGCAACTATATGAATGGCATCCGAACAGAAAGAAGAAAAGAGGGAGACCAAAGTTAACATGGAAGAAAAACATGAAGACAGTAATGCAAGCTAGAGGGCTAAGTAGCGAAGATGCCCAAGACCGTAGGCTTTGGAGGTTAGGCACGGGAAGACGGCAGCAGCTGTAAAAACCCGATGATATATATATATATATATATGCATCATCATCATCATGACCAAATTCGTTTTAGGCCATGCGGCCTGTACGGTAAACCTAGCGAAGATGGTCTTGATCTTTTCACCGATGTTTTGGTCTTCCTTGGTCCCTATGTCCAGTTGGGGTATATTGGAATGCCAATTTTGGAAGTCTATTTCTTGCCATTCTCCGCAGATGATTTTTCCATTCTTGTTGGTATCTTTATATATCTTCATTTAAACTTGTTATATATATGCATATATGCATATAAAAACTTTCGAACATATATGGATTAATAATTATTACATTTATTAAAATTTATATGAATATGTGAATATTATTATTAATAAATCCATCCATCCATAGTAATTCTGCCCGAAGGCAGGTCTTTCACTGCAATCATAGCATGTTCATGCTATGCTTGCAGCTTTACTAGGGAATTATAGGTGTGGTAGCTTCCCGTTGCTTTCCACACCGGTGAAGGATGATGATGATAATGATGATAAGATGATTATGAATGATAATGATTGCGATGGCCGTATGATTTCGGGGACCGTTTGGGCCTTAACGTTTTCCTGACATATTAATAAATAATGTTATAAAATAATTTTAAAGTTTTTATCTAAAGGGGGATAAAATTAAATTGGAATATATCTACATTGGAGTATCATTAAAAATTATTTATTTGGTAGTTGACGAGTTAAGGACGACAGAGATCTCAGGTATCTATTTTATGTTTTAAATATTACGTAGAGTGAAACAACTTCCTACTGATGCGTGGAGTTGATGCGTTGGGACTATAACTGCTAATCTGAACCTGCTTTACTGTTTCAGCTGATACGCGTTGGTCGTCCATGACGTACCTCAACACACACACAGCCGGTACGCTTAAATTTGTTTACAAGGAGATGAATGTGTGCCTTTCTGGGGCTGGTTTAGGGAATTTATGAGTAAATTCAGCTCTCAGGTCTTGATATGACAATCCGCGTACCCTGGAAAAACAATGGCAATCCGTTCTTCCGTTCTAAACATGTTGCACTAAGCTAACATTGTATGCAAAGTAAAAATAGTGATTTCATGAAAATGGATAGTGACTTTAGAGACTAACTAACTAACTCACTGGCACTATCGAACCTGTAGGTTCATGGCCGAGCGGATATAAGCTCTCCATACATCCCTATTCTGAGCCAATGTTTTCCAATCATCCCCTGTATAATCTACTTCCCTTAAATCATAGTTAATGTTATTCTCCCACCTCATTCTTGGTCTACCAACTGGGCGTTTTCCCTCTGGTTTTCCTACAAGAAGCTTCCATGCACGTCTTTCATTCCCCATTCGTGCCACATGTCCTGCCCATCGCAGTCTACGAGACTTAACTGTTCTCATTATATCTGGCTTCCTATAAAGACCATGTAATTCACGGTTATGCAGTCTTCTCCATCCACCTGTCTGTTCATCTCCCTTTGCTCTAAAAATTTTCGTAAGAACTTTATTCTCAAATAAACGTAATCTCCTTCCCTCCCTTAAAGTAAGAGTCCATGTTTCGCACCCCTATAATATAACTGGTAGAATAATAGTTTTATATATTTTTAGTGTAACTTTTTTTTAAAGGAGTTGGGAAGTCAAGAGTCACTGTAATGCATAATAACATGCATTTCCAGAATCGAGCCTATGTGACACCCTGTATAATATACGAAATAGGTTTGAAAAGGAAGTTAAATTCGCTGCTAGTCACAGTGGTCCACAGGAGATTTGCAAGGAGTGACGACAGATGGAGTGCATTGTCTACCGACAGTATGGGAACGAACACATTTAAAAGTTGAGGAAAGCGTTCACAGAGATATGGAATTGGGGGATTTGAATACAGGGATTATGACCTCTGAATGGTCATCCATTTTGCTGCCTACATATCAGGCGTTCTGTCACAAGAACTCGATCCTTCTGTCTAACCGTCTCTTTCCACGCTTTCATTGGACCACCATGATCCGTTCCCAGCTTCTGTCAACAGTACTAGATTATCCCAAGGTTCTCACATAATTTCCACTTCACTTCCCGTCCGAACACTTTACTATGCTGCAGAGAGCTCCAGATTTTCATCATGACGTCATCAACATTTTATTTCGGTTTCTAAAATTCTAATACGCCTACATAGAAATCTGTCCTAAAAATAAATTATTTTGACAAGTTTTAAATGTATACAACATCTTCCTGTGCCCAATATTAAGGTTTGATTCTCTTCCTCCATGCATCTCTGTCCTACCAGTCACTATTCTGCAGTCCCCTGTCCTTCATTAAATTCATAATTCCCTCCATCCATGTCTTCTTAGGCCTCCCTGTTCTTTTCCTCCGATTTGGAATCCACTCCAAACTCCTAACTGACAATCTATCTGCATTCATCCTCTTCACGTGTCCAAACCATTGCAATTGTTTATTTCCCACAAACTGTATAATTGTTTCGTTAAAGTTCATTTTTACACGCTTTATATTAGCTTGACCTGTATCTGTCTATGTAACGGAATCTCTGAACATGATTTTCACCCACTTAAAAACATTGGATTGACTTGAGACTTTGTATACTTGTAAAGGACCAATGACAATACATTTTTGTTCTAAAATCCTGGCCATAATTATCAGAAAAAAAATAAAAACCGGTATAATAGGTTGCGGACTTATCTACGTTTTAGTCAATTGTGTAAGAGCTAAGTTGGTAGAGCGGTGGAATATAGTGGTATATAATTTTAGTAATTTATAGGTCGCTGGTTCAAATCCGGCCGGAAGGATTTTTCTAGAACAGTATTAAATCATTAAATTTCCAAGGGATTCCGGTTTATGACAATCAATTAAACTAGAAATTAAAAAAATAAATAAGAGTTAAAAAACTAAAACCACACGCTTTATTAGAAAACTAAAATAGAAAATAAAAAATAAAAAATATAAATAGTTTAAAAAAAAAAACAACACGCTTTATTAGAAAACCGAACTAAAAAATGTAACATAATTTTAAATTCCTACACGCTTGGGATGAAATTAAAGTGGTCAACAAAAAATTCAACTCCAACACATCTAAAATAAAACTAGAGTTATTTACAAAAAAGTTAATTTTACCATCAAAAGCCTGGGGTTCTTTTTATGGTTTTTACGTTTTCTTCTTAGAGACTTTACTTTTACCAATATCTGTTTAGTATCAAATATATCAATTGTTATAGAACACCCCACGCTTTTGATGGTAAAATTATTATTTTTTTAGATAACTCTAGTTTTATTCTAGACGTGTTGGAGATGATTCTTTTGTTGACCACTTTAATTTTATCCCAAGCGTGTTGGAATTTAAAAGCGTTTTTCATTTTTTAGTTCGGTTTTCTAACAAAGCGTGTTGTTTTATTTTTTAAAACTATCATTTATTTATCTGAAAATACTGTTTCTGTTTATGCCTAATTTAGAGCATCTTCCAGATCTTCTTAAGAAATTAATTTCTGTGAAATTATTTCCCCCATTTTGTTCCGTTTACTTTGAACATTCCACGTACCAATAATAATTGTCGTTTTCCGGTGCTGTTTCCGTCGTTTGATTTATGCGGCTTAATTGTACTGGGTATTTTTTAAGCGTCTTTTATATATTTTTTTCAATGAATAGGGAGTTGGTCTACTGCATCAACCCCCAACCTGGAGGATCAGGGATTTTTTTCAGGTTTTCTTCCTTAGCCTTTGTCAAACCAATGAACTACATATCAGCAGTATTTGTAACCTTGCATAAGGGGTCCTTACTGGGCACATCAACTGGACTGGTTGAACCCCAGGTTTTCAACGACGTTATTACTCCTCCCCCTCACCCTTTCTCAATCTGACTTAGGACAAATAATTGTATAGGCATAATTTACTAGCGAACTCACTGGCACTATAGAAGTTCTTAGCCGCGCTTACAGCAGTTGACTATACTCTTTCAAAGCATCCAACCACATTTTCTTTGGTTTTCCTATAGGTATCTTAAAGTACATTTGTCCTTTCGTAACCATCTTGGGAATGCTTTGTCTGTCCATTCTCTGTACACGTCCAGCCCATTGTAACCTATACAATTTAATTATTGTAGTCACATCTGTTTCTCTAATTACAAATGTATCAAACCATAATTCAGAGCATTTTAACATATGGTGCTGTAGTCTGGCAAATTCCTACCAGGGAAATGAAAAGAATTTTAAGTACAGAAATGGATGTTTTAAGAAGATCAGCTGGAAAATCTAGAATGGATAGAATAGGAAATAAAGGAATAAGGGAAATTATGGGTGTACTAGAGGAGCCGGACATCATAGACATCATAGAAAAGAAGAGATTACAGTGGTATGGCCATATCAAAAGAATGCCAGAGAAAAGATTGCCTACAATTGTTATGCAATGGAACCCAATAGAAAGGAGGAAGAGTGGAAGACCGAAAAAAAAAACTTGGATAGAAGGGGTACAAGCAGCTATGAATATCAGAGGACTGGAGAAAGATCAATGGATGGACAGAGAGGAATGACGTTTGGTTTCCGGAAGACGGCGGCAGCTGCCATGAAACCGGAAGATGATGATGATGATGATGATGATGATCTGTTTCTCTATACAAGTCATATAATACATCATTATACCTTATTCTCCAGTCACCTCTGTCATTGATTGTTCCAAATACACTTCTTAATATTTTACTTTCAAATCTATTTAAAATATCTTCAGTTTTATTTATTAGAACCCAAGTTTCACTTCCATGTACTATTATTTCTCTTAATATGGTTTTATATTATTTAACCCTTAAATTCGTAATGTATCCTTTTGGGACACATCAGTTTGTTTAATTAATTTAATATTTTAAATAAATCAGAAGAAAACGAACAAAAAGAAACCACTTAAATGTGTGTCTACTTATACAATATACCCAATAATAACAGTTATACAAGATTCCGTTTTCACTGCAGTCAGCCACATTCAAATAACTAAGAAAAGAAATTTGTGTTTTGCCAATTTAAGGGTTAAATTTCGTCTGTTGATGCATAGTTTAGATTTAAACACACACCATAGAGCATAGTATGTCTTATTTGTCGGCCGCACGGTCCATTGGTTATGTTCCTTACCTTTAGTTCCGAAAGGTCGCGGTTCTAACCCGGTCGCGGTCTTTGGATTTTAGGGAAAAAATTTCAAGAGAAAAGTTCTCTGGAAGGGACTATAAGCCGTGGCTCCCGAATCTGAAGATTTTCAGGCTGGTAAAATATCCTTAAGCCTGAATGAAGAGGCCTCTAAGCAAAATCTACCGACCTCCTTCACCCTGGTAATACCTTAGATGCTTACTACATGTCTCATTGAGTCGTTATGTTGACGTATAGCATGCATGACATATGTAGGGAAATAGCTGCAACTAAATTAATTTTATAAGTTTATCGAAACGGATGAATGCATGAGCTCCCTGCTTCCTTGCGTCCACTTAATGTCATTTCAGGAATGCTCGCTCTTTTCTCATTCTCCGGCTGTGGTCTTCACTCACTCCCACTCCAGTGCCCCGTAGATATTTTGCCGCCCTTATTATTTTTTCCTTATCCCTATAATGTGCTAACTTGCATACTATTGGCCGGGGTACCGCTCGCGACCCACTCCATGAGCGCGCCCGATGTCTCCATCTAGCAGAACTATTCCAGTTGGCCTTAGGGCATGCCTTGTTATGATCGCCGTAGTGTCCCAAGACTCGTTCTTCTCTTCCCCCACACCATACAACACAATACTGTTCCTTCTAGATTGATTTTCTAGATAGTCAATTTTTTTCTTCTAGCCACCTAACACTGTCTTCCATACTACTCCAGGCTACCTCCATTTCTTGAACTCTCTCCACAACAGAGTTTACCATAGACACCATAATAGCTTTATTTTTTAGCTTTATTTTATTTTACCTGGCAGAGTTAAGGCCTTAAAGCCTTGTCTGATACTCAACCAGGTTTTAAAAAATACAAAAAAATAGTCTTACATCTAAATTACAATATACATAAACGATTACATGTTATAAATACAATACAATTAATATTTATAATGTATTTTGATTTGCTCTAAATTTAACGAATTAATATATAATATGTACAAGATATATAAAAAACGAGGAAAAGATTATTAATGATATAGTATATAATTAAATAAATAGAGAAAAATTAATTATTAGACAACAGGTAACTGTATAAGCGTGACTTAAAAGTACCAAGTGTGATATCTTGAGGAAGGAGATTCCAGAAGCCGGCAGAGGCTACTGTGAAGGAAGTAGAATAAGAGGAAGTGCTATGAAGAGGAATTGTTAGCAAACTGTTATCTTGTGACCTAGAGTCAATATTGTGGTAAGAGGATAACTTCATGACCTCCGTCTTTCGGAATCCCTGGACCATCTCTCTCCTCATTTCTTCCATCATTTCCTTCACGTCCTGCATTTTTTACAATCTGACAACACCGCACTCTTCTCGAGAGCTGGAAACACGCCCGCACACTACCACGTACAAGAAGCAAAAACAAATATTTGATATGGTGACTCTTAACAAATTCTCGCGCGGTAGCCGAGTGGTTAAAGCAAAGAAACCTTGGCGCAGCGCTACGGGACTTGCGCTTGTTCGAGTCCCTATGGGGGAAGAAATTTTATCATGGAATTTCAGCCAGTATGGAACCAGTGCCCACCCAGCATCGTGAGGCATTTGGGTAGCTACAATAAGTAGCGACTCCACGTTGAAAATACCAGCTTTAACGGCTGGGGGACCCAAGATGCTGAACACATGTCATTCCTACAATGGCTAGATGATCGTCTACCTCTGTGATTAACACATGTGGATGTGAGGACAGCATCCCGCTGGTAGGCCAAGGGTCTTCTAGGCCTGTCGCGCTTGGAGTTTTTAACTCTTAACCCTTATATTCACAATGTATCCTATAGGATATATCAACTGTTTTAATTTATTTAACAGAAGAAAGCTATCGATAAGAAATTACTGAAACGTATATGGAATTACACAATGTACCTAATAATAACAGTTATGCATGATTTCGTTTTCAGTGCAGTCCGTCACATTCAAATATCTGAGACCAGAATTTATTGTTTTGCCAATTTAAGGGTTAACAAAGGAGAGGATATGGCCCAACATAGGGCTGTGACGCCACTGTTGACGAAGATATCAATGTCTTTGTATAGATCTTGCAGATACCTATTAGTTCTAATTCCCCAGACTCCATTGAGCCCTATATTTATTTTTACACGCTTTATATTATCTTGACCTGTGTCTGTCCATCAATGTGACGGAATCTTTCAACACGATTTTCACCCACTACAAAACATTGGATCGACTTGAAATTTGTATACTTGTAAAGGACCAATGACAATACAATAATTTCATAAATTGTTTGTAAGATCCCGGCCAGGATCATCAGGACAAAAAAAGGTGTCTGTGTATCTATGTAACGGAATCTCTCAATACGATTTTCACCCACTTCAAAATATTGGATCGACTTGAAACTTTGTATACTTGTAAAGGACCAATGACAATACAATAATTCCATACATTTTTCTAACATCCTGGCAAGGATCATCAGGATATAAAAAAAGTGCCTGTGTATCTACCAACGGAATTTTTCAACACGATTATCACCCACTTATAAACATTGAATCGACTTGAAAACTTGTATACTTGTAGAGGACCAATGGCAATACAATAATTTCATAAATGTTTTCTAAAATCCTGGCCAGAATCAACATAAAATAAAAAAAATAAAAACCGGTATAATAGGTTGCGGATTTATCAACATTTTAGTCAATCGTTGTAAGAGCTCAGTTGGTAGAGCGATGGACTGTAGTGGTATATAATTTCAGTAATCCATAGGTCGCTGATTCAAATTCGGCCCGGAGGATTTTTTAGAAGAATATTACTTTTAGCTCATACTACAAAAGTATCGAATTTATTGATATTTACATTTTTATCTCATTCTGTAAAATATTAAAACTAAAAAAATAAAAAAATAAATAATAGTTTAAAAAACTAAAACAACACGCTTTATTAGAAAACCGAACTAAAAAATGAAAAATCATTTTAATTTCCAACACGCTTGGGATAAAATTAAAGTGGTCAACAAAAAAATCATCTCCAACACATCTAGAATAAAATTAGCTATCTACAAAAAATAATTTTACCATCAAAAGCTTGGGTGCTTTTTATGGTTTTTACATTTTCGTCTTAGAGACTTTATTTTACCAATATCTGTTTATTATCAAATATATTAATTCATATACAGCACCCCAGCTTTTGATGGTAAAATTATTTTTTTGTATGTAACTCTAGTTCAATTCTAGATGTGTCGGAGATGATTTTTTTTTACCACTTTAACTTTATCCCAAGCGTGTTGGAAATTAAAATTATGTTTCATTTTTAGTTCGGTTTCCTAATAAAGCGTGTTGTTTTAGTTCTTTAAACTATTATTTACTGTTTTCTGATAGAGACATGTGCTACAGCCATTTCTGTATAACTCTTTGAAAAACATATTTGTTTACAAAAACTGTTGCCTGAGAAATGTACTAAAATCATATTCGTTCATTCTTTTTCCTGGCTGCTTCTATTACAAATTTAGAACAATGGAATCACGTCTCGACCTCTCTTACGTTCATTTGATGTTTTTAGCTTCATTTTTCGCGGCGCTACAAAGCAACACAAATATAAATAAACTTATTCCCAGTTTCATATTCCGACTCAGTGAGTATTTTTTTTTATCCGAGAACAAAAGTGTCAGTTTTATCAAATTAAAAAAAAAGCTTTTAAAACTGAAATCTCTCGAAAGCTTCTCATATGCTCGCTAAATTATGTTGACCTGCCGCTGCAGTTTCCAGCGAAATTAAGTTAACGTGAGAGGCAGTTAAAATTGTATACAGAGTGAGTCAGGAGGAAAGGTACGTGCTTTGAGGGGTGGTTGTAGTGGTCAATCTGTACTAAAAACTTCTAATATACATATAACCTATTCCCAACCGTTGCAGGGTAATTTAATGAAAACATCGAGGAATCGGAAAAGTGCAGGTGACAGTAAATCATGACACTGTTATCTTAAATTTTGTTTAATTGTGTATGTTCTATGCAAAAATATCTAAATTTTTAAGAATTTTAGGGTTAATAAATTCTATCTTGTAGCCACAGTTAGTCAAAAAGCATTCAAGATTAAAAGTGTATAAAACACTGGCTCTACCAACTCTTTTGTATGGTAGCGAAGTATGGACGTTGAAACAGAAGGATATACAGAGACTTAGATCTGCTGAAATGAGATACCTTCGGAGGACTGCAGGATACACACTACTAGATCACAAAAAAAAAATGAAGACATCTTAGAAGAATTGCACATGGAACCTTTAGAAAACAAAATTTCTGATTATAAGTCAAGATGGATGCAACATGTTCATCGAATGGAAGATCACAGAATACCCAAACAAATGTTAAGATATCAACCTGCAGGAAGAAGAAGACCAGGACGTCCACTCAAAATACTTTTGGATGGTGTTTCTCTTGAGACCGAAACAGGTCAACAAATGGCCTAAATTCGTGAATGTACTATGATGATGATATGTATGTTTCCTCAAAAAAGATGTTCAAACGCTCCACTACCAACTTCAATGCATTTTGTTGCTCTTGTAGACAGCTGTTGTGTTGCTGATCTGAGCTCACGTATATTCCTTTACTTGAACACAATCATGTAAAATAGGAATGAGAAGTTCCTCTCTTGTCTCCACTCTGTGCTTGCAGACTTCGCTATTAACCCATTCGCTTCAGGTTTAAGTGCTCAGTGCATTTCCCCAGAAACCGGATTTAAGTTATCATACACTATATTGTCTATTTTCAGACATTAAAAACACACAAAAGGTAACGGTACTTCAGATCTCAATAAGGGTGAAAGCCAAAACGAATTCCTTCACTATTCATAAATAGTAACAAAACAACCCTGCCAAGGGATGTACAAAAAAATTGCAAAATATATAACAGCAGAGTTAAGCGAGTATACCTCGTCTTTTGAGGCCAATGGGTTAATAATAGAATAAATGCGCACAAGTTGTGCAGAAAATATATGTTACATAAGTTTTGTCATTAATTTGATTCACATAGTTTGGTAATTGCAGAATTCTACCAGGGATATCCCTCGTTTTTTTTGTAGGTGGTTACATGGTAACGATCGCATGGTTGCTCGCACAGTCCACACACACAGTTGTTCCCGTGATCGTGGAAACACTTGGTCTTGCATATCTTGTGGTGGTATCCATGTACTGCTGTTGAGTTCACCGGAGTGCTTGATTGGTGTTGGTCCAGGATCTGTTTGTCATGGCTTCTGTTGTATAAAAGTCCAGCCATATCTCTTGTCTCTTCTTCTCCCTTTCCTGAAGTTGTTTATTTGAGCTGTCTGTGGATGGTAGCCTCATACGCAGTTCTTCTGTGAAGAAGGGTTCCTTGGCGAGTTCATATGCTAGCCTCGACTTTGTGTGTTTTGAGACACCTAGGGCGGCTTTCAAGAATCGTGATTTGACTGCTTCCAAACTTATTAGATCTCTTAGACTCAGCTTCTCCCAAATGAGGTCTATTCCATAGGTTGCAATGGGAACTATTTTTGCATTGAACAAGGCTATGGCCGTTTTTAGACTTCACTATTTAGCCAACCCCACAAACAGTAATCGAATGGGGATAGATCGGGTGACCTCGATTACCAAATCAATTATTCTATTGTATCTCAGCTGTCCACTAGAGCAATAAAATTGCGTTGAAGTTGGCAGTGGACCGTTTGAACATCTTTTGTGAAGAAACGTACACCAACAATACTTAAGATAACAGTATCTTGGATTTACTGTCACCTGCACTTTTCCGGTTCCTCGATGTTTTCACTAAGTTACCCTGAAACGATTAAGAAAAGGCCGTATGTATATTAGACGTTTTTTGTTCAGAATCACCAGTGCTATCACCCCTCAAAGCATGTACTTTCCCTCCTGACTCACCCTGTATAGGGAAACTCAGTTACTATCAAGTAATATTTGCATTATTCAAGCACAAGACATGTCTTAATGAACGATATATTGTATCCGGAGTGAAATGGACAATGAATAAATGATGAATGAGAAGCAGGTTCCGTGTATCGCGCTGATTCCCCAATCACACTGGCAACCAGCGTATTGCTCAAGCTGTTATCCCTAGAAGACAAGGGATCTCAGGAGATCAACAAGAGAGAGAGAACCAGCTTTAAAAGTTCTATTTTTAAATAACTATCTAACTGGCACTATCGAAACCGTAGGTTCATGACCGCGCGAACGAAAACTCTCCATACATGCATATCCTGAGCTAATGTTAACCAATCATCTCCTGTTTAATCTACTTCCTTAAAAATCGTGGTTAATGTTATTCTTCCACCTCACACTTGGTCTACCAACTAGATGTTTTCCATCTGGTTTCCTTACAAGACGTTTCCATCTATCATTCCACATTCGTGTCATACGGCTCTGTTTTACCACAGATTCGCCAAAAGAAGTTTTCATGCTCTCTTTTATTCCCCATTGTGCCACATGCCCTGCCCATAGCACTCAATAATAAGGCGAGAAAGCAATATTAACCATGGTATGAGGGAAGTGGATAACACAGGGTGTTATTGGAAAACATTAGCTCAGATTGGGAAGTAGGAGAGATTATATCCGAGCGGCCATGAATCTATGGGTACGATATTTCTGTACGTTAGTTAGTTATTTAGTTAATTAACTAATAATGACAGGTTCTTAGAATTAGAGAGTTTTTTTTTTATTTTAAAGATTTTCAAAACACTGAGGCTAGTACTGTAGTGTTGCGGCAAACTATTCCAATTTTTGAGTTCTCCTTCCTCTATATCATCCCTAGTAAAATTACAGGACACGAGGCGCCACTAGTAAGAATTTATGACATAGCATAAAGAACTAATATTGCGCATTCTTACCTTGATAGCAGAACAGCGCTCAAGAGGTGCAGCTTTCAGTGCATAATATAGAGACACCAATACGTACCTGCAATTAAAAACATATATAAAAATTAATGCTTCGCTTAGTTGGCTGCAGTTAACACAAATAGAGATTAAAAATTGTACTGTACATTAAATGGTCTAGCTCAGTGGTAAACCGATTACTGCAAAGCTGGAGATCTGAGAGTCAACATTTCTCTGTCTAGTTGTATTACAAACGAGTACGTACCCTCTGAAAAAAATGTTATGCAATATAAACCGCAATTAATACTTTAATTGTAATGACATTCTGGGAAACTCTTACAAAATAATTTTTAAATTACAATTCTACCAATTGAATACTGGAAGTGACGTTAAGCCTATAATCGGACGCTAGATCAATAGCCATGCTCTAAAAATAGTGCTATTCTCCCATATTTAATTTCCATAAAAATATACAGGACTATTATCTATAATTTGCAACAAAAACGAAATTCTTCATTTTTCAACTTTAATTAAATAATAGTAATAATAATAATAATAATAATAATAATAATAATAATAACAATAAATAATAATAATTATAATAATAATAATAATAATAATAAGAATAGTAATAATAAGTATAGTAATTATAATAATAATAATAGTAATAATATAATTTAATAATAATAATAATAATAATTTTAATATAATAATAATAATAATAATAATAATTATAATAATAATAATTATAATAATAATAATAATTATAATATAATAATAATAATAATAATTATAATAATAAGTTATTATAATAATAATAATAATATAATAATAATTATAATAATAAATAATAATAATTATAATAATAATAATAATTATAATAATAATAATATTAATAATTATAATAATAATATTATATACCAAATTAAATCTTCCATTATTTTCCAAGAGGATGAAGAGATGTCGGACGTCCTCGGAAGAGATGGTCTTAGATCTATTAGTGAAGACGGAACAGGCAACTCTTGCCTAAACCAGGAAGTGAAGAAGAAGAAGAAGAAGAAGAAGAAGATGATTACAATATTATTATTATTATTATTATTAATTATTATTATTTATTACTAACTAACTAACTAAATAAACTAACTCACTGGCACTAACGAACTCGTAGGTTCATGGCCGCACGTACATAAGCTCTCCATACATCCTGAGTTTGATCCTTTAGCATGGGTTCCCTGAAGTAGTCCCCTCCCGGAGAACCGAATGGGGGACTATTTGACCTCCGGAAATTTTACTATAGTAGAACCCATGTCCGCATTTCTTGACGGTTGTATTTTTTACGGTTAAAGGTCGTCACTCTTTCGAACCAAGGTACTTTTTTCGTCTGGCTTATCACCTTCGACCAGTCCGGCATGGGTAACCCTATCGGCAGCAATGCTACCGCCGGCATAGCTCTTGGAATCATTTAAGCACGCAAGCCACTCCACCACGACAAGTAAAGATACCATGGAGGGTTATTATTATTAATATTATTATTAAAATAATAATAACTTATTATTATTATTAAAATATTAACTATTATTGTTATTATTATTATTATTACAATTAAAATAATAAGTATATCACTGGCACCATCAAAGACGTAGGCTTATGGACGCACTGACATAAGATTTCCATACATCCCAATCCTAAGCTGATGTCTTCCAATCATCCCCTGTATATTCTACCTCCCTTAAAGTATGGTTAATATTATTCTCCCGCCGCATTCTTGGTGTACCAACTGGGCGTTTTGTCTCGGGTATTCCTACAAGAAGCTTCAATGATACTATATCATTACCAATTCGAGCCACGTCATGCCCATCTCATTCTATGAAACTCAACTCTTCTTATTATATCCGATTGCCTATAAAGATCATATATCTCACTATTATATAATCTTCTCCATTCGCCTGTCTGTTCATCCCTCTTTGGTCCAAACATTTTCCTAAGAACTTTATACTCAATAACTCGCAATATATTATCCTCTCTTATAGTAAGAGAAATCATATGGACATTAGGGTTATAATTTTTTGGACATTTGTAAAATAAAATATTTCCTGTGCAATTAATGGGTGGCCCTTTACATAGAACCATTGAAAAATGCCTTCATTTCACTGAGCTTCAAGATAAGGTCACCCCAAATATATTTATATAACAAAATTTAATATTGATTTATAAATAAAGAAATAGCAAAAAATATCACTAATGGAAGAAAAACCATAGGAATGTTAAACTCTATATTGTTGGAGTAAAAACACATTAAAACTGAACAAAACAACTAATTTATAAGTCCATAATAGAACGTATGATGTTGTATGGATCAGAAGTTTGGGTAATGACACAACAACATGCCAACAGAATTACTGCAGTTGAAATGAAGTTTTGGAAAAGAGCTGCCAGAAAATCTCGAATTGAAAGAATTAGAAAATGGACGAATATAGAAAGAAGTATATTGGATGAGGTTGAACACAAAGCTAATATGGTATGGTACGGACATGTAAGAAGAATACAGGATGGAAGACTACCAAAGGCCGTCCATACACGGAAAATTGAAAGAAGGAACAGAAAATGGAAGACCAAGAACAACCTGGAAGAATAACATTCAACATTCAGTGACGAAATTTGGTGAAACAGACCCAAGACACAGAGGACAGAGAACGATGGAGAACTTTAATTAAATGAATTTGTGAATGGGTATCACAAACTGATAACACTGGTCAACAAGATTTTTGTCTCATGAGTACCAATAGTTGTACTTAATGCAGTTTTTTTATCTTGTTTTCAAATATGTATTCGGAATTTCTCCATCACCCACAGTTTTTTTATTTCAATTTCAACTAATGGATTTAAATAATTATTTTTTAACAAACGTTTTTTCGCCCATTTGTCCATTGTAAAATAAAACCAAAAGATTTGTTAACATGTCTGAAGAAGGTACAGTGTAGCGAAACAGCTGTCACTGAATTATATAATAGATATGAAAATCAAATTAAACTACGTTTTATTTTTATTTAATTAATAAATATGGATTTTCATCAAGTAAACACCAACTCAATTGATTATAAAACAAAATGAGCTAACTCAGGAGATTTCAGCTATGGAAAAGAGATATCAAAGCAAATGGAATCCCAATATGCTGGCCGATTATTGTTGGACCATAAAGAGGGATGCTCCACAGGCGAAATACAGCAGAAAATCGTAATTTCTTACTTTCTAGGTGAGTCCGAATATTCGAATATTGTGTAGTTACGAATGTAGAAAATATTAAGTGTTTGAAATTATAAATTCCTGTTCTCTCGGAAACCTTGCGCGATGGAGAAAAATCGATGTCACATTTGAATTCAGGAGAAAACAAAGTATCGGAATCAATTTTTTTTTTCTGAGACAAAAAAAAAGTTTTTTTCTTCTTTTTTTTTGTTCAGTGTTATCTCTAAGTCTGTAGTCATTTATGTATTATTAAAACTCAAGTCAATTATTAAGATTGGTTGGAAAAAATCATCAATGATGAGGAGAATTATCAATGAATAAAACATAAATTTTGTATTATTAGAAAATATTACAACGATGGAGAGGGTTAGAGTAGTTTCCATAGGTAGGAAGGTAATATTTGTTTCGTCCCGGCTGTGGTTTGTCGGGGTCACGCTACACTACTGTTGTTGCAATATTTGACCACATTAATGCTTGGTTAACGACACTATTAATCATGTGACGTCATTAGTGTCGCAATTCAAATCTGACCCTCAAGGGGCTGACAAATTTGGCTCAGAGGGCTTTGTTTTACCCGTCGTAAATATTAGAGTGTCCCAAGGCGTAGAGGAGTTTCTTTTCGTAAAATCAAATACGCATAACCTCTATTTTTCTTTCTGTTTGACCTCAATAACTCAAATAACAAATATTATTGTGATTGGATCATGACAACCCGTGCCAACTTCGTGCCAAACATAAGACATGAAAATGTGTACTGGGTTAGTATAGAAGGATTCTAGAACTAAAAGCTTATTTAGTAAATAAAACATCAATTTGCCCAAAACGAATAACAATTTACTATTTCACAATAAAAATCATTATTGTTCAAATTTTCTTATCAAAGTTTGCAAGTACTGACACGTTTCGAAGCAAGTCGGCTGTGGGCCTACGTACATCACATTGCACTTATAATTGTTTTAACATTATACAAATAAATAAAGATGATACGAGTTAAAAATAAATTACTTCGACATTTTTTGGACACCCTAATAAATATGCTTATGGATCTAACACTTTTTTTCTTCCGAAGGTAACCATAATAATATAGTATATTTCTTTATTTGTATTCCTTTCTTAGTTAATCTCTCCCTTTATAGATACCACATATTTTTTTTTGGACACCCTAGCAAATATAGTCATGTATCATCAGACTTTTTTTTTTCCTCTTCCAAAGGTAACCATAATACTATTTTTTCTTTATTTATATTCCTTTCTTAGTTAATCTCTCCCATTATAGTTACCACATTTTTTTTGGAACACCCTAGTAAATATAGTCATGGGTCTTAAGACTTTTTTTTCCTTCCGAAGGTGACCATAAAAATATATATATTTTTATTTTCTCTATTTATATTCCTTTCTTAGTTAATCTCTCCCATTATAGGTACCACATATGATTTAAAGGGACATATGTCGGGAGAGAATTTGTACTTTTTAACATCCGCTGTGGTCTCGGAGTAGCTTAGGTGCCTGCTACGCAGCGAGCCGGCGGGGTTCGATCCTCTTTAGGGATACGTTTTCCGGGTGATGGTTTTATTCGGGAAATAAATGTCGGAAAAATTTAAGGTCCAAGCGGTTCCCTAACATCATCTGGCCAGCATAATCATCATCACATTCACCATGACCAGTATGAACGTGTGTGTTAATGGCGTGTTTCGTCTTTAAGCTGTGTTGTCTCTGAGGAGGCTCTGGCATTGAGCTGATCACTCATTCGGGGAGGCACTCAATGTCCTTGTGTGGTAAAAAGTATGTGTGGTCGAAAGTATATGTGGTGTAAAAAAGTATGTGTGGTCGAAAGTATGTGTGGTCGAAAGTATGTGTGGTCGAAAGTATGTGTGGTCGAAAGTATGTGTGGTCGAAAGTATGTGTGGTCGAAAGTATGTGTGGTCGAAAGTATGTGTGGTCGAAAGTATGTGTGGTCGAAAGTATGTGTGGTCGAAAGTATGTGTGGTCGAAAGTATGTGTGGTCAAAAAAGTATATGTGGTCAAAAAAGTATGTGTGGTCAAAAACGTATGTGTGGTCAAAAACGTATGTGTGGTCAAAAAGTATGTGTGGTCAAAAAAGTATGTTTGGTCAAAAAGTATGTGTGGTCAAAAAAGTATGTGTGGTCTAAAAAGTATGTGTGGTCAAAAACGTATGTGTGGTCAAAAAGTATGTGTGGTCAAAAAAGTATGTGTGGTCAAAAAAGTATGTGTGGTCAAATAAGTATGTGCGGTCAAAAAACATATGTGGTCAAAAAGCATATGTGGTCGAAAAAGTGTGGTAAAAATATGTGGGGTCAAAAAATATGTGTGGTCAAAAAAGTATATGTGGTCAAAAAGTGTGTGTGGCCAAAAAAGTGTGTGCGGTCAATAAAGTATATGTGGTCGAAAAATATGTGGTCAAAAAAGAATGTGTGGTCAAAAACGTATGTGTGGTCAAAAATATGTGTATGATCCATTGTTAAAATTGCATCTGCCGACAGGTCTTGCCACTCTAAGGCTCAAGATGGTATGTGGTACTTAAGAGTACCTTAAATATGAGAGGTTAAACTGCGTTAGTGGAGTCGAAAAGTTGTTTACTTTTCTTTACTTTACAAGCACTTTCTTTGGGCCACTCTTGCATGATATACTCTCTTAGGAAATTACGAACTATGGAATCACCTTCGACATTTCTGACACTGATTTGTGTTTATTATGCAACAAAACAATAATTTAAATGTCTTATTCTGTTGTTTTTCTATTCGTTTCTGAGTTGTTTAACAGTTTTGTGTATTGTGTACAATTGCACTAGTTACACTGTTGGGTTTGGTTGGTAGCGTGTATTTTGTGGAATACCTATAATGGAAGGGGGAGGGCAATGTACACTCACTTCTTACTCGTAGAATAATGGTTAACTAACTAACTCATTGTTACTATCGAACCAACAGATTCATGGCCGCGAGGATATAGGCTTTCCACACATCCCTATCCAGAGGTAATGTTTTCTAATCGGCTAAACTTTATAATATATTATGTGATCAACGTTTTAATTTCCTTCATAAACTCCTATCAAATTTTATTATAGGGTTTCATATTTCAAATTATTTCTCACCTTTTACAGTGGTTTTTATATTTTTTCTAACCACTATATCAATATAATTTTTTACGATAGTAACTACATCTGCTATTCCCAATCATTTATCCTTTTCACGCTTTGGTTTTTGTCTATTAGATCTGTCCGGCTGTTCATTGTGCCAATAAACTACATAATTCAACAACACCGCGTCGGCTGGGAATAGCATGTTCAGGGAATGGAAGAACAAGATTGTCCAAGATAGCATATCATTATAAACCAAAGGGATTGAGGGATGTAGGAAGTCCAAGGAATGGGTGGAAGAAATCGTTATGAATTCGGAACAGGCGAATCGCCTCAACATTGAAGTGAAGATGATTATGATGAATTAACTAGATACGTAGCATGAGCATGTGGCAGCCATATTGATTTTAAACGTTCATCCTATGCAACAACCAAGTCTTGTTCCAGTGCAGCCAACAAAAAGTATATACTGAAAAACTGTACACATATGCTTCAGAATTTTATAACTTACTATTATATTTGGGCGTTGGATTCTTCACAGATTTCAGTGCCTATTCCCCTAAAATTGTGCTTATGTCACTTTTTTCACCTCATTCTTGGTCTACCAACTGGCTATTTTCTTCTGATTTTCCTACAAAAAGCTTTCACGTCCCTCTTTTATTCCCCATTCGTGCCACAAGTCCTGCCCATCCCAGTTTACGAGACTTATCTCTTCTTATTATATCTGGTTTCCTATAAAGATCATGTAGCTCACTTATGTAGCCTTCTCCATTCACCTGTCTGTTCATCTCACTTTGGTCCAAACATTTTCCTAAGTACTCTCAAATACTCGTAACATTTTCTCCTCCCTTGAAGTAACAATCTATGTTTCACATCCATATAATGTAACTGGGAGAATAACTGTTTGATATATATTTTCAATTTAACGTTTTTTTGAGATAAGTAGAGACGACGTAAGTCCCTGTAATGCATAATAGCATAATGGCTAATGATTTTATATTTATATTCATGGCTCATATAGCATGGCAGAGTATATATTTTGTATATTTTAATGAAACAATAGATTTCATTTCTCACCCACCTTGCACCGGTTCCAGACTGGCCGAAATTCCATGAGAAAAATTTCTTCCCCCATGGAGACTCGAACCAGCGTAGGTACCGTAGTTCTGCGCCAAAACTTCTTGCCTTAACCACTCAACTACGACGATTGACTCCTGGTGTCAATGAAAGATAAAAATGGTAATTGTGAGTTATCCGTAAGAGAGAGACATGCTGTCGCAGACTTTTTTGTAGAGGTTTTTGTGATATTCAATTCTGTGTACATTAATTTTGTGTATTTCTTATGGTTTAGGCAGCGTAAGCCATTTAAGAGTACAAAGAGATCATTTTTTCACGTTTTCCACTACAAAGGGTGGTTTTTAAAGGTGTAGGAGTTGAGTATCACAACTCTATTATAGCCTATGTTCATCCCGGGAATCTCCTGAACATTTTGCAAAAAACCTCATCACAATCGAATCAACGGTATAGCCGCGCATAAAGTACGAACAAACATACAAACAAACAAAGAAACATACAATCAAACATACAAACAAACATACAAACAAACAAACAATTTTTATATATAAGATGAGAAATATGGTTAAGTCCTAACATTGAATGTTCCTAGGAACATGTCCCTGTGTTTGAGTCTTTGGCTTGAGTTCCCTGAAGTAGTCCCCGCCCGGAGAACCGAATGGGGGACTATTTGACTTTCGGAAAATTTTACCACAGTTGAACCCATGTCCGCATTTCTTGACGGTTGTATTTTTACGGTGAAAGATCGTCACTCTTTGGACCAAGGTACTTTTTTCGTCTGGCTTATCTTATAACCTTCGACCAGTCCGGCATGGGTAACCCTTTCGGGAGCAATGCTACCGCCGGCATAGCTCTCAGGATCATTTAAGCACGCAAGCCACTTCACCACGACAAGGTAAAGATACCATGGAGGGGAAAGTTAAGAGTAATAATAATTATCGTTTGGTAACTTTTTTGGAATTTTTGTAAAAAAGTTTTTAACTCTACGACCAATTTCAATGTTCACTATATATGAAAAGTGGTTCAGATTGGCCTCGTCTATCACACCTTAAAAGTTAATGAAGTAACTTTTGCATCACTCTGTAGAATTTCAATTCACTTGTGAAATCAGCGATAACTTGCATTGAGATCGAACTTTCTAGTGAAAGCCCAACTTTAACGTTGCGATAACCATAATCAATTTAATTCTGATAGTAAAATGTGTCCTTCGCGAGAAAACGGGGCGATACAAGGAATAAGCAATTTATCATTGACAAACATCCTTTGTAGAGAGAAGTGGGAAACTGATAAGAAGAGCGTAAAGTTTGGCGCGTGTTGAGAGTTAACTTAGCGAGCGTAGCTTAAAAATCCAAAGTGTTAATGTACCGAAGACAGACAGAAATGTTCGCTGCTTTGCATTCAAAACTGTGAGACTATTTCCAAAGATACCGTACAAGTTAAACCTTACATTTCTTCAGCCTCTTGTGTTGTACGAATAAACCATACCTATACATTTCCATGCCTTCATCCATCAACACACATCGAATAAATGTCACAAGACACATTCTCACTCGGGGATTCATGCTCGCCCGAATATAATCTCTCCATACGTCCCTATCCCGAGCTAATATTTTTTCAATATTTGCTGTATAATTAATATCAGTCAAATAATACTTACTCTTACTCACTGGCACTATCGAACCCATAGGTACATGGCTGCGCGGACATAAGCTCTCCATATATTCCTATCCCGAACTAATGCTTTCCAATCATTCCCTGTATAATCTACTTCCCTCAAATCATAGTTAACGTTATTCTTTAACCTCATTCTTGGTCTACAAACTGGGCGTTTTCCCTCTGTCTTTCCTACAACAATTTAGAATTTAGGCCATTTGTTGACCTGTTTCGGCCTAAAGAGAAACACCATCCAGAAGTCTTTTGAGTGGACGTCCTGGTCTTCTTCTTCCTGCAGGTTGATACCTTATTTGTTTGGGTATCCTGTGATCTTCCATTCGATGAACATGTTGCATCCATCTTGACTTATGATCAGAAATTTTATTTTCTAAAGGTTCCATGTGTAATTCTTCTAAGATGTCTTCATTTTTTTTTTGTGATCTAGTAGTGTGTATCCTGCAGTCCTCCGAAGGTATCTCATTTCAGCAGATCTAAGTCTCTATATATCCTTCTGTTTCAACGTCCATACTTCGCCACCATACAAAAGAGTTGGAAGAGCCAGAGTTTTATACACTTTTAGTCTTCAATGTTTTTGGACTACATAAATTTATATTACTTTTAATGACACCCCAGTACTTATTAGGGTTAAAAATAGATTTTTTCTTTTTGTTTCAAGAATCCAGGAAGGTCTATTTTATCGATGTTTAATATTATTTTGTTGATTTTGGACAATTACACCTGTAAAAAATTACTTTTAAAAATGTCGTTTCTATGTTCTGCTATTGTACACATTTTTTGTTTTTTGAATTTTCCCGTGACTTGTATTTTTTGATATTTTAGTACACTTTTCTCTGAAAATAACTAAAGAGAGGGGAATGATTTTTGGCTTGGATATGCAGTTTAAAGAGCTCTATAATGACAAGGTAAATTTAGTTTTGTGCTGTTGACAGTGTTTCAAATAAAAAAATGCAAAAGTTTTAACAAAAAATATTTGGTTTGAATTGTTTTAAAATAAATCACAATCCATATCTGAACACAAGCAAACCTGATTATTGTCAAATGAACTATGGACAATACTTACTTACTCACTGGCACTATCGAACTCGTAGGTTCATGGCCGCGCGGGCATAAGCTCTCCATACATCCCGATCCTGAGCTAATGTTTTCCAATCATTCCCTGTATAATCTACTAAATTTTAGAAACAATTGGATAAGTAATATTTGAGAAAATTGTACCAAGACAATACTTTTAAGAAGTTGGATCTCTTATTTTCATTTATTTTATTTCAAATTAATCATGAAGCAATATGTCTGAAAAGTTAACCAGAGAGTCATTATGTTCAGGAAGACTTGTTTAATTAATGACATAATTCTAATGCACATAACTTAAGAATAAGCTAAAAAATAATTTTTGTATGTTGCATATTTTTAAGCCAAATTGCAAGGAAATTAGTACCGGGTGCCCTTAAATGATTCTAGATAAGGAATGAGGAGAGAGAATATAATTAAATATTATTTTATATAGGCTATAACGGAAATGCACAGCTAATGACAAATGAGGGAAATTTTGAGGAAGTGGCTGAATTCAAATACCTAGGAACAATAATCACAAATAGGAATGAGATGCATAAAGAAATTAAACATAGGCTCAATTCTGGAAATGCGTGCTATTATGCATTGCAGAGACTTTTGATGTCCCAACTCCTTTCAAAAAATGTTAAACTGAAAATATATAAAACTATTATTCTACCAGTTATATTATGTGGGTGCGAAACATGGACTCTAACTATAAGGGAGGAAATGAGATTACGAGATTTTGAGAATAAAGTTCTTAGGTAAATGTTTGGACCAAAGAGAGATGAACAGAGAGGTGAATGGAGAAAACTACATAACAATGAACTACATGGTCTTTATAGGAAGCCACATATAATAAGAACAGTTAAGTCTCGTAGACTACGATGGGCAGGACATGTTGCGCGTATGGGGAATGAAAGACGCGCATGGAAGCTTCTTTTAGGAAAGCCAGGGGGAAAACGCCCAGTTGGTAGACCAAGAATGCGGTGGGAGAATAACATTAACTATGATTTGAGGGATGTAGATTATACAGGAAATGATTGGAAATCATTAGCTCAGGATAGGGATGTATGGAGAGCTTATGTCCGCGCGGTCATGAACCTACGGGTTCGATAGTGCCAGTGAGTAAGTATGGATGCCAAAACACCGGCTCTTACTTTAAGAAAGTAGAAAAGATTACGAGTATTCGAGAACAAATTTCTTGTGAAAATTTTTGAACCAAAGAGAGACGACCAGACAGCCGAATGGAGAACACTACATAACAGGGAACTACATTATTTTCTTGGGAAACCAGATTTAGTGAGGACAGTTAAATCTCGTAGAGTTCTTCGGATAGGACATGTAACATGGATGAAGATGGGAAGAGAGGCACGGAAACTCCTCGTAGGAAACCAAAGGGAAGCGTCTACTGTAGGTAGGCCAAGAATTAGGTGGGAGAATAACATCATGACTTCTTCTTCTTCTTCTAGCTCTACATCCCTTTATGTACCCTGACTGCTATTAAGACACTGTTTCACGTATCTCTGTCCAACGTCCTTCTTCTCCATCCCCGGACCACGAGCTTTCGGTGGTCCTCCTGTACTCCATCCATCCATCTCAGCTTCGATCTTCCACCTCTTCTTCCTCCAATTAGTATCAGTAGTGTAAGCTTTCTAGTAGTATTCTCCTCCCCCATTCTCATTATATGGCCCATCCATCTCATTCAGCCAATTTTTATAAAATTTACAATATCTGGGTCTGAATGTAGATTTCATCGTTATAGGCCTATCTTATCTGTCATACTCCACGATCATTTATGGGTCTCAGGATCTTCCTCAGGATTTTCCTTCCAAAGATTTTCAGTCTTTCTTCATTATCTCTGCTAAGTGTCCAGCATTCACTGCCATAAATGGCAACTGGTGTCAGTATGGTTTAAAGATTTTTTAATTTTGCATCCAGACTTAACATTTGTGATTTGAAACATGATTTGGGTTGGGTAAATTTTACAGGGGATGATTGGAAAACACTTCGGGATAGGGATGTGTGGAAAGATAATGTCCGCGCGGCCACGAACTTACGGATTCAATAGTGCCTGTGAGTTATTTATATATAAACATGTTGAAGTTCATTAATATGTTTTATAAAGTAAAAATTAGTATTGTAATGTTTTGCTGTACCGTACTGTGTATTGTAATGTTTTGCTGTACCGTACTGTGTATTGAAAATGTTTTGCTGTACCGTACTGTGTATTGTAATGTTTTGCTGTACCGTACTGTGTATTGAAAATGTTTTTTTATCTACTGTTAATAATTGTACTATTTACACCCTGCTCTTTTCATTGTTTACATTTCCAGTTTACCTGGGCCTCAACGTCCTCTCATGACGGATAATCTATTTTCGCAACGCGTACACAAAACAGGGCAGACTTTTTTTCCCAGCTTTGGAAATGACATTTAAAAAAGAATTTCACACAATCTCATGGTCTCAACACCACCAGGCTAAATAAATAAATAATTTTCTATTCAATGCCCCAGATTGTTATTTCGACATATCTGGTTTTCTCTCCTGGCATTGGCTTAATTGTAACCCTCTTCTCAATTTGGAGCACCTACAAGGCGTTACGTTACCCCGATTATGTATTGGTGATAAATGATAATGAAGCGCCAGGAGAGTTCTTAACCTAAACTTAACCTAAATTCCAGACCATGGACAACCATAGAAATAATTCCATTTAAGGAAAAATTCCTATGGTTTGACTGGGAATCGAACCCGAAGAACATGAAGAGTAGTCAGATACGCTGACCACTCGGCCATGAGGCTGGTCATAAATAAATAAATAAATAAACACGTAAATAAGTAAAAGGTAAACAAGTAAATAAGTAAATAAATAATAAATAAATAAATAAATAAATAAATAAATAAATAAATAATAAATAAATAAATAAATAATAAATAAATAAATAAATAAATAAATAAATAAAAATAAATAAATACGTAAATAAGTAAAAAAGTAAACAAGTAAACAAGTAACTAAGTAAATAAGTAAATAAATAAATAAATAAATATAAATAAATAAATAAACAAACAAATAAACAAATAAATAAATAAATACATAAATAAGTAAATAAGTAAACAAGTAAACAAGTAAATAAGTAAATAAGTAAATAAGTAAATACGTAAATAAGTAAATAAGTAAATAAATAAATAAATAAATAAATAAATAAATAAATAAACAAATAAATAAATAAATAAAATACCTAATAATGATGATGTAGTAGTATTAGATTTAGATTTATTTAGCCTGGTGGAGTTAAGTCCATGTGGCCTTCTCTTCCACTCACCAGAACAAACATATGTTACATATAAATTTAAAAAATACAACAAGAGTACGTACTAAACAATTAATTATCTGGTCAAACTGAACGGCCATGAAAATTATATATAATGTTAGGAGTTAATAGACGGATCACCAAAGGAACACTATTATGAGAGGAAAACTTGGAGTAACAAGTTTAAATGAAGATATAAAAATATACCAACAAGAATGGAAAAATCATCTGAGGAGAATGGCAAGAAATAGACTTCCAAAATTGGTATTCCAATATACCCCGACTGGACATAGGGACCAAGGAAGACCAAAACATCGGTGGAAAGATCAAGACCATCTTCGCTAGGTTTACCGTACAGGCCACATGGCATAAAACGAATTTGTTCATGATGATGATGATAATACAATAAAATTAAATGCAATATTGAAATTAAACTAATTAAAAGAATGTATACTCAAATGAATAACAGCTCTAATACTATGGATAAAAATAAATAAAAGAAAACAAACAGAGAAAGTAATAAACCACAATGAATTAATCTATCGCTTATACACTGCTCAAAACAATTAGAGGAACACTTGTAATAAATTGAATAAGTTATTGTTTTTTAAAGCTGTGATGCTGAAATACAATGCAATAGGTAAATATATTGACAAATCTTAATAATATTTTTTATTAAATAATGAAAAAACAAATTATAAATCCAAGGAGCAAGTCCTCCGGGAGGGACTTTAAGCCGTGGGTCCCGAGTCTGAAAGTCTGAAGATTTTCAGGCTCGTAAAAGATCCTTAAGCCTGAATGAAAAGGCCACTAAGCAAAATTTACCGAATTTTCCCGTCCTAGTACTACCTTGGTTTCCTAGATGTCAGTATGAGACGGAACCCTGACCAAGGACCACTCAAATGTCATCTATACGAAAACAAGTGTAACTAAATTAGTATGGTTCAAATTCTTCCCTGCAGGGGGAGAGCGCCTAAATCTCTGTCAAGGAAAACATTGGCGTTCAAGATACAAGAATAAGATTAATTGTTAAAAAAGTAAGAGTAGTATTAGGCGATAGCGAGCGGATACTAAGGGCCAACACGCACACTCTATTGAGTAACACTAGGAGATTCGGACTGGAGGCAAACATTAACCTAACTAATTATATGTTGAAACCTATATAATGGAAATGGACATTTAAGGACAAATCAAGAAAATTTTGAAGAAGTGGCTGAATTTAAATACTACTTATCTAACTACCTCACTGGCTCTATCGAACCCATATGTTTATGGGCGCGCGGATATAAGCTCTCCATACATCCCTATCCTGAGATAATATTTTCCGATCATCTCCTGTACAATCCAATTCCCTCAAATAAAGGTTAATGTTATTCTCCCGCCTCAGTTGATCTACCAACTGGGCGTCTTCTCCCTCAGGTTTTCGTTATGGAAGCTACCATGCACCTCTTTCATTCCCCATTCGTGCCACGTGCCCTGCTCATGCAGTTTACGAGTCTTAACCTGGCTTCCTATAAAGACCAAGTAGCTCACTAGCTCACTCCCTTACAAAGGGAGGAAAGAAGAATAAATTCTTAGACAAATTCTTCGACCAGATACCAAGGAACAATATATACAAACAGGAATGAGATGCACAAAGAAATTAAAGATAGGCTCAATTCAGGGAATGCGTGCTGTTATGCATTATGTCCCAACTCTTTTCTAAAAACGTTAAACTGAAAATATATAACACTTTTATTCTACCAGTTATATTATATGGATGCGAAACATGGACTCTTACTTTAAGGGAGGAGAAAAGATTACGAGTATATGAGAATACATTTCTTAGCAAAATTTTGGATCAAAGAGAGGTGAAGAGACAGGAGAATGGAGAATATTCCATAACACTTAACTACATGATTTTTATGCAAAAGCAGATATAATAAGATCAGTTAAGTCTCGTAGACTGCGATGGGCAGGACATATGGCACGAATGGGGAGTGAAAGACGTGTATGGAAGCTTCGTGTAGGAAAACCAGAGGGAAAACGCCCAGTTGGTAGATAAAAAATGAGGTGGGAGAAAACTTTAACTATGATTTGAGGGAAGTAATTATACAGGGAATGATTAGAAAATATTAGCTCAGGATAGGGATGTATGGAGAGCTTATGTTCGAGCGGCCATTAATTTACGGGTTCATTCGTCAGTACCAGTGAGTTAGTTTATTATTAATAAGAAAAAGGTGGGAGAATAAAATTAACTTTTTTTCAGGGAAGTAGATTATACGGAAGATGATTGGAAAACATTAGCTCTGGAGAGGGATGTGTGGAGATCTTATGTTCGCGCGGCCATTAACCTACGTCTTCGATAGCACTAGTGAGTTAGTTAGTTATCCTATAACGGTGTCAAAGAATGGAACTCCGCTACTACTCTCTCTGAATATAATCAAAATTTACGCTAATGCTCCCTTTTGGATACAAATACTGAACTACAGTACACAAGCATTTTCAAAAGGCGTTAATTACGCAATAAATTCCATTACATTAACCAAACAAAACTAATCTAACCAAAATAATCCACAAAACCTCCCACTTTGCACATTTTCCAGCTTCCAAATCGATTGTGTAAAATCGCCCGTAATCCTGCAGTTCCTCTTTCGTAATGACGAAATGTGATGTTGGAGAGGCGAGAGGAAATGAAATGCAAGCTTTTGGAATATTATATCGTCCCTGAAATACATAGCACTTAATAAAATTGTAATTGGACGAGGAAAGAAGACTTTGAATGTACAGACATTTCATTGGAACGCTCGTGTTTGCATGTATGGGTATAGAGGGATGAAAGCGTTGTCACTGAAATTCCAGGCTTTGCAATAATCAAGTGCGGATAACGCAATCCCACACTACGGGCTCTTTACTTTTTTAAAAAAAATACTAATTACTAAAATCTCTTTTATGAGTTGAATTCTCTTTTATCTGGTGAAAAGGAAAGCTGAACAAAGAGCGCAGGACGGGATACGCAATGATCAAACCACGTAGCGCTATTATTAGCTTTTATAAAAATCATACAACACCATATGAAGTTTCAATATTTCTTCAAGAGGGCTTTATTTTCAACATTTTCATAATCGCGTCTGTTTTAAAAAGAAGCTTTGTGCTTTAAAAACTAGACGAATTAAAGTAACTTTGTTGTTGTATATTTTGTTCCAGAACTTATTTATTTGAACTCCCGAAACAAAAGGCAAAACCCTTTTCATGGAAAAAGTGAAACAGTTCAATCCATCTTGCTCTAAAAAATCCAGTTTTTATATTAAATAGGACATCGATTCCTAAGACATGGTAGACAAGGCTTTAAGGCCAACTCTGCCAGGTACAATAAAGCTATTATTATTATTATTATTATTATTATTATTATTATTATTATTATTATTATTATTATTATTATTATTTTGTTATTCTATCTATCTTCGGGTTTTTACAGCTGCTGCGTCTTCCCGTGCCAAACCTCCAAAGCCTACGATCTTGGGCATCTTCAATGCTTAGTCCTCTTGCTTGCATTAATGTCTTCATATTTTCCTTCCATGTTAACTTCGGTCTCCCTTTCTTCCCCCTTCCGGTCGGATGCCATCGATATAGATGCTTTGGCCATCGCTTATCTTCCATTTTTAAAACATGTTCTATCCACTTTAATTCCTTCTCCTCAATTCTTCAATTATGCTTTCATCTGCTTCCATTATTTTTCTAATTTCCTTAATTGTGACATGTTCTAATTTTGACTTTCTGGCACTTCTGCGTAAATAATCAATTTCTAGGGCTATTAATCTATTGTTGTAGTAATTATTGATTGCCCATACCTCACTTCCGTACATTGCAACAGATTCCACCAATGTTCTAACAATATATTTTTTTGTGTCTTTACAAATATGCTTATCCCACCATATAGAATTTAACGAAGATATTATTTTGTTACTCAATTCAATTCTATGTTGTATGTTCTCTTTGACTATACCTTCAATGTTATCCATAATTATTCCCAAATATTTAGTTTGTTTCACTTGCTTTATTTGGATTCCTTCCTCCAATATTAAATTTTCTCTTTCCATTGCTATTTACTGCCAAATAATCTGTTTTTTGTAAATTTACTATGAGACCCCATGATTCATATGTGTTTTTCAACCTTTTTATCATGAATTCCATATCAAATTTGTCTTGCACTAAAACCAGTTGATCATCAGCAAATTGTAATGTCAGCAAAAATCTGTTGCCTATTGGGATACCCATACCTTTGCAGCTTTGTTTGCATTTCATTCATATAAATTCTACATAAATATTATTTTGTTATTGTCATTATTATTATTTATTATTATCATTATTATTATCATTATTATTATTATTAACATTATTATATCGAATTGATTAGCAAAATAATATCATTGTTCAATTATATCCATCCATCCATAGTAATTCTGCCAGAAAGCAGGTCCTGGATGGAAAACGTGAAGATAGCTATGCAAGCAAGAGGAGTGAGCATTTATGATGCCCAGGATCGTGGGCTTTGGAGGTTAGGCACGGGAAGACGGCAGCAGCTGTAAAACCCGAAGATAGAATAGATTATTATTTTTTTATTGCGGATGAGCACATGTAGGACTGCGCAAAGTACTTAGAGACGTTTCTTTTGAGCTCAAATTTCTTTCATTCTATTGCTATGAGCTTGTTTTCTATCATCTGTCCAAGTTGTTCCAGTTTTTTTCTTCGGTTTGTCCTCTTGGTCAACTTGCCACTTATTCACCTTAATTCTAAATATATCTCTGTTTGGGATATCTTCTTTAGTAATTCCTGCCAATTTTAAGTCCTTTTTGACTTCATCAATCCACTTCATAGTATCTACTGGGATTATTATTATTATTATTATTATTATTATTATTATTATTATTATTATTATTATTATTATTTTTTTAAATACATATTTTGAGTATTGAGTCCACCGTTGTGGTCTCGGTGTAATGTCGTTGCCTCTTGCGCCGCGGGCCCGTATTCGATCACCGTTCGGCACACGTTTCCTGGGTGGTTTTTTTCGGGATTTTTCATCGCGTGCTTGACAAATGTCAGGAAACTTTAAGGCCAAAATTATTCCGGAATATCATCTGCCCATCGTAATCACCATTATCGTATTCTCTATCATAATCATCATTATCATATTCGCCATGTTTATTATGAATGCGTGTTTCGTCTTAATAATATTGTTACGCGTCGTATAGCGACGTTTGAAATGCGCGGGCGGGGCGTGAATGATGGTCTCGCATTGGTCGGTATGGAATTTGCAAGTAGCCCATTGACGAGTCAAAAGGCCCGCGCAAATATCGAAATATCTAAGCTCTCATTATAGACGATTCTACAAGTCTCTGCTTCCCCATTCAAAAAAGACCGGTGTTGAGAGACTTCCATGTGGAAGTGTACCAACCCTGGACCTAGAAAGTTCCGTCTACTCGCCTATATAATCTGAGGGGAAGACGGAAGTCAGTCAGTCTTCATTCGACAGCGATAGCAGTGAGTTTTGTGTTGGATGGCGAGATGTTGTAAGAGAAATTGTGGTAAACTGATTCATCTGTGACTGTGAAATAATTTTGACTGAGATAAACTTTGAAAGAAGTTTAATTGTGAGTGAAAATTGTGATTAAAAGGTTACTGATAATTTATAGAAAGAAATAAAGTGTTAAGTGAGATATTAAACAACAACTGTGTGTTCACATGCTCCCAAATAATGTAAAGGAAAAATCCTGGTCAACTATGAAAATATGTTGTCTTAGATGAGGCCCTGGCATTGAATTGGTCACTAATTCTGGGACTAAAAGTGATCCCGACGGTCGTGTTACTATAAGGCCCGGGTGGCATGTGGCACGTGAAAGTACCTATACTTTGAGTGGTAGAACTGTGTTATTGGAATGGAACATCAACTTGAATCGATTAAACATTTAGTTTTTCAAGGAAATAAGTATAAATCCCAAGTTTTACACAAGTGAAACATCTGATGTTTTTTTGGAAAAAAACCCTCTGATGGCAATCCGAGTAGAAGATTATTTATCAACGTGTAGAGTCGAAGGGAAATTACTATTCTGTTTGTAACACAATTTGATCTGTTCGGCCGTTCATTGTGAATACTTTGAGTAATTAATACACCAAAGAGGTTACCAGCCTCTTCTGGAGTTAATGGTGACAGGGCTGCTGTCTTATGGCTTCAACCATTTAGCCACTATGTTTACAAAGCCCTACATATTAGCCCTACATGAAGGGATGCTCTTTCCGCTCTGTCTTTACTATTTGAGTCTTCACCCTTGTTACCCCGGGCAAGGGCTCTCCATATTTATAACCCTTGGAGAGAGGGTGTCCCAGCATTTTTAAGCCCCCATGAACTGGGTTCCTTGTTGGTCCACGGGTCCTTATTACCGTAGCTATTAAGACCATTCCACCATAACTGGTGGGATACCCGATCTACCAGCCGGGGGACGCGCCTGATAGGGGTTACAATTGTCTTCTGGATATGGAACAAGAAATTATATAGACAATAAATTATCAAAATTTCAAACGATATGTGGCACCATTCACAGAACACAAAAACGTAAGACAAGGAAGGATACGAGATTGAAGTTCTACAAACCAATGGCGGTACCGGTAACTTTATACGGTAGTGAGTCCTGGGTAACAAATAAGAGGAGTTCGAGTAGAATATAAAGTGCAGAAATGACCTTTCTAAGAAGGACCAAAGAAATGAAGAAATAAGAGAATTAGAAATATATTCATTAAATGATAGAATTCAACAACACCGCGTCGGCAAGATTATAAACCAACAGAGATGTAGGAAGACCTAGGAATAAATGGAAGGAATCATTGTGAATTCGGAACAGGCGAATCGCCTAAACCTTGAAGTGATGATGATGATGATTTGTGACAGAATTTGTGCGTGGAATCCTCCGTTCGAATGATTTTAATATAACGGGCTTCCAATACAAAACCGGACCGGCCTCACGGAGTTTCACTCGGCACGCAGTGCTGTCTCTTCCTCCCGCAATTCACCCTGCCTGCCACCCGTCCTTGAACTGTTTCTTACCTTATAGAAAATGCTGGAAATATTGTCCTCCCGCACACGTGCTATGGGATCACCTTGGTTTAGACAATGAACACGTGTACACTTGTAAGGTTCGAGTTTTAACAATTTTGTTGCTGTATGTGCAGAAGATACTGAAATCCCAACTTGTTGTGCTAATTTCGGTAATGATTTTTGTGGTGAACGTTCCAAATTTTCGCCAATTTCGTCTAATTTTTCTTCGATGAGAACCGTACGCTTTCGCGTGTGTTTCTTATTTTGTACTGAAACAGTGGTCTCAAATTTAGTCACAAGATCGTGGATTGTCGATCTGGAAGGAGGTAATTGTCTAGGGAAGTTCCGAATAAATTCCTCGCGAACGCGACGAGCTGATTCGTATTTATAATAACATTTACACACATAAATGCGCTGCTCTAATGTTAGCTGACGTTCCATCTTGTCGAACGATAGTAAACTGACTAGTTCAAGGACGAGCGTCTGGCAGAGTGAAATGCGGACGAGGAGAGAGCGCTGCCTGACGGGTGAAACCCCGTGAGGCCGGTCCGGGTTTATATTGGAAGCCCGGTATAAGTATTGCAAACAAATCATCTTGCAAAAGTAAAGTGTGCGTGCTGGCCCTTAGTATCTGCTTTCTATCGCCTAATAATAGTACATCATCAGCACAAAACAGCTGTATATTAATACAAATAAATTGTTAATGTTCATATTTTGTATGAGCAGACATAAATTGCGTAATAATACAATTATGGATGTGCTGATATAATGTAACAAATATATATAACTATAACGAAGAATACATGAAATTTAATGCTTTGAACTGTTAGTCAGAGAGCATAGAGACAAAGTAGTATTTTTTTTTACATTTTACGATATATAGAATCGAATGTGGCTAAAGAAGAATGTTATATCTGATTATATTTTAGGAAAATATTCATAAAACATCACATCGTAGCTTATGAAGCACTCAACAAGGGTCAACAAGTACGGACCTAATGCATTCTGCTCATGATGGGACTAGTCCCGAAAGCTTACAGAGATTTAAAACAACTTAAGTTGAGGAGACGGTCCTACAAGGTAACTATTTTATAGCTTTTAACCATACATTATGTTACTGAAAAATTATATATATACATATATATATATTTATAAATGATAGTGAGTGACTTTGTCTGTCTGTCTGTCTGCCTGCATTCCTACCTGTCTGTCTGTCAGTTATTTATGGACTCAGAAAACTAATGACCGATTTGAATGGGGTTTTTCCTATCAATTATTTATTTTTTCTGGGACAATTAATGTATATAACGCATTGCCGTATGTACTGTAGGGCCGAAACTATTCACAAAGTACATTGGTGCACAAAAATAGTGCTTTTTGGACATATAAATGGCTTATGCTGCATAGATCATAGACCATAACGAATACAACAAATTAATATAAACAGAACTGAATATCTAAAAAAGTCTACAATAATGACCGCGATAGCATTTATGTCTATATTTCACGGATGACTGACAATAACCAATTTTGCCGTTCAACTCACTGATACTAAGAAGACCGGGATAAGTAGATTTCCGGGCAACGCCGGGTAATAAGCACGGATTTCTAAAAATATTAACGATATATGTTTATAATTATTTTTCTCTGTAGTTATTCAACTAAACATAAAAACACATTTCATTTATTTGATCGTAGCAGCGCACGCCGGGTATCATCTAGTATATGTATATACGTTTGCGTGTGCGTGTGTGCGCGTGTGTGTGCGTGTGTGTGGTAATTTTAAAAATTCATAATATTTTTGTGTAATAATTTTCATTTTTTAAATATTTTTCTATTACGATTTATTATTTTGGTATAATGTTCTTCATATAATTCCTCCATTCCATTAAATAAATTCCCTCTTTTAGCTCGTGATAATATCAGTTCATGTAAGATGAAACACAGGTACTACAGCACATTTTAAATTCACCAATTTGATGAAACGGAAAAAAAGAAGTAAATAGCGTTTGTTTTCTTCGCTAGGAGTGTTTGTATTCATTTCGCATTGCTTTAATGTTTTTACTGTTGGACGTGGCTTGAGGGAGGTCGCCATATTGTTTTGGAATGTGTAGTCGATCCACTAGGACAGTGTTGCAAACCGCGTTTAATTAAAGTTGGTATGCAAGCTCTGGGCTAATGTAGAGGCTAGTTCAAGAGCCTCGCTGCCAGGTGCAACTCAGTCATGTCAACAATTTGCGTTGCATGGAACAACCCATAGTCGTAACGTAAATCCAAGAATGTTAGAGGGGGCGACATCTGTTGACGTCGGAGATACAGTGGTTAGTATAAATGAGCGTATTTTGTTTCCAGCGAACTTCTTTTATCCCTCAAATAACTTTTATCCGTCTGTATATAATATTACTCATTAGGCCTATATGTAGTAGTAGGACGTTATTAGACAAAAAGTAAGATATTTACAATATTATTTACAAATATGGGTCGCACGGGCAGTAAGCCTTACGTGCTGTTGACAGTCCGTTACAACAAAGTAATAATTTATAATAGTATAAAGAAAAACACTAGATGATAATTCAACAATATATACACTCCAGTTTGCTGATGACCAATTGATATTGGCTCAAGAATTTGAAGATATAGAATACCTCACTAGAAAATTAATACAAGAATATAGTTTATGGGGTTTAAAAATCAATATGGATAAATCTAGATATATGAAAATAGGCGATCTTCCACAAGATTTAATACTAGAAGAAAATTTAGGGACAATTAAATACACTGAAAAATAGAAGTATTTGGGAATTAAAATTACTAAAGATGGAAAACAAGAAACAGAGATAAGAAACAGGATAAATATAGGAAAGTATGCTATATCTGCCCTAAATGGAATAGTATGGGACAAACATATCTTCAAAGAAACAAAAAAAAAACTATTTTCAATACAATAATCAGAAGCATTATTACCTATGGAGCTGATGTGTGGGCTTTAAATGCACAAATGAAAAAAAAAGTACTCGCCACTGAAATGGACTACTGGAGACGTGCTTGAAGAATATCCAGGAAGGATAAAATCAGAAATTCATATATAAAAGAAAAAATGCAGGTACAATATTCAATATTAGATTTTATAAAGAAGAAACACTTAAATTGGTATGGACACATTAGAAGGATGGAAGAAGGAAGACTACCTAAGATAATCATGGATTGGGAACCACAGGGAAGGAAAAAGAAGGGTAGACCAAATATTACGTGGATTCAGGGAATCAATGAAACTAAGAGGGAATGGGAAATAGAAGAAGATATATGGATGAACAGACAAGAATGGAAAAATTGTTGAAACAAATGTTTAGTTAACTGTGAACATGGGTACCGGAAAAATGTACATTCATTGTAAAAGCCGGAATAATAAAAAATAAAGAAAAACAAACAAAAAGAAAACAATAACATTACAATTACATAAAGAAAACACAATAATACTACAATTACATAATAATACAATAGCATTATACATTAATTAAGTTATATATAATTATTAAGAATTAATGGTATTGCATTTTGATGATTATGGGACATGATACCTTAAGAGCAAAAATAGAAATTTGATGATAACATTTTAGAGCAAGCGAATAGTTTTAAATACCTAGGTTTCAATTTATCATATGTTAAAATTGAAGATATTAATGACAAAATAAATAAATTTAATCTAATGTGTGGCACTATTAAAAGAACCCTTAAAACACAAGAAAAGAAAAAAAATATGATGGCTGTTCCTGTGATTATGCATGGATGAGAATTTTGAACGATCACTACAAGACAAGAACAAAGCATTTGATATGATATTTTTAAGAAATGTAACAGGATGTACTCTGCTGACAATGAAAAGAAATGAAGATATAAGAAAGGAATTAAATATTTTCAAACTTACAGATCGAATAATTAAATATAGGAAAGACTGGAAAGAACATGTTGATAGAATGCCAGAAGAAAGATTTCCAAAATTATTGCGAAATTATAAACCACACCGAAGGAGAGATGTTGGACGCCCACACCGAAGATTTTCCTTTTGTATTCCTGGCGCGACAGGCCTAGAAGGCCCTAAGCCTGCCAGCCGGCTGCTGGCTTCATATCCACATGTGTTAATCACAAAGGTAGATGATCATTCTGCCAGTGTAGGGGTGACATGTGGTCAGCATATCGAGTCCCCCTGCTGTTATGGTCTGAACAATTTCAACAATTCTAGCTTTCATAAAACCCTTGCATTACGAAGAAGAACAAGAAATAAATTAGGGGATTCTATGCCAACAACATAAATTCAAATAAATAAATAATAGTTTTAAAAACTAAAAACACGCTTTATTAGAAAACCGAACTAAAAAATGAAAAATAGTTTTAATTTCCAACACGCTTGGGATAAAATTAAAGTGGTCAACAGAAAAATCATCTCCAACACATCTAAAATAAAAGTAGAGTTATCTGCAAAAAAATAATTTTACCATCAAAAGCGTGGGGTTCTTTCTATGGTTTTTACGTTTTCTTCTTAGAGACTTTACCAATATATGTTTATTATCAAATATATTAATTGATATAGAGCACCAAACGCTTTTGATGGTAAAATTATTTTTTTTTTGTAGATAACTCTAGTTTTATTGTAGATGTGTTGGAGATGATTTTTTTGTTGACCACTTTCATTTTATCCCAAGCGTGTTGGAAATTAAAATCTTTTTCATTTTTTAATTCGGCTTCCTAATAAAGCGTGTTGTTATAGTTTTTTAAACTATTATTTATTTTTCATTTTTTAGATTGGTTTTTTAAAAATGTAAATATCTTTAAATTCGATACTATTGTAGTATGAGCTAAAAGTAATACTCTTCTGAAAAAAAAAACCCCGGGCCGGATTTGAACCAGCGACCTATGGATTACTCAAATTATATACCATTACAGTCCACCGCTCTACCAACTGAGCTACCACAACGATAGACTAAAATGTCGATACGTCCGCAACCTATTATACCGGTCTTTATTTCTTTGATGTCCTCACGATCCTGGCCAGGATCTTAGAAAACAATTATGACATTATTGTATTGTCATTGGTCCTTTACATGTACACAAAGTTTCAAGTCGATCCAATGTTTTTAGGTAGGTGAAAATCGTGTTGAAAAATTCCGTTACATAGATACAGGTCAAGCTAATATAAAGCGTGTAAAAAACAGAAAACAATATTTATTGTTCCAGTATGAGAATATTTACCTGAGAAGACATATGTTGATTTAAAAAAAAATGAAAATTGCCTTAAAATAAGGTGAGAAGTTGAGTTCAAACCAACCTAAAACCACCATAATTGCAACGTAAAATGTGCATTAGTCATTGCTCAGACAGTGTAACCAACTTATGCTAACAAATAAGTGAACGCTAAACTAATCTGGTGTACTAACTCCCTAATTTGCCCATCTAACATTGACTTGCCTACTTTCTCACCGTAACTTGCCCACTATTGTAGGTGCACTCTTGGATTAGAATCCCCCTATATGTGAGCAAACATATTGACTATTGTCTCTAGCGGGAACATGTGTTATCACATTAGCAACACGACACTAAATGGCACTTGTTTTCCGATCGAATATTCACCGGGGGCAAAGTAAAGTAATCCCACTACAGGCCTTAGAGGTCCTTGGGGTAGTAGGAGGTTAAGGCCCCCACTTTTTCTAGACAATCGGCACTTGATGTCAGCCGGGTTGTCAGCCCTGCGTGACGGCCGCCTTTATCCCTAGAATAAGCGTCTGATACTCATTTCTGTTAGAGGCTGAGTCGACTTTAAGACCATACTGCCGCCAGAAGGTTTGGGTCAGTTTAAAATTCCTGACCCACCGGGACTCTAACCATAGACCTTCCGGCTTGTATTGTCAATCCAACGGATATGTATTCCCGTAAGATATGAGAACTGAAGCCTACTTGCTTTTCTGCCTCCGCAATCATCTGCCCTTTATAATTATTCACATCTTGTTCGTCTTGTTTTATATGAATGGATGAGTGAAAGGTGTGCCTTATCTTAAATTATCGTGTTATTACGGAAGTGGCCTCAGCATCGCGCTGAACACTCATCCAAGGAGGACCTCCATATCTGTATGTGGTCAAAAAAGTATGTGTGTGATACAGTAAGAGTTAAAAATCCACTCCCAACAGATCGTATCACTGTAAATTCTGGGTAGAGTGAGAAATGTAATCGTACTATAAATAGAGAGGTAAAACCAAAGGAAAAACAGAGATAATGAGAGACAGAGAGAGACTATATAAATATAATTCAGATTTGTGGAGTATACAAACTAAGAAGTACTGTCTTTTTTTTACATGCAGCGATTGTGTTGTTTTTTCCTCCAGAATGTACTAACTCGCTGGCACTATTGAACCCGTAGATAGATGGTCCGCATGGTCATAAGTTCTCCATACATCCCTACCCTAAATCCGCTGTATAATCTACTCTTCTTACTTACTCACTGGCACTATCGAACCCGTAGGTTCATGGCCGCACGGACATAAGCTCTCCATACATCCCTATCCTGAGCTAATGCTTTCCAATCATTCCCTGTATAATCTACTTCCCCCAAATCATAGTTAATGTTATTCCCTCACCTATTTCTTGGTCTACCAACTGGGCGTTTTCCCTCTGGCTTTCCTACAAGAAGCTTCCATGCAAGTCTTTCATTCCCCATATGTGCAACATGTATATAATCTACTCTTCTCAAATAATTATTAATATTATTCTCCCACCTCATTCTAGGTCTACCAAATGGGCGCTTTCGCTCTAGTTTCCTATAAGAAAGTTTTCATGCCACTCTTTCATTCCCCATTCGTAGCACATATTCTTCCAATCGCATTCTACGAGACTTAACTTTTCTTATTATATCTGTGGGCGTTTTCCCTCTAGTTTTCCTTCAAGAAGTTTTCATGCCTCTCTTTCATTCCCCATTAGTGCTAGAAATCCTTCCAATCGCATTCTAAGAGACTTAACTGTTCTTATTATGTCTGGTATCCTACAAACACCATGTAGCTCACTTATCTAGTCTTCCCCATTCGTCTGTCTGTTCATTTCCGTTTGACCCAAAAATGTTTCTAACAACTTTATTGTATTCTCAAATACGCCTAAATTTTTTCCTTCACAATGTACAGCAAAATAATAATAAATTAATCGCCGAAATATATCGCCTAGTCTAGTAGTAGGTAAACGATACATTATTTGAGAACAATCCAATAATCACAAATATATATCTTAGAGACAGAGAATCCAAGAAGAGGACAGATGCTCAGTGCGACACAGAGAATAATCTGTCAGGCCTAGAACTGTCCAGAAGTTTTCCTTAGTATAGAACCTTGTCGCAAATTTTCTGTGAATATTTTTGTTGGGAGTTGAAATGTGCCCTGGATGAACGCTCAAAGGGAATCTCGCATAGCTTTACAGAGTGGCGTAAACGTGTCTACTCAACCAGGCTGAAGAGCGAGACGACGTTACTTGCAAAATTATTGAAATCGGTTCAATATATATTGAAGCTTGTACACAAGTATTCACAATATATTGCTATTGTTTCTAGAATGCCATTTTCGTCAGTCAATAGGATTCAACTCCGCTTCTTGTATCTGCCTAACACATTTCAAGTACTGGATAATTCCATATGGTAATATATTTTTTTTGCACAATTCTGTTTTTTGTCCTACTTAAAGGAATGGCGACCATGATTAAAAGTTCAATTTCCTAAATTTCGGGGTTTCCAACCTATAAATAACTAAATAACTACACTATAATATTACAAATTACCTACCTAGGGCGAGAAGTAAAACTACTGCCCTTTATGTAGCCCTATACTACTTACAATGTAGCCTATATACAAAAATATATTCGAAAGATAGTGTTAATATACATTATACGAAACAAATCACTGCATTTTAAACGAACTAAACTTTATTAGAAACAATATAAAACAATAAATTCGTATATGCGACCATTTTATTCATGCTGTAGTCCAAACTAAATTATTTTCCGCGTTTAGCGTAGGCCTATATACATTGGCCAGACTGTTAACATCAGTCAGTTGTTTACAATGAAATTAAGTATTTCAAACAAAGATGTTCTTATCGGACTATTATTTTTGTGGGAAATACCCTACACCTAGCAAAATTGTTTGGACGATGGAATTTTAGAACGAGTAAATGAATTTAATTATTTGGATTATAATTTAACATTTCAAGATGAAGCTGATATATCAAAGAAAATCACGAATTTCACAAAAACAACGGGGATAATAACAGTATAATGAAACCATCTTTAGTACAGAAGAACACAAGATTACGGCTTTAGAAGGTTCTCGCAAGACCAATATTAAGATATGGTAGTAAAGCATGGACAATACGAAGAAGAGATGAAAGCCGAATAACAGAAAATGATATGCGATTTATGCGCCGTACAGCAGGCTATACAAAGTGGGATCATAAAAGAAATCAGGAAATTATGGAAGGGTTGGATGTAGAACCCATTCTTCACCATATACAAAACTACCAGAACAACTGGAGAGCTCATCTTCAACGAATGCCATATCATAGAATTCCAAAAGCCATACTTCGCTACTGCCCCCAAGGCAAAAGATCGCTGGACGTCCAAAAAAGCGGTGGGTGGAAAATTCATCTTTAAGACCGTAACAGGCCACACGGCCCAATACTTGCATGGATGATGATGACATTTATTTTTTGAAAACACCATTGTGCAAAAAATAATGTAACTTACAACACACGTCTGTGAAGTGTTTTACAGAATCTCGGAAATTCGTTATATCTCGGTTTTAATCATTTCCTCCCTTCTGTAAAAACCACTTCCCAACCTCACATTGCAATATACTATTTAACTGCATGAAAAATAACAAATTAATTAAATTTTATGCTTCAATATTTAATTCTTAATTAGGTATCCACGATTGGTTACAATACTACAGAGTGATTCAGAAATATGGCTATACGTTTGATCGCATTTTCTGACGAAAATATTATTATTAAAGGAAATATGATGTTATCATTGGAAAGGGAATCCTTCAAATTACAGCAATAGAACAAAACAAAACAAATCACTGCTAACGTGCAGCTTGGCGGGTTGATTTTTGTCGGCTAGCGTCGAACGCCTCCACAATTCTCTTCGTTGTTTCTGCATCCGTGCTAATGCGAGGCCTTCCAGGAAGTTTGATTTTCTGCATTCTTCCCGTTTCCAGCAGTCGTTTTCTCCACTTCCCCACAGTCGACGGCTGCAATGCTACGTTAAACACACGTCTTGCCCGTCTTGCGGCATCACGATCATTAGCATACGTTATTGCCCATGCAGCAATTGTAATTTGCTGTTGCATATTCAACGCCATTTTTGACTAATGACTTAAGTTCTACACTGTTTTGATTTATTCCATTGTTGTAATTTGAATAATTGCCTTTCCAACAGTAATTTCATATTTCCTGCAATGGTAATATTTTCATCACATAACGCGATCAAACGTATAGCCATATTCATGATTCACCCCGTATAACGAAGTTAATGAAAAGACAGAAAAAAACACACACAATGCACAAGTAAAAAGTATTGCCAAATACTATTTTTATTGTAATAAATTAAGTGAATCCAAAGTCGATTAAATGTATTAATTCCTATCACTCCTCTTGAAAGCATAGGACCTTTGTGAAAACACACCACCAAACTGTGTTTTTTTTGCCAAATTCCTGATATCAATTCAAATGTTCCCTTGTTGTTCAACTTCTGTTGTTACAGTTCAGCGTTATGACATTTTAGGTCTTCCTCATTTTCAGGACAATCCATGTGGATTCCATTCCAGTGTTCTCATTGCAACACTCTCCAGTTCTCTTCTTAGAGCGTGTCCAATCCACTTCCACTTGCATTATTTAACCTCCTCCAACATCTCTTCCTGTGATGTTATCCTCCTCAAATTCCTCGTTTGTATGGTTTTTCGCGACCAGATTCTCAAAATTAAGTATTTAAAATTACTAATATAATATACGTCCACCGCTGTGGTCTCGAGGTAGCGTGCTGCCTTGTCACGCAGAGGGCCCGGTTTCGATCCCCGGTCGGGAGAGTTTTTCTGGGTGAGGTTTTTATCGGGGTTTTTCCTCACCTGGAAGACAAATGTCGGCAAAACTTTAAGGCCCAAACGGTCCCCGAAATCTTATGGCCATCATCATCATCATCCTTCATCGGTGTGGAAAACAACGGGAAGCTAGCACACCTACAATTCCCTAGTAAAGCTGCAAAGCATAGCATGAAAATGCTATGAATGCAGTGAAAGACCTGCCCTTGGGCAGAATTACTATGGATGGGAATATAATATTCAATATTTTAAAGAAAAAAAACATTATTTAATTTTACGCAATATTTCAAACTTCAATAAAAAGATTGTAATGTTTGAACTTATTTTATGAAAAAAATCACGTGAAATATCGGTAAATAATTTAATTACTCATTAGAGTGAAAAACAATTCACATGCTAACTAAACAGGGAAAAGCTGGCATGCAAATTCCAATCAATATAACGAAAATACATATCGGTTTTTTATAAAGGTCATGCGAAAATAGTGAACATTCTAATTTACTTAAAACCGATAAATATTTTAAAAAGTGAAACGATATGGAATTGTGTCATTTTCTGCGTGATACTCAACAGGAGTCTTATTTTATTTATAGATGTTAGCGTGTGACAAGTGGTTAGCACACCGCCTGAATGAGACAACGAATAAGAACCTAAGGTGTTACTTGGAAGGGGAAGGTCAGAGGCAATAATTTAGGATATATATTTTATACGATCCTGAGAATCTTCAGACCCACGTTTTAAAGTCCCTCCCGGAGGACATGTCTCTTGCATTTTTCGATCATATAAATCCATCGATCCCAGCCGGGTTTGAACCCGCGATTCTCGTAATAAGACGTCATTCCATTCACACAGTTTAATCTCTCACCTTTGGGTACGTTAAATGTCACACGTCATCCGGGCCTTACAGTGATATAAGCGGTCGGGAAAGGGATTTTAAACTATGAACCGCACGTATTTCTATTGTTATCAAACAAGGACATGGAGGGCCTCCCCGAAAGAGGGATCAGCTCAACGTCGGGGCTTTCCCCTAGACAACACAACATTAATACGAAACACACAATTCACACACATTCATACTGTCTATAGTGTTCTACACTAGGGCAGGTCTTTCACTGCAATCATAGCATTTCTAGCTTTACTAGGGAATTATAAATGTGGTAGCTTCCCGTTGCTTTCCACACCAGGAGATGATGATGATGATGATATACGTAAAGTAATCTCACTACAGGCCTCGGGAGGCCCTTGGGGTAGTGGGAGGTTAAGGCTCCCACTTTTTCTAGACAATCGGCACTTGGTGTCAGCCGGGTTGTCAGCTCTGCGTGACGGCCGCCTTTACCCCCAGAACAAGCGTCTGGTACTCATTTCCGTTAGAGGCTGAGTCGACCCCAGGGCCATGGTGCCACCAGAAGGTTTTGGTCAGTTTAAAAATCCTGACCTCACCGGGACCTGAACCCTCGACCTTCCGACTTGTAACGCAGTGCCTTAACCACTACGCTACGGCGTGCCCCAGATGATGATGGCCAGGTCTAAACATGCCGAATATGATGATAGTGATGGCGAGATGATGTTCGGGTCCGTTTGGGCCTTGAAGCTCCTTCACATTTTCTTGCAGGTGAGGAGAAACCGCGAAAAACCCATCACCCAGGAATCTTATCTCTACCGGGGATCAAACTCATGCACGCTGCGTACAAGGCAGCGACATACCCCCAGACAACAGCAGTAGACGAAATAAGACACAGAAGCAAATACTTACTTACTCACTGGCACTATCGAACCCGTAAGTTCATAAGCTCTCTATACGTACCTATCCTGAGCTAATGCTTTCCAATCATTCCCTATATACTCTACTTCCCTCAAATCATAGTTAATGTTATTCTCCCACCTCATGCTTGGTCTACCAATTGGGCGTTTTCCCTCTGGCTTTCCTACAAGAAGCTTCCATGCAAGTCTTCCATACCCCATAGTGCAATATGTCCTGCCCATCGCGGTCTACGAGACTTAACTGTTCTTATTATATCTGGCTTCCTATAAAGACCATGTAGTTCATTGTTGTGTAGTCTTCTCCATTAATCTGTCTGTTCATCTCTCTTTGGTCCAAAAACTTTCCTAAGTACTTTATTTTCAAATACTTGTAATCTCCTTTCCTCCCTTAAAGTAAGAGTCCATGTTTCATACCATATAATATAACTGGTAGAATAATAGTTTTATATATTATCAGTTTAACGTTTTTTTGAAAAGAGTTGGGACATGAAGAGTCTCTGCAATGCATAATAGCACGCATTTCCAGAATTGAGCCTATGTTTAATTTCTTTGTTCATATCATTCCTATTTGTGATTATTGTTCCTAGGTATTTGAATTCAGCCACTTCCTCAAAATTTCCCTCATTTGTCATTAGCTGTCCATTTCCATAATATAATGTATTTCTACGTGTGACCATATATTTACACCGAAGGAAATATAAAATATAAATTATATACTTTAAATTGTAATATTTTGGTGGTTTATTTTATGTATCAACATGATACATAGCAATTTACAATGTATGACAGAATTATTTCATGATAGCATATGCAGGTCCTATATATTTTTTAAATCGATACAAACGCAGGATTCTATCTGGAATTCCATAACCACAATGAGGGTACCTACATTACATACGAAACCAGCATAAAAATGAGAATGAAATAATTTTGATTGCATGCGATGAACATGCATTGTTATGATTCAAGTGCTCCAGCTGAAAGGCCATTTGCAATGTTATCAACTGCTCGTGTGGAAATCGGACAGAAAACTGGTGCAGAGTTTTCTTCATTATTTGATATCTGACTGTCTTGGAGGCCAACTTGGTCTCCTACAAAACGTGTACCGGTAACATTCCTGACGACTATTTAACTCATGTTGCAAATGCTAGTCAATGACCAATCACGTTTCAATTAATGTTGTTTTACAACCAATGACAGTCGTGTTTCATCTCGCTCTTTATCGATTTCTCTTTATCAGCTCTTGCTTTTGTGATAAAGAAAGCTCCTTTCTTTTTTAATATTCTGAACAGACCGAAGAAAACTTTGATAGAAGGACCTCAGGCATATATCTTTATGGTCCAGACAATATGGGCTGAAACTAAATGTAAACAAAACGCAAGCAATAATTATCGGACATCCAAGGCTATTACACCTCATAAACAATGGCAATATGCCGGCTGTCATATTAGATAATGAACAAATTTCTTATACCGACGTTGTTAAAAACTTGGGATTTTACTTAGATTCTAATTTAAAATGGCATGAGCAAGTAAAACAAACATCTAAAAGGATCTTCTCCATAATGCATTCCCTAAAGCGACTTAAACATTTTCTTCCTACAACTCTTAAAAGAATTTTAATCCAAACTTTAGTGATGCCGCATTTTGACTACTGTGACGTTCTACTAACTGACATAAGTGACGGATTGTCGGACAAACTGCAGCGTGTCCATATTATGTGTATCAGATTCATATTTAATGTCCGAAAATTCGATCACATTTCTCCATTATTCCACGAATTGTCATGGCTACATCTAAAAGAGAGAAGAAAATCGCACTGTCTAATTCTCCTATTTAAGATCCTACATACCTCGATTCCCAATTATTTATCATCCCGTTTCCAGTATCTATCCTCAACCATAACTTAAACACAAGATCACAACATAGTCTCTTACTTAATATACCGCAACATAGGACATCACATCACTCCATGTCATATACCATCTCCACTTCTCGCAACTGGAATTCCCTACCACAAGAAATAAGGGGCTGCCGTACATTGGCATCTTTTAAAAGAAGTCTAATAAAGTCCTACTACTACTACTACTACTACTACTAAAAGAAATCTAAATTTATATTTGCTCTAAACTCGACTTCATTATTATCCAGTGTAAGATATATATATATATATATATATTAATTGGTGTTTCCCGTATAATGTATCATATTTATATTATTATTATTATTATTATTATTATTATTATTATTATCGTATCATTATTGTTATTACCCTATAAAATGTTGTTTGTACATGACATTTACATTGCTACATTTATTGTATCTTTAACTGTTTATAATTAGTATGGTGTATATCTATATTTGTCGAATATTTATTTGTATTTGTGCTGGTTGAGTGGAAAAGAGGGCCTTATGGCCTTAACTCTGCCAGAATAAATAAAGTATTATTATTATTATTATTATATTATTATTATTATTATTATATTATTATTATTATTTTATTATTATTTTTACAAGCGGCTATGAATGATCAGAGGACTGGAGGAAGAATCAAGCGGATGGACAGAGAGGAATGGCGGTGTTTTTTTCATGAAGACGGGGGGCGGAGGGCATTGCCATGATACCGGATGATGATGATGATGATGAATTTGATATAGTATTGAATCTATTGATAAAAATTCCATTTTCTTTTAAAAGTTATTAGCTTTTTGGACAAATTTTGGTAATATGGAATATACGTATGTAAAATGTCAGCTTCAGTTAATGAAATCTGCTTCATTTGGATTTATTAAAACTGTTCACTATTTCAGAGAATATAATAAACAGTTATATAAAGAATAGAGATACCGGAATTTGAATAGAAAATTGTTATTTATCACCGCGGAAAAACGAAACCCGACAACAAAACTCACCACAAACATTTCAATGATCAAATGTGGCTTCAAGCAACATCATAAAATAAAATAACGCTAAATTGAAATCTGTGAAATGTCGAACACCGCTATGCACAATCTAGGAATCTATTTATGGGAAGCTTACTATGCCCTATAAACAGAAATTCAAATAAAGATTGAAGAAGGAATTTCGCTTTCAGACATAACACGCAATTCTTAAAAACGAAAAGACAGAAATATATTTAACAGAATGTCAAGTGACTTTTAAATACACAAAATGACGTCCACAAGAGCTGGGTTAGATTTTCGTGGTTTACGGGATGAATATTTCTTTTCGTTAAATAAATCATATTTAACCAGTCATATTGCAAAAAAAAAAAAAAAAAAAAAAAAAAAAAAAAACACAGAAATTGAGGCCGTTAGACCAATTTTAAAATGCTAGTTCCAGTTAAAATCTCCACCACTAATGATTTAATTTTGCTGGTTTAGGGAATGGACGAGCGGTTTAAGGCATGGGGCCTTGGTGGAAAGCTGCGGAGTTTGTACTGGTTCGCGTTTCCACGGAAGAAGAAATTTTCTAATGGAATTTCGAAGAGTATGAGTCTAGTATCCATCCACCATTGTGAGAAATTTTGGGTAGCTACAGTAAGTAGGGTTTCCAGATTCACGAAACTGGTTATGTTGACCACTTTTCACAACGATAACTGTTGCTAGATGATCGACAATCTCTGTAAATGACGATGCCAGCAGCTGGTTGGTATGTCAAGGGACTTCTACAACAGTAGTGCCGTAATTTTTTTTTCGGCATAGGATTTTATTTTGTTATCACCCCACCTTGAAATCATCCTGAGTTTGTCATCTTTATATACAGGATGTTTCAGAATAAGTATTACAGACTTCTAGAGGTTGTAGATGGGGCATAGTAGTTAAAGTTTTGATAAGAAACCCATGTCTGCAAAAGGAACCATTTCGATGTAAAATAAGTTTGAAGATGGAACTACAATGGACTGATACCGTGTGTTTTGTGCTTCAGAATACGTATTACAGAATTCTAGGGGTTGTACTATACCTGTCGAGTCGGAGGAAGATCTTCTTGCACGAATTCTGGGGGCAGCAGAAATTATTGAGCACACACCACGACTTGTGGGGCGTGTGAATGAATATATGCGTCGTAGATACTCTTTGTGCAACGAACAACAGGGTCGCCATGTGGAACCACACTTGTAGTACAACCCCTAGAAGGTGTAATACTTATTCTGAAACACGAGACACACGATACCAGACCATTGTGTTTCGTTCTACAAACCTATTTTAAATCGAAATAGGTACGTTTCCGAACATGAGTTCCTCACCAAAACTTTATCTACTAAGTCCCTTCTACAACCCCTAGAAGTTTGTATTATTTATTTTGAAACACCCCGTATAAAAAATTTGCTTGCTTATGTTTGTGCTCGCAAAAGTCGGTCGACCGACTTCAAATTTTCCCACAAATGCTCTTTCGGGTTTCGAACACGCGAAACTTGCATTTAAATGATTTTACAAACATGGAACTTGCACAAAAGGAAAGAGAAACTCAAAAAGTTTTGGTTACAGTACCTTACAGATGAAACTAGTACTAATGGAAAGAGAAGCTCAAAAGTTTTGGTTACAGTACCTTACAGATGAAACTAGTACTAATGGAAAGAGAAGCTCAAACGTTTTGGTTACAGTACCTTACAGATGAAACTAGTACTAATGGAAAGAGAAGCTCAAAAGTTTTGGTTACAGTACCTTACAGATGAAACTAGTACTAATGGAAAGAGAAGCTCAAAAGTTTTGGTTACAGTACCTTACAGATGAAACTAGTACTAATGGAAAGAGAAGCTCAAAAGTTTTGGTTACAGTACCTTACAGATGAAACTAGTACTAATGGAAAGAGAAGCTCAAAAGTTTTGGTTACAGTACCTTACAGATGAAACTAGTACTAATGGAAAGAGAAGCTCAAAAGTTTTGGTTACAGTACCTTACAGATGAAACTAGTACTAATGGAAAGAGAAGCTCAAAAGTTTTGGTTACAGTACCTTACAGATGAAACTAGTACTAATGGAAAGAGAAGCTCAAACGTTTTGGTTACAGTACCTTACAGATGAAACTAGTACTAATGGAAAGATAAGCTCAAAAGTTTTGGTTACAGTACCTTACAGATGAAACTAGTACTAATGGAAAGAGAAGCTCAAAAGTTTTGGTTACAGTACCTTACAGATGAAACATAGTACTAATGGAAAGAGAAGCTCAAAAGTTTTGGTTACAGTACCTTACAGATGAAACTAGTACTAATGGAAAGAGAAGCTCAAAAGTTTTGGTTACAGTACCTTACAGATGAAACTAGTACTAATGGAAAGAGAAGCTCAAAAGTTTTGGTTACAGTACCTTACAGATGAAACTAGTACTAATGGAAAGAGAAGCTCAAAAGTTTTGGTAAGGGAACTTGACAGATGTTCAGTAGTTAAATTTAGAGGACTACGTGTAAAAGATTCACAAATCCGGTCTATAGTTGCCTGACTTACAGTTGGGCGTGCAGAAGATTTCCTCCTACAGATGCACCCTCTTATCATAAAATCAGAGTACCACTTACGAATTGAAGGATCACTGGGTGGATCTTCACCAAATCATGTTCGAAAATGTCGTTGAGCAACAATTACAAATTTATGAATATGAAAATCGAGAACACAGAACGCTCGCTTACCATCTACACCAGCCATTCTCACACTTTCAACAATACACAATGTTGTATGTAATTGTACGTCATTGTTGCCAACTGTGACACTATAACCAAAACGCTTTGAGTTTCTCTTTCCATTAGTAGTAGTTTCATGTTTGTAAGTTTATTTAAACGCAAGTTACACCTGTTCGAAACCCGAAAGAGCATTTGTGGTAACCCTGTACTACGCTGCATTCGAATACGCGCGTATAAGCGAATGTGTGTGTTTGTTAATTATAGAATTCTACACCACGCAAAAGATCTTCATGAAAATTTGTACGAACAGGTTTTCAGATATGGTGAGTGTTAAGTCGCTATCTATTATTCTCAGAAACAATTAAGTGTAGGATTTCACCTGAAAAAAATTTAAAAATCGTTCTACCAATCGCAATTTTCGATGTTTCACATCTAAGCTCAGTACATGCTATTAACATAAACCGAGGTAGATATTTCCTAAAAATCAGTAACATCCGACCGTTAGAAGTGCAGGTTTGCCGGAAATTAGAATTAAAAAAATGATTCTAGCAACTGCCATGTTCGGATCGTCGCAATGTATACAACCTATAAATTAATTAACCCATCATTTTCCTACAATTAAAAATAAAAACACACTAGCTATTCGCTAGTTTAGTATAAAATGCAATAATAGGCCTATAGTTGAATTTCTTCTGCTATAAAGCATGTTTTATAACATATTTTTCGAAACTATTTATATCCTGAACTCGTGTCCAACTCAGGGTCCGGTCAAGGAATGAGATCAGATGAAGCTCCCATATTTACAGAGGTCCGTGAACGACTAGTGTGCCGGCCAACCTCTCCTGACGCACCATCACAGGGGCGGAAGAATGAAATGAAACGAAATGGATGAGATGAGTATGGAGAAATGGTGTAATAAATTTCGTGGCTGAGGAATACGGGAAAACCCCCGAGAAAAAAAAAACTGTCCAAGTTCCGTTTCGTCCACCACGAAACCCACATGGAGTGACCGTGATTCGATCTTGGGACATCAGCGTGGAAACCATAGCTCTTAAAAAATGAAAAAAGCTTAATAAACACTGAAAATATCCTGAAATTGTATTTTATAAATTCAATTATTATAAGTAATGCCACGAGTGATTTCTAATTTATTTAGAGAAATTGGAAATCAAGAGTGGCATTTGTTAGGACAATTTAAAGAATAAAATCAAGCTGTTTACTCACAAATCATTATTTAAATAGAGTTAGGCCTATTTTAAAATGCTTATAGCTATATTTAATGTAAACGGCGATGTTTGAAAACAAATGAGAAATGTTTTATGTTACATTTGTTCATCACTGCAACTTGATCATACTATTTATTGCCAAATAGGATCGCAATATTTTAAGAATGAATCCTAGTGGAAAAAAAAAAAATGAAACACATCAAACTGTATATTATAACCAATTTTATGGGTTATTAATATTTTTTTTCGGAAACAACTCTGTAAAATCAGTATTTGAAAACAAACTTTTTGAACACTATATCAAATGTGTCGGTCGAAGAAATCTGTTCATTATTTGCTATATTCAGCGTATTTGTTAGAGAGTCAGTCACTGCAAAATGGTGCTCTGACTTGTTCAGAATATTAAAAAGGAGGAGCTTTCTTTATTTTGGTAATCAAAATTCGATAATTACCGAGGTGAAACACGACTGTATTTGTTGTAAAACAAAATTAATTAAAACGTAATTGGTCATTGACTCCCATTTGGGGCACAAGTTAAATAGCCAGGTAATATATTTCAGTGAGAAGTTTAAAAATGCTACATTAATTTTTGAAATACTTAATTTCCTTTACGTGTAAAAAGTTTCACTTTAGAGACACGAAGTAAGTTATTTAACTTGCTGTCAAGTCCCGGTGATGGCGTTTCTTGTTTTTTATACCGTGTATATACGTAGGGAGATTTTTTAATTATTCATGGCACCAAAATGAATCTGGCACCGCGTGACCTTAGAAATGCAACGCTCTGAGCTGGAAAAATAATAAAGTTTATTTACAATCATTTAACTAACTCACTGGCACTATCGAGTGTTATAGCCGCGCGGATATAAGCTCTCCATGCATCCCTGTCCTTAACTAATGTTTTTCAACCATCCTCTATGTAATTTGTTTCCCTTTAATCAAGGTTAATATAATTCTCCCACCTCCATCTTTGCGTAGTTACTAGCGGTTTTCCCTCTGGTTTTCCTACAATTAGTATCCATGTCTTTCATTTCAACTCGTGCTGCATGTCCTGCCCATCGCAGTCTGCGAGATTTAATTGTTCTTAGTACATCTGAGTATTATATAAATATCTTGCAGCTCACTGATATGAAGTCATTCACCTGCTTGTTCGTATCTCTCAGGTTCAAAAATCTGTTTACAACTTTATTCACAAATACGTGTAATATTTTTTGCTCCTTTTAAGTTTTTCCATCTTCCGAATTCATATAGGCCTAATATAACTGGGAGAATAACAGTTTCAGAATGCCAGAAGGGAGATTTCCAAAATTATTGTTAAATTATAAACAGCACGGAAGGAGAAATGTTGGACGCCCACACGGAAGACGGTCTGAACAATTTTAACAATTCTAGCTTTCATGAAACTGGAACGAGCCAACAGGCTTAATCCCTGGATGATGATGATAAATAACAGTTTTATGTATTTTCAGTTTAACCTTTCTAGAGAGAATTTGGGACTTCAACAGTCCTTCTAATGCGTCATATGATGCATTTTTAGAATTGATGCTATGTTTAATTGCTTTCTGCAGTACATTCCCTTTTTTAAATTCCTCTTTAGGCCCATTATTATTATAAATTTTATGATTATAATTATTATTATTATAATTAATATTATCAGTAATACCATAATCATCTATCTATCTATCTTCGGGTTTTTACAGCTGCTGCCGTCTTCCCGTGCCAAACCTCCAAAGCCTACGGTCTTGGGCATCTTCGATGCTTAGCCCTCTAGCTTGCATTACTGTCTTCATATTTTCCTTCCATGTTAACCTTGGTCTTCCTCTTTTCTTCTTTCTGTTAGGATGCCATTCATATAGTTGCTTCGGCCATCGCTCATCTTCCATTCTTAAAACATGTCCTAACCACTTTAATTCCTTTTCCTCAATTCTTTCAATTATGCTTTCTTCTGCTTCCATTATGTTTCTAATTTCCTTATTTGTGACCCGTTCTAATTTAGACTTTCTGGCACTTCTTCCTAAATAATCCATTTCTAGAGCTATTAGTCTATTCTTGTAGTACTTATTGATTGTCCATACCTCACTTCCGTACACTGCAACAGATTCCACCAATGTTTTACCAATATATTTTTTTGTGTCTTTCCAAATATGCTTATCCCACCATATGGAATTTAATGATGATATTATTTTGCTACTCAATTCAATTCTATGTTTTATGTTCTCTTTGCCTATACCTTCGATGTTATCCATAATCATTCCCAAATATTTAGTTTGTTTCACTTGCTTTATTTGGATTTCATCTTCCAATACTAAATTTTATCTTAATTGCTAGTTATTGCCAGATATTCTGTTTTTGGTAAAGTTACTGTGGGACCCCATGATTCATATGCGTTTTTCAACCTTTTTATCATGAATTCCATATCAAAATTGTCTTGCGCTAAAACCAGTTGATCATCGGCAAATTGTAAAGTCAGCAAAAATCTATTGCCTATTGGGATCCCCATACCATTGCAGCTTTGTTTCCATTTCGTTAATATAAATTCTACATAAATATTAAATAAAATTGGTGATAGACTGCACCCTTGTTTCAATCCCTTTGAGGTGTTTATAGGATTAGACATTATATTTCCCATTTTAACATAAGTGGAGTTATCTTTATAGATTTGTTTAATAATTTTATTATCATAAATAATATTAACAATATTTTCATTATTAACATTGCTATTATTATTGTTATCATTATTATTATAATTTAAACTACTATTATAATTATCGTGAATATTATTATTATTATTATTACCATTATTTTTAATATTACTATTACTATTATTTTTATTTTTACCACTACTGATATTATTATTGTTATTATCATTACTATTAATATTAACTATCTCACTGGCACTATCGAAGCCGTGGGTTCATTGCCGCGCGGATATAAGCTCTCCATAAAACCCTATCC
>JASPKZ010008066.1:277500-327500 GCA_030220185.1 Diploptera punctata
TGATGATGATTATTATTATTATTATTATTATTATTATTATTATTATTATTATTATTATTATTAAATCAGTCCGTCTTCAAATCAATGGGTTTTAAAATATCAAAAAAGAAACTAAAGTTAGAAGTATTATGACTTATGGTTCAGAGGTTTGCATTATAAAATATCAGATGAAAAGAAAACTAATGTTAGCAGAACTGGACTATTGGAGAAAATCTGATAGGATATCAAGGAGGGAGAAAATTATAAATTAAGTTATAAAGAAAACATGAATGTGCAAAAGACGATTTTAGAATTTATCTAAGAAAAGCAACAAATATTGTACGAGTATATTAAGCGAATGGAGTATGAAAGATAAAAAAAAAAAAGGAATGACACCATCAGGAACGAGATGGAAAGGACAACTAAGACTCACGTGGATCCAAGGGATTAGAGAAATTTAGAAGGACTGAGAAATAGAGGAAGAAATGTGTTATAATGAAGACGAATCGAAGAAAATTATGAAACGAAATTAAAGACGAGTAATTGGTGCAGGAAAAATGTGTCAACATTGTTAAACAGGAAATACATAAATATATATATATATATATATATATATATATTATCTTTACTATTACAATAATAATAATACTTACTCACTGGCACTATCGAACCCTTAGGTTCATGGCCGCGCGGACATAAGCTCTCCATACATCCCTATCCTGAGCTAATGCTTTCCAATCACCTCCTGTGTAATCTACTTCCCTCAAATCATAGTTAATGTTATTCTCCCACCTCATTCTTGGTCTACCAACTGGGCGTTTTCCCTCTGGCTTTCCTACAAGAAGCTTCCATGCAAGTCTTTCATTCCCCATACGTGCAACATGTCCTGCCCAACGCAGTCTACGAGACTTAACTGTTCTTATTATATCCGGCTTCCCATAAAGACCATGTAGTTCATTATTATGTTGTCTTCTCCATTCACCTGTCTCTTCATCTCTCTTTGGTCCAAAAATTTTCCTAAGTACTTTATTCTCAAATACCTGTAATCTCCTTTCCTCCCTTAAAATAAGAGTCCATGTTTCGCACCCATATAATATAACTGGTAGAATAATAGTTTTATATATTTTCAGTTTAACATTTTTTGAAAGGAGTTGGGACATCAAGAGTCTCTGCAATGCATAATAGCACGCATTTCCAGAATTGAGCCTATGTTTAATTTCTTTGTGCATCTCATTCCTATTTGTGTTTATTGATCCTAGGTATTTGAATTCAGCCACTTCCTCAAAAATTTCCCTCATTTGTCATTAGTTGTCCATTTCCATTATATAATGTATTTCTACGTGTGACCATATATTTAGTTTTATTGATATTTACCTCCAGTCCTAAATTTTTAGTGTTACTCAATAGCGTGTGCGTGTTGTCCTTTGGTATCTCCTCGCTATCAGCCAATAATACTATATCATCAGCATAAACTAACAGCTTATTAATACCATTGAGTTGTAAGCCTTCCTCATTCTCTAAAGATTTAATGGCATGCTCTAGTACAAAATTAAACAGTAGAGGAGATAGTGCATCTCCTTGCTTCAACCCATTCTGGATTTCAAAAGTGTCCGAAAACTGTTTGCCTACACGCACCCTACTCTTTGTGTCATTTAGACACATTCGTATAAGTCAACTAACTTTTTAGGAATTGCCAACTCCAGCAGGATACTATATCACGTCTCCCTCATAATTGAATCATATGCTTTTTTGAATAATAATAATAATAATAAAAATAATAATAATAATAACAATAATAATAATAATAATAATAATAATAATAATAATAATAATAATTATTATTATTATTATTATTATTATTATTATAATTATTATTATTATTGTATAATATGGATTGAGAAAAAAATGAACAGACAGGTAAATGGAGAAGACTACATAACAATGAACTATATGGACTTTATTGGAAGTCAGATGTAATAAGAAGAGTTAAGTCTCGTAGACTGCGATGGGCAGGACGTGTGGCACGAATGGGTAATGAAATAAGTGGATGGAAGCCTGTTGTAGGAAACCAAGAAGTAAAACGCCCAGTAGATAGACGAAGAATGAGGTTGGATAAAAATATTAGTCATGATTTGAGGGAATTAGATTATACAAGTATTCACTGGAAAACATGGGCTCAGGATAGGGATGTATAGAGAGCTTCATTAACCTATGGGTTCGATAGTGCCAGTGTGTTACTAATTCTATAATATGGATGTTGTATTATTGTATTATATGGGTCGGAAGTTTGGACAGTGACAGAACAACATGCCAACAGAATAACTGCAGTTGAAATGAAATTTCGGAAAGGAGCTGCCAGAAAATCTCGACTGGAAAGAATTAGAAGCACAGAAATTAGAAAATGGACGAATGCAGAAAGAAGTACAACGGATCAGATTGAACAAAAAGGCTAATATGTTATGGACACGTAAGAAGAGTGCAGGATGGAAGACTATCAAAGGCTGTCTATGCATGGAAAATTGAAAGAAGGAACAGATAAGGAAGACCAAGAACAAACTAGAAGAATAATATTCAGCATTCAATGAGAAAATTTGCTATAACAGATCAAGACACAGAAGACAGAGAACGATGGAGAAATTTAATTAAGAGAAATTTGTAATGCTTGTTACAAACTGTTAACACTGTGCAACAAAGAAGAAACTTTATTCTTTGTCTCAGAAAGAAAAATATGTGATTCTGATAGTATTTGTTCTCCTGAATTCAAATATGATATCGGTTTTTCTCTATCACGCAAGGTTTCAGAGAGACAGGAATTTATAATTTCAAACACTTTAATATTTTGTACATTCGTAACTACACAATATTCGAACATTCAGACTCACCTAGAAAGTAAGAAATGACGATTTTCTGCTATATTTCGCCTGTGGAGCATCCCTCTTGATGGTCCAACAATAATCGGCCAGCATATTAGGATTCCATTTCCCTTGATATATCTTTTCCATAGCTGAAACCATTTGAGTTAGCTCATTTGGTTTTATTTTACAATGGACAAATGGACGAAAAAATGTTTATTAAAAATAATTATTTAAATCCATTAATTGAATTTGAAATTTTAAAAAAAGTGTGGGTGATGGAGAAATTCTGAATACATATTTGAAAACACGATAAAGAACTGCATTAATTACAACTATTGGTGCTCATGAGACAAATATCATGTTGGCCAGAGTAATTTAAAAGCCAAGCATTAAAACATTTAATTACTTCTAATTAGTAAGTAGGGTTTTAGTTGGAAACTACAACTATATGAACTCAAGTAATCAATTAAAACTTTCCAGACTGATTTGAAGAGATTATCTAAATAAGGTAAATTTTAGACTCAAAGTAAAAAACCGGGCTAAGTTCCAGAACAAACGATTTCCATTTAGATAGATAGATCGGTTGTTTAATATAATTTGATATCGTTAGATTCCTAATAGCCAATTTTGTCGGTCCATCCAATCTTCTGGTTGTAGATGTTTCTCCTTCATGTATAAATATATTCCCTGACTACAGGAGGTTTTACGCTTTCCTCTGCCTCGTCTTCCCTCAGGTTTCCATTTCAAAACACATTTTGGTACCTGATCCTCTTCCATTCACTGGACATGTTCGTACCATCTTCATTTCTGAGTTTTAATATAATCTAATATAGTGTCTTCAATCTTCATTTTCTCCCTCATAACTGAGTTTTTATTTATTTTTTTTCTCTTCTTGAAAATCATGCTGCCCTTCGTATAAAATCCATTTCCGTTGCCAAAAGACAGTTATTTGGTTTTGTTGTTAATGGACAAAATTCTGCTCCATAAGTAATTATGCTTTTAACAATAGTATGATACCCATCTATCCATCCTGTTATTATATCTGGCTTCCTATTAAGACCATGTAGTTCACTGTTATGTCGTCTTCCCAATTCACTCGTCTGTTCATCTCTCTTTTTCTTAAACATTTTCCTAAGAACTTTATTCTCAAATACTCGTAATCTCCTTTCCTCCCTTAAAGTAAGAGTCCATGTTTCGCACCCATATAATATCCACCCACCCATAGTAATTCTGCCCGAAGGCAGGTCCTTCACTGCAATCATAGCATTTTCATGCTATAACTTGCCCAGCTTTACTAGGGAATTGTAGGGTTGGGTCGCTTCCCCGTTGTTTTCCCCACGGTGTGGAAGGATGATGACAATGACGATAATGAATAAGGATGCTGGATGATGATGCTGCTGAACCATTAGGTCTTGGGGGCCCATTTGGGTCTTAAAGTTTTCCTGACATAAATCATACAGGTGACGCGAAAAAACAAGGATAAAAACCGCAACTAGCAAAACTTGGCGCCACACGGGATCCAACCGGGAACTTCGCTGCGTGACAAGGAAACAAGCTACCTCGAGATCACACCGGTGGATCCATATAATATAACCGGTAGAATAATAGTTTTATATATTTTCAGTTTAACGTTTTTTTTAAGAAGTTTGGACGTCAAGTCTCCGTAATGCATTTTCAGCACAATTGAGCCTATGTTTAATTTGTTTGAATTACTGTTCCTATGTATTTAATTCAGCCACTTCTTCAACATTTCCCTCATTTGTCACAAAACTGATGTAATGAATTACATGTAAAAACAAGTTTTATAAAATACATAATGCGATCACATGATACATTGCTTAGTATTTTGATAATGAACAGTTCATAATTAATTTTAACAAAATAGTTTTATTCGATTATCACATTTATTAAGATATAATTCAGTGACAGCTGTTTCGGTACACTGTAACTTCTTCAGACATGTTAAATTATGAATTGAGTTTATAGCACATATCAACTGATCTAAGCAAAAATACAACAATAATTTATTTAATATTTAAATTTATCAAAGGCGATTCGTTCAAATCAAGTTGAGAATTTAACAGTTTATAACTACTTTTCAATTTATTTATTTCTACAGCCTCCAAAAGGTCCAACTTCTTACCCTTATCATAAACATGTAAAGTTTTAAATTTGGATCGAAACAATGATTAAATTGGAATAGGTGGTTAGCATATTATGAATATTCTAAATTTCTGTTATAAGCTCTCGTATGTTCCTTTATCTAACTTGATTTGAATGAATCGCATTTGTTGAATTTAAAAATTTGAATAAATTATTGTTGTAATGTTGCTTAGATCAGTTGATATGTACTATAAACTCAATTCATAATTTGTTAACATGTCTGAAGAAGGTACAGTGTACCGAAACAGCTGTCACTGAATTATATCTTAATAAATATGAAAATCGAATAAAACTTTGTTTTATTTTTATTTAATTAATAAATATGGATTCTCATCAAGTAAACACCAACTCAATTGATTAATTAAAAAAATACTTGATAAATAGAACGAATCAATTACTTACATTAATAGACCAGAGTACAAAGTTAATTCTACGTTCGTAAAGATTAACAAGGTAACGCAAGTTTCAAGAAGGAGCACAAGTTACTTGTGTGTTACAGTCTTGAAAGCGTAGCCTGTTGAAGCCATAGACATACAGTGGATGAAACATCTGTTTTCAAAACTCTGGTAAACTTCGCTCACAATCAATTCTATAACTTTTCCTATCGTCACAACTCCATTTCCTCTTACAATATTGAACTAAATTGCTAACATGGTTGTTATAGGCAGAGAATCTAGATTAATATCTGTTAAAATTTTGTTAGGTTATAAGAAATATACAGGGTGTAAACTTGAGCTAAAGTAAAGGAACATTTTAAGGAAAATCATAGAACCAAAATTGCAAGATAATAAAATAATATGCATCAAGAATTAAACTGTCTACAAGAAATTGAAAAATAAAAAACTTTCGGATACTATGCGAAAAAGGAGAAAACATTTTTACGATCATCTTATCAGAATGAAATCTATCAGATTAACCAAACAAATCTTTGATTTTTTCCGTAACTGCAAAACAAAACCCAACTGGTTTAAGGAAACTGAAAATGACCTAAGAGAAATAAAGATCATCATCATCATCATCTTCAAGGTATGGACCTGTTGGCCCGTTCCGCTCCCCGGTGCACTATATGCTGCAGATGCAGGTCGTCTTTCCAACGACGTTTTGGTCTTCCTACATTTCTTCGGCCTAGATGCCTATAATGAAGCAGCTGTTTTGATAAACGATTATTTGGCATTCTTTGCATATGTTCAAACCAATTACCTTTATTTGTGTGTATTCTCTCGTTTATATTATATATTTGTAATTCATCTCTGATATCTTGACTTCTCTTTTGATCTCTTAGAGATACACCTGCAACTGATCTGAGAAATCTCATTTATATTGTCTCAATTTTATTTTTATCAGAGATCGTTAAAGGCCAAGTCTCAGACCAGTATGTTAACTTTGGAACGGCTACTGTTTTGTAAAATTTTAATTGAGTTTCCCTTGTGGTCTTATTTAGAAATAAAGATTAGGAACTAAATATTTTCAAACTTACAGACCGAATAATTAAATATAGGAACGACTGGAAAGAACATACTGATAGAATTCCAGAAGGAATATTTCCAAAAGTATTGCTAAATTATAAACCGCGCGGAAGGAGAAATGTTGGACGCCCACACAGAAGACGGTCTGAACAATTTTAACAAATCTAGCTATCATAAAACCGGAGCGAGCCAACAGGCTTATTCCCTGGATGATGATGAGAAATAAAGATTATAGACAATTCACTAATCGATCGAACAGCTAAATCATTTATTCAAGATGAAAACAAAGTTCCAAGATAAATCTAAACAAAAATCCAAACTTATTATCTCGGAAGAAGACAGGAAAAGAAGATCAGATATATTGGAATAATACATTGGGTACTAAGAAAGGAACAACATACAGAGAATTGATTAATCCAACGTACCCCTGAGAGGATGAAATGGGGGAGAAAGAAAAAAAGAAAAAAATATAGAGTGTAACTAAATTCCCATTAAATACTTTGAGGACGTGTAGTGAAGACCAAGACTGTTACGTTTAACATAGGAACTCATGTCCGGAAACGTACAATTTTCCCGCTACACGTATAATAATACAACACACATTGCTATATCTGATGTCTGCTGCTTGTCGTCTGATTCCACAAGGAGGACTCGATGTGATGACCACCGGCCGTCAACAAAGATACGGTACTTCCGTACCATGTTCTGGTACACATGATAACCATTCCTTTATCTTGCAACATCCGCCACAGCCATAATCCGCGCCAATAGGTCTTCCTCAGATGCCACGGGGATTTCGTAAATCAAGGATTCCGCGTGGTCTCACAGGTAAAGGCTATTGGCTCAAAGTGATCCTCTTCAATACAAAACCACGTAACCTGCTCGCTTTTCATTGGTTATGGACACCGACTTACGATGAAAAGCAGTAAGTAAGCTAAAAAGTAGTTCCCTTCATTAAATTGAAAATATGTCCTCTGAACATTCTTGTTATTCTTCGTGAATAGATAGATCATCGGTTGATTAATGTCTTTGACATCGTCCGATTCCTAAGAGCCATTCAATCTCCTGGTTGTAGATGTTTCTCCTTCATGTATAAACATATTCCCTGACTCCAGCAGGTTTTAGGTCTTCCTCTACCTCATCTTCCCTCAGGTTTCCATTCCAAAACAGTTTTTGATAGTCGATCCTCTTCCATTCGCTGGACATGTCCGTACTATCTTAATTGCTGAGTTTTAATATAATCTAAAATAGTGTCTTCAATCTTCATTTTCTCTCTTACAAATGAGTTCCTAATTTTTTCTCTTCTTGAAATTCTTGCTGCCCCTCGTATAAAATCCATTTCCGTTGCCAAAATATACTTATTTGTTTTTGTTGTTAATGGCTAAAGTTCTGCCCCATAAGTAATGATGCTTTTTAACAATTGTATAATGTATACAATTCGTGAATGAAAATAAAAATATTCAAATCATATAAAATATTCTAAAATATACCTAATGAATAAAATTACAACTTAAAATAGTTTATTACATATCGGTGGTGCATTATACATACTTTAAGTCGATTGTGATGTAAGAAAATGGCTGAAGGTGTTCTGTTGCTGACTTGTCATTTAAATTCTTAAAACACAAGTCTGGCAAACCTTTGACTAGTGGTCATTTTAAATGTATTTCGCAAGTTCAGTGAAACACCTCATCAGCTTTCTTGTAATATATCTCACTCAACGATCATGTGCTCCCTGTCAATGTGACAGTAAATGTGGCGCGAATGGCGGAAGGATAAAATTGGCGTTTGTTTATGTTAGGTATAGTAGTCTAGCGGGGTCAAGTCGGGAGAATGTGCAGGATCTTTGGCGCCGAAAATGTAGGAGAGTTGAATAATGTACGTTGTGGTATTTTGCGTGCGCGTAGCGGGAAAATAGTACGATTCCGGACTTGTGTTCCCATGCTAAACATAACCGTATTAGTCCCCACTGCACCTCCTAAAGTAAATAATGAGAATTTATTTACACCCCGTATATTACTATACTGGTTAAGGCACTGCGCTACAAGCCGGAAGGTCGAAGGTTCAAGTCCCGGTGGGATCATGATTTTTAAATTGACCAAAACTTTCTGACGGCACTATGGCCCTGGGGTCGACTCAGCCTCTAACGGAAATGAGTACCAGACGCTTGTTCTGGGGGTAAAGGCGGCGTCACGCAGGGCTAACAACCAGGCTGACATCAAGTGCCGATTGTCCAGAAAAGTGGGAGCTTAACCTCCTACCACCCCAAGGACCTCCCGAGGCCTCTGGTGTGATCACTTTACTTTACTATATTACTATACTAGCGAGACCCGCAATGATGTACGCATGGACAAAATAATTTAAACAGGTTATGTATAAACAGATTCCACCGCAGTGGTCTCGAGGTAGCGTGCTGCCTTGTCACGCAGCTGGCCCGGATTCGATCCCGGGACGGTGCAGTTTTTCTGGGTAAGGTTTTTATCGGGGTTTTTCTTCACCTGTAAGACAAATGTCAGGATAACTTTAAGGCCCATACGGTCCCCGAAATCATATCATCATCATCATCCTCCTCCTTCACCGGTGTGGAAAGCAACGGGAAGCTACCACACCTACAATTCCATAACAAAGCTGCAAGCATAGCATGAAAATGTTATGATTGCAGTGAAGAACCTGCCTTCGGGCAAAATTAGTATGGATGGATGGATGGATCATTATCATTATTATTATTAGTATGATGATGATTATTGTGATTATTATCATTATCATTATTATTATCATTATTTGTTATTATTACAGTCCACCGTTGTCGTCTCGAGGTAGCGTGCTGCCTTGTCACGCAGCGGGCCCGGGTTCGATCCCCGGTCGGGACAAGCTCCTGGGTGAGGTTTTTTCGGGGTTTTTCCTCACCTGTAAGACAATTGTCAGGAAGCTTAGTGCCCAACGGTCCCCGAAAATCATCCGGCCATCATCATCATTTTTACCATTATCATAATCCTTCAGCGGTGTGGAATGCAACGGGAAGCTACCACACCTATAATTCCCTAGTGAAGCTGAAAAGCATAGCATGAAGATGCTATGATTGCATGAAAGACCTGCCCTCGCGCAGAATTAATACGGATTGGTTATTATTTTTTTTATTTTGATTTTTTATTATTACAGCAAGAATGTTGTAAATGTTACAAAACAATCATTTATAATTCATTAGTTCAAAATGTAATACTAGATGGAGCTGAATCTTGGACATTCATGTAAATTTCTGGCTACAGAAATGGACAATTGGCGGGTCAACGAAATCAAGAAAGGATCAAATTAGGAACCAAAGAACTAGTGAGATGATGAAAGTAAATATGAATATTCTTGGAGTAACTCAAGAATGAAAATTGGGTTGTTGTGGGCACGATAAATGAATGGGAGAAGACAGAATACAAAAATGTATGAGGAGCTGGCTCATAGCATCACCCCCCAACCTGGAAGACCAGATAATCAGTAGCTTTCACTGCAGCTAAGAGTTGTAGACAAAGCCAACGTGGATAAAGGGAATTCAAGACAGCATGAAGAAGAGAAATATGGCAGAAGAAGACAAGGAAGTTCGGGAAGAGTGGAAGAAAAAAATTGTATATTCTGTTGAGGATACCTGTGTGGAAAAACAAACAATCCTGAAATAAGAAAGTATTATCTTCTTCTTCTTCCTTTCATGTGATAGACCTAGGGTCTCTTACGGTCTCAATCCAACGTTTGAAGGGTCTGCCCAAAGATCTCTTGTCTGGTGACTTGTAATTTAACATTTGACGTGGTATTCTTTTTCTGCTCATTCTTCTTACTTGAGATTTCCAGTTGTTTCTTTATTTTTGTACATATTCCATGACTGATACTGTTTGTAATTCTTTGAGAATTTCAGAATTCCTTTTATGGTCTGTTTTTGAGTAACCCGCAGTACGTCTCATAAATTTCATTTCTGCAGCAGTTAGTTTTTGTTCATCTATTATTATTATTATTATTATTATTATTATTATTATTATTATTATTATTATTATTATTATTATTTTTATGAATGTTTTTAGTCGTATATATGGAAAAATAATCAAATACTATTTGGAAGAAAATTATAACATAAGGAGAATGAAGTACAAGCAGGCTTTAGGTCTAAGAGATCTACAATTGATCACATATTTGTGGTAAAACAATTGATTGAAAAGACGAATAATAACAACCAACAAGTTCATTTCACATTTGTGGATTTAGAAAAGGCATATGACACTGTACATTTACAAAAGTTGTGGGAAGCATTAGAAGATATGGCCATAAACGATACAATTATTAATGCAATAAAAAATGTGTGTAAAAATGCAGTATCTAAAATTAAAATTGGAAAATATATATCAGAAGAAATTAAAGTAACAAAAGGCCTTCGTCAAGGTTGTAGCATATCACCAACATTATTTAAGATTTTTATACATAAAGCACTGTCAAACTGGAGCAAAAAATGTTCAGGAATGGGAGTACCAATTGGAGATGGATCAACAGATACAATATATACACTGTTATTTGCGGATGACCAGATAATAATTGCTCAAGAATATGAAGACATGGAGTTTATGTTCAGAAAATTATTGGACGAATACGATAACTGGGGTTTGAAAATAAATTTAGAAAAAAACATTTTATATGGGATGTGGAGCCGAAACCGAAGATTTGATATTAGAAGACGAAAAGGCATATATTAGAGGATGTGCAGAATTTGAGTATCTGGGAGTAAAATTAGATAAAGAGGATAAACAAGAAAGTGACATTAAGAATAGAATAAATAAAGATAGAGCAGTAACAGCAATGATGGGAATGGAGTGTTATGGAACAGACATATAACCAGGAAAAATAAGTTACATATATAATTCAATAGTGAGAAGTACTGTCACATATGGAGATGAAGTTTGGAAATTCAACAAAAACTTAGAACAAAACTTATGTCAATGGAAATGGATTTCTTGAGGAGAGCAGCAAGATGTTCAAAATTAGACAAAATAAGAAATACTGTCATAAGAGAAAAAATGAATATTGGTTATTCAATAGTAGATTATATACGGTATAAGCAATTAAATTGGTATGGGCATGTACGATGAATGCAAGAAGAAAGATTACCCAGGAAAACATTGGAATGGTATCCACCTGGAAGAGGGAGGAGAGGAAGACCTCGAAACTCGTGGATGCAGGAAATAAGAACTGGAATGAGAGCAAGAGGGCTAGAGGACATGGATTGGATGGAGAGAGACATGTGGAGAAGAAAAATAAAACTTTAGGCACAGAAAGATGTGTAAACATTAAAATTCTGTATATAAATAAATAAATAAATAAATTATTATTATTATTATTAATATTATTATTATTATTATTATTATTATTATTATTATTATTATTATTATTAGTAGTAGTAGTAGTAGTAGTAGTAGTAGTAGTAGTACCATTAAACACTTTAACGCCTAAGAACATCCTGTATCAGCCGGATAATTAAAAGTGTATTCTTATAGACACAAAAGTGAAACAAACATTTAGACAAATATGACGATTGGTTGAGTGAAAAAGATCCATACGAATGTGTTGTTAAACAGTTTTACAGTTGTCTGAAACTATTACAAAGCGAAGAATAAAAAAATCAACATTCAACAGTTTTACAAGTTTGCCAACAGGGGAACGATAAATATTTTTCATGAGAAGTATTTTTTTCCCCTGGAAATGTTGTTGATCTTATGCCAACAATTTCCACGATTCTTCTGGCATGTAATTCAGATTGAATTCGCAGGGTGGAGTACAGACATCTGTTTGGAAAACCGCAAGACCGATTCTGCTGTTTCAACTTAGTTCCCCAATGTTGAGTTTGTTGTTAATTTCCCGTAAATTTGATTGCAAACACTAATAACGCATGCAGAGTGGCAAATAGTTACACATTTCAAATAAACTCCACCAGCCACATAATTACACAGAATAACATATTAATCCATTAGAGACCGCGGTTTCTTACTGCCTCAGATTTTGAAATTAAATCTGATTCTACATTACGTAAATTCAATTTTCACATTCCACAAAATATCTTCTTCTTCTCTTCCTTCCAAATATTAGGCCAAGGCCTGTTACGATCCTATAGAAAATTTTCCCTCCAGCGTTTCATAGGACGGCCCAGTGATCTTCGTCCTCTTGGTATATAATTATAAACAGCTTTGGGGATCCGATTTGAACTGATTCTTTCATGATGGTGTTTCCAATTTAGTTGGTACTGTTTAATATATTCCAAAATTGGCGTAGTCTTCAATTCTTTTAAGATATCGGTGTTCCTTTTCCGATCCCATCTGGTGTAACCCGCTGTTCTGCGCATGAATCTCATTTCACAAGCCGTTATTCTGCTTTCATGTTGTTTTTTTTAGTGTCCATGCTTCACTACCATAGGTCAACACTGGTCTAGCCAAAGTGTTATATAAACGTAATCTGGTGTTTTTTTTTGTACAAGGGATAGTTTCATAACTTGATTAATAATTCCTAAACTTTTATTATAACTAGTAACTTTTTCAGGGATATCTTTTTCATACCAGATAGAGAGATAATATCCAAGATATTTAAATTGATTAGATCTCTCTAAAATTTTATTCTGGAGACAGATTTTACTTTGTATGGGGTCCTTCCCATGAAATGCCATAATTTTAGTTTTGTTAATTGATATTTTCATATTAAATTTGGCACCTATTTTTTGTAAATTATAAATTGATCGTTGCAAATCATTTTCGGAAAGTGCCAGAAGAGCTAAAACGTCTGCAAAAATAATAGCATCGAGTTTGAGGTTCCTATTGATGGGTATATTTTTTTCTTCCAAGAGTTGTCCTTTTTCATGCTTTGGTCGTCATTAGTTTGATCCTTCCGGGAAATTCTCGTATAAGACTTGAAAGCATAATAATAGTCCCTTCGATTGGTTGCCGGCCAAAGGAAGGCAAGACCAGTGATGGGTCTGCCATCTCTGGTCAGGCTTTTCTGGAGAAGAAAAGAAAATAAAGGAAAGAAGAAATGGAAGAAAGGAAAGACTCCCTAGCCCTCGGATGCCCTAATAGCGTCGGGGTCGAAAAAAACAAGAGTTAACCAAGAGAGGTCAATAAAACTAAACATATGGTAACACGTAGAAATCTAATATATAAAAATGAATGTTTGTTTGTATGTATGTATGTTTGTTTGTTTGTTCATAATTTATGCGCGGCCATGCCGTTGATCCGATTGTGATGTGGCTTTTTGCAACATGTTCAGGAGATTCCCGGGGTGAACATAGGCTATAAGAGAGTTGTGATATTCAACTCCTACATCCTTAAAAATCGCCCTTTATCTCTTGCGGAAAACTCACAATAACCATTTTTGTCTTTCATTGATGCCAAGAAGATCGAGACAAGTACTAAGATTACTGTGCATGGAGGGTATTCTTTTACGGATAACTCACAATAACGAATTTTGTCTGTTAGCTAATTTACGCCAAGAAGGTCGAGATAAGGAGATTCTCGGGCAACGCCTGGTAATCAGCACGGGGAATCTTAAAATAATTACGATATACTTTGAGAATAAAGTACTTATGAAAATTTTGGGTCCAAAGATAGGTAAACAGAAAGGTGAATGGAGAAGACTTCATAACATTGAACTACGTGGTCTTTATAGGAAGCCAGATATAATAAGAACTGTCAAGTCCCGTAGACTGCGATGTGCAGGTATTGTGGCACGTATGGGGAATGAAAGACGTGCATGGAAGCTTCTTGTAGGAAAACCAGAGGAAAAACGCCCAGATAGAAGACTAAGAAGGAGGTGGGAGAATAGCATTAACTATGATTTGAAGGAAGTAGATTATACAGGGAATGATTGTTAGGAATAAGTTCAGGAGAGGGATGTATGGAGAGCTTATGTCCGCGCGGCCATGAACCTACGTGTTCGATAGTGCCCGTTACTAAGTAAGTATATATGTATAATTATTTTTCGTTTTACTTATTCAACTAATCATAAGACGTATTTAAAAATAATTACGATATAAATTTCTCCTCTCACTTAATTAACTAAACTTAAAACACATTAATTTTCGTATTTAAGCTCATTTATGTCAATTATATCGCGATAAGTAGGTTCCCAGGCAACGCCGTGTAATCAGCACGGGGTATCTAAAAATATAAATTTATAATTATTTTTTCTTCTACTTAATCAAGTAAACATAAAAGCACATTAATTTTAATTTATTTAGGCGTAGCAGCGCATGCCGGGTATTAGCTAGTACATTATATAATGGAAATGGACAGCTAATGAGAAATGAGGAAAATTTTGAGGAAGTGGCTGAAATCAAATACCTAGGAACAATAATCACAAATAGGAACGAGATGCACAAGTAAATTAAACATAGGCTCAATTCAGGAAATGCATTGCAGAGACTCTTGGTATCCCAATTCCTTTCAAAAAACGTTAAACTGAAAATATAAAACTATTATTCTACCTGTTATATGGATGCGAAATATGGACTCTTACTTTAAGGGAGGAAAGGAGATTACGAGTATTTGAGAAAACGTTCTTAGAAGAGTTTTTGGACCAAAGAGAGATGAATAGACAGGTGAATGGAGAAGACTGCATAACATTGATCTACATAGTCTTTATAGGAAGCTAGATATAATGAGAACATTTAAGTCTAGTAGACTACAATGGGCAGGACATGTGGCACGAATGGGAAATGAAAGACGTGCATGGAAGCTTCTCGTAGGAAAACGAGAGGGGAAATGTCCAATTGGTGGACCAAGAATGATGTGGGAGAATAACATTAACTATGATTACAGGGAAGCATATTATACATGGAACAATTGGAAAACATTAGCTCAGGATAAGGATGTATGGAGAGCTCATGTCCGCGTGGCCATGAACCTACAGGTTCGATAATGTCAGTGAGTCAGCTAGTTACTAACGCGGTTCAACCTCTCGCTTTATAGGTGCTCTGTTACGCGATAGTGCGTTCTGTCGTACTTACAGCAATGGCAACCATCATTCAAAGTTCAACTTCGTTCATTTCGGGGTTGCCAACTTATAAATAAATAAATAACTATAGTGCAATAATACAAATTACCTGTCTGGGGAAATGCAATGAGCATTTAAACCTGAAGCGAATGGGTTAAGGGAGGAGAAAATATTACGAGTATTTGAGAAAATTGTTCATATTTCTCTCACATTCATTTCCAAAGTAAATCGAAAAAACGTTTTTGGCACTATTATGAACTATATTACGCAATAGGCCTGCATATATGGTTTTAATACCTACGAGGGCTATTCAACGAATAATATTTTTTTATCCCCAAAATTTTGATGGTCCTTCCCAACGTTGTCTCTTTTCAGTGCAATGCACTTGTATTTATCAATATGAAGACATGCTGGAAACAAATTTTTGATAGGTTTTTGAAAACAGCATCCCAAGCATTCACTACTGCTTATGAAGATGAAAGACTTACCGCGAGGACGGTACATCAGATTAGGGATTATAAAAATATCACACGGGGCTAAATCCGGATTATACGAAGGGTGAGGGACGCACTTCATTTTGATCTTTGCAAGATATTCTGCAAAAACAATTAAGTATGCGTCTTCGCAAATTCGTGAATCTGTATCCAGTTTTTTTGCATGGATATGTGGCCTTTTGTGCCTCATATGACCTTGCAGAATTATCAGGACATATATACAATATTTCTCAGTTACTGTTTTGTATGGAAGTAAGATATGCTAGCAAACTGTTCACGAATATAAAAAAAATGAAATTACTATAAACTTCCCAGCAGAAGAAACCACTTTTACCATATTGGAGCTTGGTGATGAAGGAGATTTATGTACAGTTATTTGCTCTTTGCTCTCAGGAAAAATAAATAAATAAAACATTATGATGATCTTGCAGTAGATTTCCAGGCTGTTGGCCGTGGCCTTGAGGCTTGTAGTTCCCCAACGTTTCGCCAGAGACTGCATCCGGCATCTTCAAGGGTTGTCTTGCAACGTTCGGGAACTACAAGCCTCAAGACCACGGCCAACAGCCCGGAAATCTACTGCAAGATCATCATAGTAACTCCGGCCGTGAAAGCCTAAGTCAAAAATAAAACATTGTTAAGTGGAAGGGAAAATTTCAAAGAAGCATACTGTTCGTCGCACGTCACTTTCATTATAGCCGTAGGCTGTACTGAACATATAACGACTTGCACACTACTCACAGACAGGAACCGGGAGAGAGGACTTTGAAACTTGTTCCACGTATGCATGACGCATTAAACTAACAAATAATGTAAAATCAAAATTTTCTGTTAAATTATGGCTGTAAAAATAATTCATCATCATCATAGTACATTCACGAATTTAGGCCATTTGTTGACCTGTTTCGGTCTCAAGAGAAACACCATCCAAAAGTATTTTGAGTGGTCTTCTTCTTCCTGCACGTTGATATCTTAACATTTGTTTGGGTATTCTGTGATCTTCCATTCGATGAACATAATGCATCCATCTTGACTTATAATCAGAAATTTGTTTTCTAAAGGTTCCATGTGTAATTCTTCTAAGATGTGTAACCTGTCCTAAGGGACTTCAAAACTACTTTCAAGTCTCAACATGAAAAAATCCAGAAGGTAAAAATAATTATTATTCTTTATTGAACAGCCATCGTACATTCCACATGAAAACCTTGCTGTTTACGGGTTTCAAGAATAATATTGGTTTCTTTATTTAAAAATCAAGTTACATAAATTTCAATATGCATTAACTGAAGGTAGAAGAGTCATGTAATCTTTCACTCAGGTTACATTTAGATTAAAGTATTTTCAATATAAAAGCATGCTTAGGAAAACTGGGATAATCTAAAAACTACCAAGAAAAATAACGTAAGTGCTTCTGGATTTTCTGAACTACAATCTGTTATAATTTCAATGAAATCTTGAAGGCCGCAGAACTAGAATAAAAAGAAGAAGAAAATGAGGAAAGAGAAAAAAAAATCCGATAATTCGTAATGTAGACTACGAGGCACATTCCCGCTGTGGTTTCACGAGGAAGCAGATGTCTGAGACACAAAGAGTTGGCGATTTCTGCGAAAATTGTTCGCACACTTTTTAAAGTGAAATTATTTGCTTAACACGAGCTCGCTTGGGGACGAAAACACCACATTTCTCACTTCTTTATGGAACGTATAAATACTAACAAACTTCCATTTGGGAATTTTGTCAAATTAACAAACCAAGCTGGCTAAAAAAACTGTTTGCAAAACTCTTTTTATAATTTAAATGGTTTTTTAAATAATGCTGAAACAAAACTGATTATAATGAATTACTATATATTAATATAAATTACTATATATAATCTAGGATGCAATATCTCATATGAAGAAGAAAAGGATGTAAATGCAAAAATATCTAAATTTTTAAGAATATTAGGGTTAATAAAGTCTATCTTCAAGCCACAGTTAGTCCAAAAGCATTCAAGATTAAAAGTGTATAAAACACTGGCTCTTCCAACTCTTTTGTATGGTAGCGATGTATGGACGTTGAAACAGAAGGATATACAGAGACTTAGATCTGCTGAAATGAGATATATTCGGACGACTGCAGGATACACACTACTAGATCACAAAAAAAATGAAGACATCTTAGAAGAATTACACATGGAATCTTTACTTACTTACTTACTTACTCACTGGCACTATCGAACCCGAAGGTTCATGTCCGCGCGGACATAAGCTCTCCATACATCCCTATCCTGAGCTAATGCTTTCCAATCATTCCCTGTATAATCTCCTTCCCTCAAATCATAGTTAATGTTGTTCTCCCACCTCATTCTTGGTCTACCAACTGGGCGTTTTCCCTCTGGCTTTCCTACAAGAAGCTTCCATGCACGTCTTTCATTCCCCATACGCGCAACATGTCCTGCCCATCGCAGTCTACGAGACTTAACTGTTCTTATTATATCTGGCTTCCTATAAAGACCATGTAGTTCATTGTTATGTAGTCTTCTCCATTCATGGAATCTTTAGAAAACAAAATTTCTGATTATAAGTCAAGATGGATACAACATGTTCATCGAATGGAAGATCACAGAATTCCCAAACAAATGTTAAGATATCAACCTGCAGAAGAAGAAGACCAGGACGTACACTCAAAAGACTTTTGGATGGTGTTTATCTTGAGGCCGAAAAAGGTCAACAAATGGCCTAAATTCGTGAATGTACTATGATGATGATATATAATCTAATATATAAAAATGAATGTTGTTTGTTTCTTCATACATTATGCGCGGCCATACCGTTGATCCGATTGTGATGGGTTTTTTTTTTTTGCAAAATATTTAGGAGATTCCCGGGATGAATATAGGTTATAAGAGAGTTGAGATACTAAACTCCTACACCCTTAAATAACACCCTTTGTAGTGAAAAACGTGAAAAAAGTATTTTTATTACTCTTAAATGGCTTACGCTGCCTAAACCAATAATAAATACACAGAATTGAATATCTCAAAAAACTCTACAAAAAAGTCCGCGACAGCATATGTTTATCTTTTACAGGTAATACACAATAGCCATTTTTTGTTTTCATTGATGCCAATGAGGTAGGAATAAGTATATTCCAGGGCAAGCATGTGCTGCCATTCCATTCATCCGACTGTCATGGGGCTTTTTGCAAAATGTTCAGGATTATTCCTGGAAGGTTATAGGTTATAAGAGAGTTTTAATGCTCTTGCCCTTCACCCTTAAAAATCACCTTCCGTAGTGAAAAAAACGTGACGCGTAGATTCCAGGGCAACGCCGGGTAATCAGCACGGGATATATAAAAATAATAACGATGTAAATTTATATTTACTTTTCCTTTTACTTATTCAACTAAATTCAAAAACACATAATTTATTTAGGTGTAGCAGAGCACGCCGGGCATTATTAGCTAGTGTATGTGTGTGTATATATATATATATATAGGATGTTTCTAAATTAGACCGACAAACTTTGGGAGCAGATACTTAACCTTCATTGAAACATATTTTGTTAAGGAATCTATAGGCTATGACGCTTCGTTTCAGTGCAAGAGGAGTCTTAGAAGAAGGGATGGAAGGAAGTAGATAGGCCTACGTGCAGATATCAAGTTATTCTCATCATCATCATGAACAAATTCGTTTTAGGCCATGTGTCCTGTACGGTAAACCTAGCGAAGATGGTCTTGATCTTTCCACCGATGTTTTGGTCTTCCTTGGTCCCTATGTCCAGTTGGGGTATATTGGAATGCCAATTTTGGAAGTCTATTTCTTGCCATTCTTCTCAGATGATTTTTCCATTCTTGTTGGTATCTTTGGATATCTTCATTTAAACTTGCTACTCCAAGTTTTCCTCTGATAGTAGTGTTCCTTTGGTGATCCAGTCTATTAACTCCTAACAATGATCGTAAGAAGCGCATTTGGCTTACTTGAAGTTTATGAGAGTTTCTTTTATTTAAAATCCAAATTTCACTTCCGTATTTTAGAGCAGCTTTTGATGTGACGTTATGTAATCTTAGTTTTGTCTCTGTCCTCATCTGTTTACCAAAATGTCTTCGTATTACCCCATTGTATCACATAATTCTGTGTGTTAATCCAAATACTTTACAGACAAGCAGAAACAAAACGTACTTAATTCTAAAATCAATAAATAAATAAATAAACAAAATTAAAAAAAAAACCCACTCCAGTGTTGCATTGTCAGGATGGATCCAGTTTATTGTCCCATCACTGCAAGTGCTGGAACACAAGTCCATTGGCGTCCAGACAACAGTACATCAATGTGCCATACTTTGTCGAATCCTTCCAAAGATGCCACGGGTTTGCATTATTTCAGCTGCTGCTCTGACAATGTGTGCTACAAGATCTTCTTCAGAAAAATAAATCTAGGCAGATCAGGTCAGGCGAGCGTGCCGGCCAGACAGTGGGCCCACCCCTACCTATCCTAGAGATCGTACCAATGGATGTAAACAAACTTGCTGTAATAGGTTCCGAATGCTACTGAGCTCCGAAAGTAAACAAACCAAGCGATAGTAGTAATGACAAACCCCTCTTGGACTGAAAGGAGTGTTTATTCGCTTCCTTCAATCCCATCCTGTAAGATCCCTCTAGCCCTAAAACGAAGCGTTTCAGCCCACAGGTTCCTTAACAAAATATGCTTCAATGAAGATTATCTATCTGATCCCAAAGTTTGTCGGTCTAATTTAGAAACACCCTATATATATATATATATATATATATATATATATATATATATATATATATGTATATATAATGTGGTGTGTTCTAAGATCCCTGTATTCCATTAAGTAAATATAGTGCTATCATAACAATTAAAACGGTTAAGAGAAGGAGCTTAGGGACTTAGTAGATAAAGTTTTGATCAGGAACCCATGTCCGGAAACGTACTATTTCGATATAAATCTGTTCGAAATTCGAAACACAAAGGGCTCATATCGTTTGTCTTGTGTTTCAAAATAAGTATTATAGACTTCTAGGGGTTGTACTACACCTGTCGAGTCGGAGAAAGATCTTCTCGCACGAATTCTGGCGGCAGCCGAAATTATTGAGTACACACCAGATCTTGTGGGGCGTGTGTATGAAAACATGCATCGCAGGTACACTTTGTGAAACGAATATCAGGGTCGCCATGTGGAACCACACTTGTAGTACAACCCGTAGAAATCTGTTATATTTATTCTTAAACACAAGGCACACAATGAATACCTAGAAACTATAATTGGAGATTGCAGGTATTTTAGATTAAAGTTCTTAGGAATTTTTTTGGACTAAAGAGAGATTAGTGGAGAAGACTTCATAACAGTGAACTACATGGTCTTTATAGGAAGCCAGATATAATAAGAACAGTTAAGTCTCGTAGACGGTGATGGGAAGGACATGTGGCACGAATGGAGAATGAAAGACGTGAATGGAAGCTTCTTGCAGGACACCAGAGGTAAAACGCCCAGTTGGTAGACCAAGAATGAGGTGGGAGAATAACATTATGATTTGAGGGAAGAAGATTATAAGGAAATGATTGGAAAACATTAGCTCAGGATAGGGATATATGGAGAGTTTATATCCACGCGGCAATGAACCTACAGGTTCGATAATGCCAGCGAGTTCGATATTAAGTTAGTTAGAAACTATAATTACAAAGAGGAATGAGGTACAGAAATATATTAAACGTAGGTTCAATTCTGGAAATGCATACAATTATGCAATTCAGGGTCACATGTCCCTACTTCTCTAAAAAAAATGTTAAACCGAACTTATATAACACATTTATTCTTGCTCATATACACCGTGTCCCATTCAAACCTCCCATATTTTAAATAATCATACCCTCATAACTCTCAAAATACGCGGAATTATGAAATAAGGTTGGTATTAAAAGAAAGAGAAACTCAAAGAGTTTTAGTTTTCAATTTTTCAATTAAATTATCTGTCACATCTTGGGCAATAATGACATAAAACAAAATGGCGACTCCTCAACAACGAGCACAAACTGTTTTCGGGTATGCAGAGACGAAGTCAATAATTACAGTGAAAATAAATTACCGGAGAGAATATGGAGGAAATGCACCTGATGGGAAGGTCATTAAGGCATGGTTTGAGATGTTTCTGGCGACTGGAAGGGTTAAAAAAGAATCAAGAGGTGCTCGTACACGTGTTTCAGAACAAAATATTGAAGAAATTAGAGCAGGATTTCAGTGAAGTCCATAAAAATCAATTCGCCAAGCTTCCCGGCAGTTCAATGTGCCAAGATCAACTGTGCATCGAGTGCTTCATAAGCGGCTTCATTTGTACCCCTAAAAGGTGCAAATTGTTCAACAAATAAAGCCAGATGACAGGCCACGACGACAGGCATTCGCTATTTAAATACTGGATCGTACTGACAAGGACCCTCAATTTCTTGGAAAGTCTTTTTTTCTGACGAGGCAACATTCCATGTATCAGAATCTGTTAATCGGCACAATGTAAGTACCCTGGGATACGCAAAATCAACACGTCTACCGTGAACACGTCCGGGATAGCCCAAAAGTAAACGTTTGGTGCGGCTTGATGAAAAACAGGATTATAGGTCTTTTTTTTCTTCCATGAGAAGTCAATAACTGCCCCGGTATACCAAGACATGTTGGAGCAGTTCTTATAACCCCAAGTAGCTGACCTACAACCCCAAATAATCTTTCAGCAAGATGGAGCCCCACCACACTAGAGCCTGGATATTCGGAATTAACTTAAAGAATCATTACCAGATAGATGGATTGGACGCGGCGGGCCAATTTGCTGGCCACCACGTTCGCCAGATATCACTCCACTGGACTTCTTCCTCTGGGGGTATGTAAAAGACCGTGTGTTTGCGACTCCAGTACAAGATCTTCATGATTTACGAACCCGTATCCTTGACACAATTGCAACAGTACCAATGGACATGTTGGACAGAACGTGGCACGAAATCGAATAGAGACTTGATATTGTTTGTGCTACTATTGGTGCACTTATAGATGTGTTTTAGTGTATGGCTATGAAAATTCTTTGAGTTTCTCTTTCGTTTAATACCGGCCTCATTTCAAAATTCCGCATACTTTGTTAGTTATGATTAATTAACATGTGGGAGGTTTGAATGGGATACCCTTGCATTATATGGACCCTTACTTTGAAGGAGGAGAAAAATTTACGAGTATTTGAAAATAAAATAATTTCTTATGAAAAATTTTGGGCCAAAGAGAGAAGAACACACAGGCGTATGGAGAAGAGCACATACTGCCAGTGATTTAGTAAGTTTGTTAGTTATATACAACCGTAAAACAAAAACCAAGTACGACGTGTGAATTTCCTGATAATTTACAACTTTTGGTAAAAAAATTACCGGAGGATATCTATTCCACGAAGAATAAAAATCAAACTATGGCTAAGAGAATCATTCAGTCCATCGCCCCCTTCAATTGATCTAAAGCTGAAAGAACGGAATTTAAAAACTGATAGATTCTTTCTAATTCTACAGTGTTCTGCCACAGCGAAGGTCTTTCACTGCAATCATAGAATTTTCATGCTACGCTTTGCAGCTTTACTAGGGAATTATAGATGTTGTGGCTTCTCGTTGCTTTCCACACCAGTGGAATGATAAGGATGATAATGATTATGATGATGATGATGATTATGATGATGATGATGATTATGATGGCCGATGATTTTCGAGGACCGTTAGGCCCTAAACTTCCTGAAATATGTCTTATAGGTGAGAAAAATTCCGAAAAAACTTACCCAAGCGGGAATCGAACCAGGGTCCGCTGCGTAACAAGACAGCACAATACCTCGAGATCAGAGCGGTAGACTTACTTTGTTAAGTGAATTACCAAACACATGCAAGAACATATCTTACTATTTTGAAAACGAAATGATCCCATTACATTACCCCTTTTAACTTGAAATGAATCTTCCAACTTTCTACACATTGATGTCATATATATATTATTTTAATAATACAATAAGAGAAATATTGTGAATGTACAAAAGGATATTGCACAAGAAAATGAAGAATTCCAACTAAGATGGTATGGACATTTAATGAGAAGAAGGGACACAAAAAAAAAAAACAAGTATTGAAATAGATACCTCCTGGAAAAGAGAAACGCGGTAGACTAAAGCCAAGGTGGATAAAGGGAATTCAAGACAACATGAAGATGAGAAATATGACTGAAGCAGACACGCAAGACCGGGAAGTGCGGAAGAAAACAAATTGTATACTTTATTTGGGGATACCTCTGTATATAACAGAAACAATCCTGAAATAAATAATTATATATATATATATTATATATATATATATATTATATATATATATATATTATATATATATATATATATATATATATATATTATATATATATATATATAATATATATATATATATATATATAGATCATCGGTTGATTAATGTCTTTGACATCGTCCGATTCCTAATAGCCAATTTTTTCGGTCCATCCAATCTTCTGGTTGTAGATATTTCTCCTTCATGTATAAATTTATTCCCTGACTCCAGGAGGCTTTATGTCTACCTCTGCCTCGTCTTAACTCAGGTTTCCATTCCAAAACACATTTAGGTAGTCGATCCTCTTCCATTCGCTGGACATGTACGTACCATCTTAATTGCTGAGTTTAATATAATCTAAAATTGTGTCTTCAATCTTCGTTTTCTCCCTTATAACTGAGTTCCTAATTTTTTCTCTTCTTTTTTTAATAATTGTATATTATATATATATATATATATAGATCCTGTCAGAAGTAAAATTGTACTGGACAATAAAATTTTGGAGCAGGTGAATAATTTTACATATCTAGGATGCAATATATCATATGAAGAAGAAAAAGATGTAAATGCAAAAATATCTAAATTTTTAAGAATTTTAGGGTTAATAAATTCTATCGTCAAGCCACAGTTAGTCCAAAAGCATTCAAGATTAAAAGTGTATAAAATACTGGCTCTTCCAACTCTTTTGTATGGTAGCGAAGTATGGACGTTGAAACAGAAGGATATACAGAGACTTAGATCTGCTGAAATGAGATATATTCGGAGGACTGCAGGATACACACTACTACATCACAAAAAAATGAAGACATCTTAGAAGAATTACACATGGAACCTTTAGAAAACAAAATTTCTGATTATAAGTCAAAATGGATGCAACATGTTCATCGAATGGAAGATGACAGAATACCCAAACAAATGTTAAGATATCAACCTGCAGGAAGAAGAAGACCAGGACGTCCACTCAAAAGACTTTTGGATGGTGTTTCTCTTGAGACCGAAACAGGTCAACAAATGGCCTAAATTCGTGAATGTACTATGATGATGATGATGATATATATATATATATATAATTGCAACGATTCTATTGATTTTCTTCTCCAGGCTGAGATTCTTCTCTCCGTTACGGAACTACTTGAGGGACAGAGCAGGTTGAAGTGCTTTGATTTTTCATAAAAATCTCGCTTTGAATATAAAAGCGTCATTAAAAATAGGAACTTTGTGTTTTGTGTAGCAAACAAGTGTAGTGTTTCAGAATAAATTAAAAGTTGGCTGCAACCTAATTGGGACGGAGCTGTAGGAAAAGCAAAGGATGACCCAAGCTAAAATTTCAAAGACATGTCAGCGGACACTATGGACGAGATTTGAACATTTTTGAGAACTTCTATAACTGCAGGTTGTTCCGTTGATTACAAAATTATTTTCATAACATAACGCACTAAAATGAATTTTTATAACGTAATGACGTGGCAGCGAATCCTGGAGAATACGGAAAAATAATTGAATATTTGCCCCAAAAACAGATCTAACTCATCAATTACAGACTGTTGAGAAAACGAAAAAAAAAACCCTTAATGTTCATTTTGAGGGTTTTACCTTTATTATCTTATATATAAATGAACTACATGGTCTTTATAGGAAGCCAGATATAATAAGAACAGTTAAGTCTCGTAGACTGCGATGGGCAGGACATGTTGCACGTATGGGGAATGAAAGACGTGCATGGAAGATTCTTGTAGGAAAGTCAGAGGGAAAATGCCCAGTTGGTAGACCAAGAATGAGGTGGGAGGATAGCATTAACTATGATTTGAGGGAAGTAGATTATACAGGGAATGATTTGAAAGCATTAGCGCAGGATAGGGATGTATGGAGAGCTTATGTCCGTGCGACCATGAACCTACGGGTTCGATAGTGCCAGTGAGTAAGTAAGTAACTATCTTATATATAAAAATCAATGTTTGTATGTTTGTTTGTTCGTAATCTCTGCGCGGCCATACCGTTGATCCGATTTTGATGGGTTTTTTGTAAAATGTTCAGAAGATTCCCGGGATGAACATAGGCTATAAGAGAGTTGTAATACTCAACCCCTTCACCCATAAAAATCACCCTTTGTAGTGAAAAACGTGAAATAAAGTCCCTATTTTGACGCTTAAATGGCTTACGCTGCCTAAACCATAACAAATACACCAAAATAATGTACACAGAATTGAACATATCAAAAAACTCTACAAAAAAGTACAAGACAGCATATGTTTATCTTCTACGGATAACTAGCAATAACCATTTTTGTCTTTCATTGATGTCAAAAATATCGGGATAAGCAGATTCCCGAACAGTGCACAGCTGGAGGTAAAAACATATTAACATTTATTTATGAGTAGCAGCGCACGCCAGGTATTAGCTAATATATAATATATTTTAATCTCTCATCACATTGGAAACATGTACAGTCAATTTGAATGCAAAATAACATGCTACTAAGAATTAACAATTTAATAATTAATTAAAAGCAAAAGTGATCTATCTCTTTTTATATCAAACCAATTTTAGAAGATGGTCTAAATGCAATAATATTTATTCGTCTATTACTCCCATTAGTGGCCACACCATGAACTTCCTTATAAACTGTGTATCCATAATCTCGCAAGGTTTCTGCCATCATGTTTCTAATAGTACGGTGAAAAAAAAGTTCATTTTTTATAGATCAGTGCGATTAAATATCCTTTTCCATCCCCGGTTAACTTTTACATGCAAAAAAATTGTTAATGGTGAATATGACATTTTTCCAAGCAACAATCAACTTTGAAAAAAAGAGGATTACAACTTGTTCTATGAGGTTATAAAATTAAGCTTAAATAAAAAAGTGAAGGATATTAATTAAAACTATTTTAATGAGGAAAATTTAAATAATATAATGAATTGAAAAATATTTTTACAAAAACTTGTAGCGCCAGTATTAGGAATGTGTGCAAAATTGAAGCAGTCAACTTTGTGATTAATGATACAAGACCGTATCAACAGAATGAAGGTAATAGGCCTCGATTAGAGACGAGAGGTGGAGACTCGGAGAAGGGCGTTCACGATGGAAATACGTACGCACTTTCACCCCGGAATTGAAATTAATGTACACGCAAAAATCTTTCAGATTTCACGTGTAGAATTAGATGAAAAAAAGAAGATTCATAAGATCTTATTCATCTTTATTTATACAATGTACTCTTTACGTCTGACTTATTCCCTTCGATCTGTCCGGCATGGGGAATGAAAAATGGGCATGGAAACTCCTCGTAGGAAAACCATAGAGGAAAGCGTCGCGTAAGCAGGCCAAGAATGACGTGGGACATTAATATTGACCATGATTTGAAGAACTAGATTATAAACTAACTCACTGATACTATCGAACCCGTAGGTTCATGGCCGCGTAGACATAAGCTCTCCACGCATCCCTAACCTGAGCTAATATTTTTTTTCAATCATCCTATGTATAATCTACGTCCCTCAAATCATGGTTTAAACTATTCTCCCATCTCATTCTTGGTCTACCAAGTGGGCGTTTTCCCTCTGGTTTTCCTACAAGAAACTTCTATGCCACTCTTTCATTCCCCATGCCATACGTCCTGCCCATCGCAGTCTACCTGACTTAACTTTTCATATTATATCAGGGTTCCTATAAAGATCATGTAGTTCACTGTTGTCTAGTCTTATCCATTCGCCTGTCTGTTCTAAACATTTTCCTAAGTACTTTATTCTCAAATACTCGTAATCTTTTCTCCTCCCTAAAAGTAAGAGTCCATGTTTCGCATCCATGTAATATGACTCGGAGAATAACAGTTTTAAATTTTTCCTTCATAATAATGATCATCATAGTTCATTCACGAATTAAGCCATTTGTTGACCTGTTTCGGCCTCAAGAGAAACACCATCCAGAAGTATTTTGAGTGGGCGTCCTGATCTTCTTCTTCCTGCAGGTTGATATCTTAACATTTGTTTGGGTATCCTATGATCTTCCATTCAATGAACATGTTGCATCCATCTTGACTTCTAATCAGAAATTTTGTTTTCTACAGGTTGCATGTGTAATTCTTCTAAGATGTCCTCTTTTTTTGTGATCTAGTAGTGTGTATCCTGCAGTCCTCCGAAGGTATCTCATTTCAGCAGATCTAAGTCTCTGTATATCCTTCTGTTTCAACGTCCATACTTCGCTACTATACAAAAGAGTTGGAAGAGCCAGTGTTTTATACATTTTTAGTCTTGAATGTTTTTGGACTAATTGTGGCTTGAAGATAGAATTTATTAACCCTAAAAATTTAAAAATTTAGATATTTTTGCATTTACCTCCTTTTCTTCTTTATATGAGATATTGCATCCTGGGTGTCAAAAATTATTCACCTGCTCCAAAATTTTATTGTCAAGTACAATTTTACCTCTGACAGGATCTACACCTTGAAATGCCATGATTTTTGTTTTCTCTCTCTCTCTCTCTCTCTCTCTCTATATATATATATATATATATATATATATTTATTTATTTATTTATGGTATGATAAGAAAAATAAATGCCTGGACGGGATTCGAAACCGGATCTCTGAGTCTGTACCTCAGTGTGATATCCATTACACCACCAGGCGAATCCAATTCAAACATTTATTTTTCTTATATATGTATTATATTCTCCATTATTACTAGATGTCGCGAGAACTCGGTCTTCACTGCCATCTAGTAGCTGACTATAACAAGTAAGCAAATTAAAGAGAACATTTAATAAATGTTTGAATTGGATTCGCCTGGTGGTGTAATGGATATCACACTGAGGTACAGACCCAGAGATCCGGGTTCGAATCTCGTCCAGGCATTTATTTTTCTTATCTTACCATATTAAGCTTGCATTGCTCAATGTTAAACATTTAATTATAACACATATATATATATTCACTTTTAATTTTTTTAGAGAAATTGACACAAGAGTCTCCGTAATGCGTAATAGTATTCATTGGGAAGTAGACTGTTCGGAGAGTAATAAAAAAAAACAGTATAGTGATCTGTGGACAGCATATGTCAGCGCGGCCATGAACCTACGGGTTTGAGATTGCCAAGCAATCAGTTGTTATTACTTTTGTTGGTCAAATGTGCGTTTATTATTTAATATTATAGACTATTTAACTCATGCCCCAAATGGGAGTCAATGACCAATCACGTTTCAATGATTTCTGTTTTACAACCAATCAGAGTCGTGTTTCACCAAATATTTATCAGTGTTATAATTACCATATTAAAGAAAGCTCCTCCTTACAATATTGCGTTCCTTTGGCAATAAATAGTATGATCTGGTTGCAGTGATAAACAAATGAAGCAGTAGAAGCGTACCTATCGTTTCTCATTTGTTTTCAAACATCGCCGTTTACATTAAATACACTATATAAATATTTTGAAATAACTATAGTTAAATAATGATTTGTGTGTAAACAGCTTAATTTTTATTCGTTAAATAGTCCTAACAAATGCCACTCTTGATTTCCAAATTCTATAGATAAATTCACTCCTCACTTCGTGAGTCGTGAATTTATCGATAATTTGGAAATCACTCGTGGCATTACTTATGATAAATGTGGTTACTGGAAGATGAGGACACATGACTTTAAACTGCATCAGGTCAAAAAAATAAATAAATTCATTAAAATGTGTATTGAAATATTAGACCGCAATTTTCACCTCACACTTGGTCATAAATTCTGAAGTAACAATCATATGTTATTTCAACTAACTAATAAATAAGTTTCTATGTACATATATGAATAAAATATTCTCTAAAATATTACAATAAATTAATTTCCTCAAAATAACAAATCACAGCTATTTAATGTACATATAGTAAAGCTGACATTCTCCTCAGATGGGCGCGATTTTAAAGCTCCGTTAAGTTGCTACTCCCACTTACTCCACATTCAATTGTCCCTGGTTTTATGTCACCATTATGAAATATGGAAGACGTGTTTTAACCGCCTTGTTCATAAATGCTTAACAAGCTAATTAGGTTAGCGAGGAACAACTCAATAATTCAACTGCCTTACTATAAAATACATCAATTTGTTATTCATCAGTCATTTGCGGTTACATTACAAAACCGCATAGAGGTATATGATATCACTCAACCCCCACAAAAAAAAATAACAGCCACAACAATCAATAAAAACTATAATAATACTGACTACAATAATAATAATAATAATCATAGTAATAATAATAGTAATTTTATTTATATACAGAATGTTAATGTTTACACATCTTTCTGTGCCTAAAGTTTTATTTTTCTTCTCCACTCGTCTGTATCCATCCAATCCATGTCCTCCAGTCCTCTTGCTCTCATTCCAGTTCTTATTTCCTGCATCCACGAGTTTCGAGGTCCTCCTCTCCCCCTTCTTCTAGGTGGACACCATTCCAATGTTTTCCTGGGTAATCTTTCTTCTTGCATTCGTCATACGTGCCCATACCAATTTAATTGCTTATACCGTATATAATCTACTATTGAATAACCAATATTCATTTTTTCTCTTGTGACAGCATTTCTTATTTTGTCTAATTTTGAACATCTTGCTGCTCTCGTCAAGAAATCCATTTCCATAGACATAAGTTTTGTTCTAAGTTTTTGTTGAATTTTCAAACTTCAGTTCTATATGTGACAGTACTTCACACTATTGAATTATATATTTGTAACTTATTTTTCCTGCTTATATGTCTGTTCCATAAGACTCCATTCATCATTACTGTTACTGCTCTACCTTTATTTATTCTGTTCTTAATATCACTTTCTTTTTTATCCTCTTTATCTAATTTTACTCCCAGATACTCAAATTCTTCACATCTTCTAATATACCCCTTTTCATCTTCTAATATCAAATCTTTGGTTTCGGCTCCACATCCCATATAAAATGTTTTTTCTAAATGTATTTTCAAACCCTCGTTACCGTATTCGTCCAATAATTTTCTGAACATAAACTCCATGTCTTCATATTCTTTGGCAATCATCATCTGGTAATCCGCAATAACAGTGTGTATATTGTATCTGTTGAACCATCTCCAGTTGGTACTCCCATTCCTAAACATTTTTTGCTCCAGTTTGACAGCGCTTTATGTATAAATATCTTAAATAATGTTGGTGATATGCTACAACCTTGACGAAGGTCTTTTGTTACTTTAATTTCTTCTGTTATATATTTTCCCAATTTTAATTTTAGAAACTGCGCTTTTATACAATTTTTTATTGCATTAATAATTGTATCGTTTATGGCCATATCTTCTAATGCTTCCCACAATTTTTGTAAAGGTACTGTGTCATATGCCTTTTCTAAATCCACAAATGTGAAATGAACTTGTTGATTATTATTCGTCTTTTCAATCAATTGTTTTACCACAAATATGTGATCAAATGTACATCTCTCAGACCTAAAGCCTGCTTGTACTTCATTCTCCGTATGTTCATAATTTTCTTCCAAATAATATTTGATTATTTTTCCATATATATATATATGTATATATATATATATATATATATATATATATATATATATATATATATACACGGCTAAAACATTCATTACGGTGATTCCTCCTCTATAATTATTGCACTCATCCTTTCTTCCTTTCTTATGAATGACTGATATCAACCCAATTTTCCATTTTACTGGTACATCTTCTCCGTTTAGGCATCTCTAAAAAAGGTTCCTTAACAAAGAATAATAATAATAATAATAATAATAATAATAATAATAATAATAATAATAATAATAATAATAATGGTATATTACTATTGTTAGATGATCACAGGTAGCCATTTGAAAATACAATTTAAGAAAGCGATATTCACATTATATTGGCTATCAAAAAAACAATAACACTGGTCAACATGACTTTTGTCTCATGAGTACCAATAGTTGTACTTAATGCAGTTTCTTATCGTGTTTTCTAATATGTATTCGGAATTTCTCCATCAAACACAGTTTTTTTGTATTTCAATTTCAATTAATGGATTTAAATAATTATTTTTTAATAAACCTAGATTTCTTCCCGGAAAATCTTGGCGCAGTGAGCTATGAGCACGGGGAACACTTTCATCAGGAGATTTCAGCTATGGAAAAGATATATGATGGCAAATGGAATGCTAATATGCTGGCCGATTATTTTTGGACCATCAAGAGGGATGCTCCACAGGCGAAATATAGCAGAAAATCGTCATATCTTACTTTCTAGGTGAGTCCAAATGTTCGAATATTGTGTAGTTACGAATATAGAAAACATTAAAGTGTTTGAAATTATAAATGCCTGTTCTCTCGGAAACCTTGCGTGATGGAGAAAAACCGATATCATATTCTAATTTAGGAGAAAAATACTATCAGAATCACATCTTTTTCTTTCTGATACAAAAAAAAATATTTTTTTTGTATCTCAGTGTTATTATTACACTGTGAATATATATAACTAACTCGCTGGCACTATTGAGCCCGTAGGCCGCGCGGACGTAAGTTCTCCATATATCCCTATCCGGAGCTAATGTTTTCCAATCTTCCCCTAAACAATCTACTTCCCTCAAATCATGGTTTATGTTATTATCCTGCATCATTCTTTTGTCTAGCAACTGGGCACTTTCCTTCTGGTTTTCCTACATGAAGATTCCACGTCCCTCTTCCATTCCCATTCATGCCACATGTTCTGCCTATTGCAGTCTACGAAACTTACTGTTATTATGGTATCCTATAAAGATCAAGTAGCTCACTGTTACGTAGCCTTCCCATTCGCCTAAGATTTAATGTCTCTTTGGACTAAAAATGTTCCTAAGAACTTCTTAAATACTCGTAATCGTTTTATCACCTGTTAAAGTAAAGCCCGTGCTCCGCATCCATATAACTGGGAATTAAAAGTTTTACAGAATATTCCGTTTATCGTTTTTTATGAGAGAAGTTGTTACGTCAAAGAGTCCCTGAAATGCATAACAGCACGCATTTCCAAAACTGATCCCACGTCTAAGTTCTTTGTGCATCTCATTTTTATCTGTAATTAATTACTGTCCCTAGGTTTTTTTTTTTAAATTCAGACAATTGTTAAAAATTTCCCTCGTTTGTCATTACCTGTCCATTTCGTATATATAATATACTGTATTTCTATATGTGACGATACATTTAGTTTTATTGATGTTTTACTTCCAGTCCCAATTTCTGAGTGTTTATTAATAGAGTGTGCGTGTTGACCCTTAGTATCCCCTCGCTATCACCCAATACAATATCATCATCATAAACTAACAGCTTATTTCATTCGTTAAATCTAGAGTAAATCAAAATACATTATAAATAATAATTGTATTGTATTTATAACATGTAATCGTTTATGTATATTGTAATTTAAATGTAAGACTATTTTTTGTATATTTTAAAACCTGGATGAGAGGCAGAGAAGGCCTTAAGGCCTTAACTCTGACAGGTAAAATAAAGCTATTATTATTATTATTATTACTATTATTGTTATTATTATTATTATTATTATTATTATTATTATTATTATTATTATTATTATTATGGACTCTTACTTTAAGGGAGGAAAGCAGATTACAAGTATTTGAGAATAAAGTACGTAGGGAAATTTTTGGACCAAAGAGAGATGAACAGACAGGTGAATGGGGAAGACTACTTAATAATGAACTACATGGTCTTTATAGGAAACCAGATATAATAAGAACAGTTAAGTCTCGTAGACTGCGATGGACAGGACATGTTGCACGTATGGGGAATGAAAGACTTGCATGGAAGCTTCTTGTAGGAAAACCAGAGGTAAAACGCCCAGTTGATAGACCAAGAATGAGGTGGGAGAATAAAATTAACTATTATTTGAGGGAAGTATATTATACAGGGAATTATTGGAAATCATTAGCTCAGGATAGGGATGCATGGAGAGCTTATGTCCGCGCGGCCATGAACCTACGGATTTGATAGTGCCAGTGAGTAAGTAAGTAAGGTACTTAAATTCAGACAATTCTTCAAAATTTCCCTCATTTGTCATTAGCTGTCCATTTCCTTTATATAATGTATTTATATGTGTGACCATATATTTAGTTTTAGTGATGTTTACTTCCAGTCCCAATTGCTTAGTGTTTCCCAATAGAGTGTGCTTGTTGACACTTTGTATCTCCTCGCTATCGCCCAATACAATATCATCAGCATAAACTAACAGCTTATTAATATCAATCTGAACTCATGTATAGTGAAAATTAAAAGAATGGCGTATGAAGGGGGAAAGAAATTAATCTTAAATTTGTCCATCACTGTGCTCTCGAGATAGCGTCGTTTCCTACTAAGGACTCGGTCCGAGTTCGATCATCGGTCAGGATAAATTTCTTGGGTGATTCTTTTTTTAGGGTTTTGTCTCACCTGTAACGCACATCTCAAGAAACGTTAAGACCCAAAGGGCACCGAACATCATCTGGTCACAATCATCATCTTCACCACGTTTAGTGAGTGAATGCTTTGTTTGGTCTTAATATTGTGTTGTCTCGGAGGAGGCCCCGGACAGAACTGATCACTCATTCTTGGAGGTCCTCCATGTCCTGGTGTAGTAGAAAAAAGCGTGTGAACCATAGTTTAAAATCTCTCTCCCAACAGGTCGTGCCCTGAAGGTCCGGCCGGCGTGTGCATGTAAAGTACCTATAAAGTTAGAGGTTAAACCGAGATAAAGAAGAAGAAATCTACGAGAGCATCTGGACTATGAAGTAACTCAAACAAATTTTTAAAAAATCGGGGTGTGGCTGTCTCATGGACACGGCTGTGTGTTTTGCGTGAATACCTGCAAGTAACGGACAATATTTTCTTTGAGAGTATTATATGTATGTAGACGCCCCACCTGCAGGTAAACTGGCGCCGCCGTTGATCCGCTCGAACCCCTTCATTCGTTTACGTTCCTGGTACGCTTCACTGTCATATGGTGATTTATGTGCACCACTGGATTGATCTTGAGAAGCACTTTCCAACCGTATACGATTTCGATATTTTATCTGAATTTTTGACGAGTACAGGCCAACAGCGCATTATTTATTTTAATTTTTACTTTAACTCCATATATATTCACTATAACTATCTAACACTACTGTTTTATATACGTAATCGATAGATCTTGACGAGAGCTGAAGATTGAAACTCAAACAGAAGTCGTAACTTCTCCTAGTCAACATTTATACTAAATGAAAATTATGTGACGCAGCGAAACGACCTCAAAATGGCGACGCTTCACCCTCCGCCGCGCGCGATGCGTCACAGTCCACACTCAACGTAACGAATTCTTTTAACCTTCATCTAGCGAGTGGGGTAATTAAATTTTGAATGTTGATAATACATACGTACCTGCAACACCAAACTGTATCCCCCGATTTTGTTATCATTAGTTTTCTGAATTGCCTCCCTCTATGGACGCAAATTTAAACACGTATTCAAGTAAAAAAGTTTAGGACTGTTATACGAATAGTCAATGTTTTTAGTATTGGTAATATCGAAGTGGAAAAATGTATGTAGTACAACGTGTTCAGAATTAAGTCCTTTTTTTTATAAATTGTGCGAGGTCAACATTTTCATAGCTTGGTTCGCGAATTTTTCACGGCAATTTATTCGTTCATTTGAAATCGCAACAGAAGTTACAAAATTTACGACAGACAATGGAGCTGGGAGGCTCATATTGGTTCCGGGGGTTGAGAATAAATTACACTGAATAAATTTCCTCTAATATGAGCATGTTTCATTTTTTGTCTTTTCTCAGCGATTTAATGAAAATAATATATTCTCGACTCCTTCCATCTCCAGTTTGATTCTGGATGTTCCAATAATCCAAAATCTGCACTAAAATTTCGTGTACAGCGATTCCAGGAAATGCAATTTCCGGTTCCTGAACATACAAACGTCCCTATTTTAATTCCAATATCTTTTTTAGCGAATTCGAGATGATTGTATATATTGAGGTTGTATATATATATATTATATATATATATATATATATATATATATACATACATACATACATACATATATATTAACAAATCTAAACAAATCATGACAGAAAGAGCCTAATTAAACAAAAGTTGAATGTTCAAACTTCAGTAGTGGATTTCATAAAAAAATTAAAATGGCATGGTCATGTAAAAAGAATGGCAGAAGACAGATTCCCTAGAAGAATACTATAATGGGTGTCACTTAATAGAAGAAGAAGAATAGGAGGATGACTAAAAATAACGTGGATTGTTCGTGTTTTGGGCAGCATCAAAGTAATAAATATAATGGCATTTAGACAATATTAAATTACAGGTATGTAAATAAATTATACTATATATGCAATAGGGTGGGCCGAAAAAAACTCATTTTTTAAATCACGAAGTTGTAACAGCGCAGAAAAGTTGCGAATTACATAGCTAAAAAGAAAAAAAATATCAAAATCGGTTGACATCTTCCGGTCGCACAAACTGCCTGAAGTTTGGCAAAATATGAAAAAACTTCATTTTTGCAATTATTTCTTTTATATATATATCAAGTAGGTATTGGTGATCTTTCCTAAGCACGTTTACGTCTATCTGTGGGATCTGACAATCAATACTCTGGAATTTTATTTATCAAATACCAAAAATGCGTAAAAATATAACTTGTTCATTATTCTAGCAAATTTTGGAGCTTATGCGCGACCGGAAGATATCAACTGATCTAAACCAAATTAAAACACAATGTTTTTAGTCTCTATTTGAAGACGTAACAAACTATTACATTACGAAAATATCTGATTAAAATATTAGGGAAATAATCTCAAAAATTAAGTTTTTTTCATATTTTGTCAAACTTTACAGATTTTGCGCGACCGGATAATGTCAACCGATTTTGATAGTTTTTTATTTTCTTTTGTCTATATAATTCCCTATTTTTCCGCGCTATTACAACTTCGAAATAAAAACATGAGTTTTTTCGGCCCACCCTAATGTGCAATAAACTAAAAGCTACCCCAATTATATATAAGAAACTATTACTCTAGCCAAGTTTCTGTAGTGATGGTCCGCAGATTGTCTTGTGTTTTCATCTTTGTTGATCTTAAGCTTCATTTTACACGATTTATATTAGCTTGACCTGTATCTATCTATGTAACGGAAACTTTCAACGCGATTTTCACCCACTTAAAATCATTGGATTGACTTGAAACTTTGTATACTTGTAGAGGACCAGTGACAATACAATAATTTCATATTTATTTTTTTAAAATCATGGCCAGAATCATCAGAAAATCAAAAAAAGTGTTTTTGTATCAATGTAACGGAATTTTTCAAGCGATTTTCACCCACTTAGAAACATTGGTTCGGCTTCAAACTTTGTATACGTGTAGAGGACCCGTGACAATACAATAATTTCATATTTTGTTTCTAAAAATCTTGGCAAGAACCAGACAGAATCATCCGAAAATCAAACAAACATGAAAAACTGGTATAATAGGTTGGGGACTCTTGTCGAGTTTTTAGTCAATCGTTGTAAGAGCTCAGTTGGTAGAGCAGTGGACTCTTAGTGGTATATAATTAGAGTAATCCATACGTCGCTGGTTCAAATCCGGCTGGGAGGGTTTTTTTATAGAAGAGTATTACTTTTAGCTCATACTACAATAGTATCGAATTTACAGATATTTACATGTTTTATCTTATTCTGTAAAATATTAAAACTAAAAAATAAAAAATAAATAATAGTTTTAAAAAACTAAAAGAACACGCTATATTAGAAAACTAAAAAATGGAAAATAATTTTAATTTCCAATACGCTTGGTATAAAATAAAGTGGTCAACAAAAAAATAATCTCCAACACATATAGAATAAAATAAGAGTTATCAACAAAAAGAAAATAATGTTACCATCAAAAGCGTTGGGTGCTTTTTATGATTTTTACATTTTCTTCTTAGAGAGCTTACTTTTACCAATATCTGTTTATTATCAAGTATATTAATTGATACAGAGCACCCCACGCTTTTGATGGTAAAATGATTTTCTTTTTGTTAATTAGGGGTCACGCCGTAGCGTAGTGGTTAAGGCACTGAGCTACAAGCCGGAGGGTCGAGGGTTCAAGTCCCGTTGGGGTCAGGCTTTTTAAACTGACCCAAACCCTCTGGCGGCACTATGGCCCTGGGGTCGACTCAGCTTCTAACGGAAATGAGTACCAGGCGATTGTTCTGGGGGTAAAGGCGGCCGTCACGCAGGGCTGACAACCCGGCTGACATAAAGTGCCGATTGTCTAGAAAAAGTGGGAGCCTTAACCTCCTACTACCTCAAGGACCTCCGGGCCTGTTGTGGGATCACTTTACTTTACTTACTTTACTTTTACTTTAATAAATCTAATTTTATTCTATATGTGTTGGAGATGATTTTTTTGTTGACCACTTTATTTTATCCCAAGCGTATTGGAATATAAATTATTTTTCATTTTTTATTTTTCTAATAAAGCGTGTTCTTTTAGTTTTTTAAAACTATTATTTATTTAATACCAACTTTATATCGAAAAGGGGCTGTCTCGTACAGCACACTAGTGGAACGTGTATTTTCTAGTGCTTATAGAATATTATTTTTACTGCTTTCTTTCTGGATGGTCCGCATTTTTGTTTTTGTTTTTTTTTTTTTCATGTTTAATGGTCCTAAGCTTCGTTTTAAAACCAAAATTATATCGAAATTCGGATGTCCACCTTTTGCGCCGTAACCAGGAATCCGATATAAAACGAGTTGATTACAATAATCTCAATAAAGTGTTGTCTATTGATGGCCTCCGTCTCACCTCATCATAGACCAAACTATGTTCACTTAAGTAGGGTTAATTCAAAGTGTCACAACCATTTAGCGTTAGAATTTGGACCAACTCTAGGATATTTATACTAGGAACATAGCGTCTGTTATTCAATTATGTAGCACTCAGTTGTAACTATATCGCGCAAGTGCACTCAGCAGTGTATCAAATATCCCCGACCATGATTACATGCAACTGCCATTTCCAGTTGTTAATGCATACATCAACTACATGCCGCGACAGGCCTAGAATGTCCTTGGCCTACCAGCCGGCTGCTGGCCTCACATCTACATGTACTAATCACAGAGATGCACGGTCATCCAGCCAGTGTAGGAATGACATATGGTCAGCATGTTGTGTCCCCAGCCGTTATAGCAAGATTTCTTAATTTGGAGCAGTCACTTTCTGTAGATACCCAAATTTCTTACGAAGCTAGGTGGGCATTGGTCCAATAATATCTAACTCAATAACACTATCCAATTCCTAAGTCCATTGCCGTGCGGACAAAAGGTTTCCACACATCCCTATTCTGAGATAAAGTTTCCTAATGTTCTCCTGTATAATCCACTTCCCTCAATTCGTGGATAATATTAATCTCCCACCTCATTCTTAGGGTCAGTTTCACCAACATAGGTAACTTTATTACGCCAGTTTTCCCCATATATAATACATAGCTTAAACTGGCGTAATACAGTTACCTCTGTTGGTGATACCGACCCTTAGTCTACCAACTGGTAGTTTTCCCTCTGGCTTTCTTAGGAGCTTCCATGCCCCTCTTCCATTCCCCATTCGTGCCACATGAACTGCCCATCGTAGTCTACTAGACTTAACTGTTCTCATTATATCTATGTATGAAATCATATCACTGACAATACTGGCAGAAATTCTATTAGAAAGTTTCTTCCACTATGGGGACACGAATCAGTGCAAGACCTATAGCTCTGCGCCAAGGCAGCATGCCATAAAGCACTCGGCTACGGCGCGGGACAAAACATATGCCAACAGCTAGTGGAAAGGTAAAGGAGTGCTGAGGTGGGCAAAATATGATATAGGAAGCACAGGGAATGTTTTTTTCCTCTGTTCTCCTATCGGAGCCAAGATAACATTTCAAATGCTGGAATTATGTAAGCAGGTTTGTACTTCATGAGATTTGCCCTATTTCTGAAATGGTATACAGATAATAATGAAGGAATAATGAACTTGGCAGTCCAATAAAAATATGAGATTAAAACTTAAGTCTACTCAAATGGATTGTTTTAGTCGTTCAACTAGAAAATCTAGATTGGAAAAAATCAGGAATACAGACATCAGACAACAAATGAAAGTCCAAAATTCAATATTAGATTTTGTAAGATACAGACAAAAAAATGGTATGGTCATGTAAGTTAATTAGGATGCCAGAGAAAAGATTAGCCAGACAAGCTGTGGAATGTATTGCACCAGGGAAAGGAAGGAGAGGTTGATCTAGATTAAATGGATGAATGATGTAACAAGATGTATGAGGAAGTTAGTTTTAGAAGAATTGGAAAGAGAAGATAGAGAAGAATGGAGAAAGGAGATAAAAATAAAAAATAAAAACTTGAGGCACAGGAAGATGTGTTTTTAATTTGTAAAACTGTTTATAAATAAAAATAATTAGAAAAAATATGTTTCGTTTAATTAGATTAATCCGAGCTCATTTAACAGACAGTTAAGCAGTCTAACTCATGCTCCAAATGGGAGTCAATGACCAATCACGTTTCAATTTTGTTTCACAACCAATGAGAGTGGTGTTTCGCTTCGATATGTATCGAATTCTGATTACCAAAATAAAGAAAGCTCCTCATTTTTAATATTCTGATCAGGTCATAGCATTATTTTGCAGTGACTCACTCTCGAACAATTAAGTTGAATATAGCAAAAAAATGAGCAGATTACTTCGAACTACATTTTATAATTGTGTTCAACAACTGTGTTTTTAAATAATGATTCTTGTATATGCTAGCCAGAGAAACCTTCTTCCTAGAGGACCTGAGGCAAAGGATACTACTACCAGCAACGGAGCCATATAAGAAAGTCATCGAAAAAAAGAAACAGAGAGAAAAAGAGATCGACGAAGATTTCTACGCCTCAGATGCCATGGTAAACAGAGAGTGGACTCGAAGTAACCAACCACAAAGGCACAGAATCATAGGCATAGCAACACACGGATATCATCACAAAATGTGCAAAAATACAAAATTCCACCAATCGAGTGATTCGTGTGAATGCAAGATATGCCACCAAAAGTGTGAGCGATACCATTACAAACAATGCAGAATATGGACAGGATCACTGAACGAACTCATAAAAGACAAATCATAAACTTATAATTTAATGCCCTTTCGAGTGCCTCTTACCAACTTACTTATTAAATAATGATTTTACTGAGTGTTTCCCCAAAAAAATTATTAATAACCTATAATCCTATAATGTTGGTTATAATATACAGTTAGATGTATTTCATAATTTCTCCACTAGGGTTAATTCTTACAATATTGCGAACCTACTTGCCAATACATAATATGATCAAGTTGCAGAGGATGCACAAATGAAACACAACCAATTATTTTTCTTTTTTTTCAAACATCGTCGTTTACTTTAAATATATAAATATTTTATAATAACTATATTTAAATAATTATTTGTGAGTAAACAGCTTAATTTTATTCGTTAAAGAGTCCTAACAAATGCCACTCTTGATTTCCAAATCCTGTAGATAAATTGGAAATCACTCGTTGCATTACTTATGATAACAAAAACAGTGATATTGTGCTAGTAATATTGACATAGCTTTAAAGTGAACAACAGGCAAAGAAGCGAAATACCGTAAGCATCACTTGGTGTACTCTATGTATGCACAGCCATGCACCAATATTTCATGGCAATTGTCAATGCAAATCCGAGCTCGTGCTGTTCCCTAGCGGTGCAATTGCTAAACCCTCGCATCCCATAAAACACGAAAATAACATCAATAAAATGACGTAAGAGCATTTCGGATGCTGATTAATGATCTAGGGGCCATTGGTACCAATTTGAAAAAATACATTGACACATCTTTGATTTGATTTTTTTCTACAAAATCACTGGTGCCATAAGCACTGTCAAATGACTCACAAACACCATTCCTCACTAACAAACTAAATAACTAACCGGTACTAACGAACCCGTATGTTCATGGTCGAGTGGTATAAGTTCTCCATACATACTTATTTTTAAAATGTTTCCGGTCACACCTCAATATAATCTATTTCCCTCAAATCATGGTTGATATAAATCTCCTACCTCATTCTTGGCCTACCTACTGGGAGCTTTCCCTTTGGTTTTCATACAAAAATTTAGATTGCCCTAATCCATGCCCAATTCGTGCCACATGTCCCGGTCATCGCTGTCTACGCGACCTAATTTTTCTTATATTATTTGGTTACCATAAAATTCAGAGTTATGTAATATCTCAATTTGTCTGTCTGTTCATCTTTCTTTGGTATAAAATGTTTTCTAAGAATTTTATTGTCAAATATTCGTAATATTCTCTTCTCCTTTACAGTGTAAGAGTCCATGTTTGTATCCATACTATACTACTGGGAGAATAATAGTTTTTTCTGTTTAACGTTTTTTGAGAGAAGTTGGTACGATAAAAGTCCCTGTAAAACAAAATAGCGTGCAATTACACAATTGAGCCTATATTTATTTTCTTGAAGCACCTTATTTTCTGTTTGTAATTACACTGGTCAACATGCTTTTGTCTCATGAGTACCAATAGTTGTACTTAATGCAGTTTTTGTATTGTGTTTTCAAATATGTATTCGAAATTTCTCCATCGCCCACAGTTTTTATTTCAATTTCAATTAATGGATTTAAATAATTATTTTTTTCAAAAACTTTTTTTCGTTCAAATGTCCATTATATATTAAAACGGGGAACAATATCATCAGAAGATTTCAGCTATGGAAAAGAGGTATCAAGGCTAATGGAATCCAAATATGCCGGCCGATTATTGCTGGACCATCAAGAGGGATGCTCCACAGGCGAAATATAGCAGAAAATTGTAATTTCTTACTTTCTATGTGAGCCCGAATGTTCGAATATTGTGTAGTTACGAATGTAGAAAATATTAAAGTGCTTGAAATTATAAATTCCTGTCTCTCGAAAACCTTGCGCGATGGAGAAGAACCAATATCATATTTGAATTCAGGAGACAAAAAATACTATCAGAATCACATATTTTTCTTTCTGAGACAAAAAAAAAGTTTCTTTTTTTTTTGCTAAGTGTTATTCCTAGGTTTTTTTAATTTAGCCACTTCATCAGAATTTCCCTCATATTGTATTATTAACTGTTTAATTCCATAACATGATGCATTTCTAATTTTTTACTTTTGTCGATGTTTATTTCCCTCCCCAATATCTTAATATTACTGAATAGTGTGTGCATGTTGCCTCTTATACGCCATTCCTCAATATCGAAAATAATATTTGTCGTTTTAATCCTAGCACATTTATTTCCATTTTTTTGAATGTTATTTATATCACAAAACATGCACGTACATGCAAGCAGGCTTGTGGGCAAAGTAAATTATAAATTATTTCCTTTCTTTTAAAAATATGTCAATAAATGTAATAATTCATTTGCGTTTGTACTAAACGTATTTAATTATTTTTATTTTATTTCAACGCCTATTCAATTATTGATTCTTTAACTTTATTTATATACTCATATACGTATTTTTCTTATTCATTTATGTACTTACAGGCACTTCAGATTTTCCGGTTTAGTAGGGACGTAAGATTACACGAATGTACGAGGAAACAGCTAAATTATTCCGTTACACATGAACGGCGTAAGCAAAGAGAACTCCTCATGAAGTCAAACTTATGGCCCGATTTTCCTGGATTATAGAATATATATTCATTTTGTTAACTGAATTTCGGATACTTTTGAATTCCACAATGGGTTGAACCAAAGAGATGCACTATCTCCGCTACTATTTAACTTTGTACTAAAGCAAGCCATCAAATATTTTTTTTTATTTTTTTTTATTTATTTATTTAGCCTGGTGGAGTTAAGGCCATGTGGCCTTCTCTTCCACTCACCAGAACAAGCATATGTTACATATGAATACAAAAACAAATACAATAATAGTCATATAAAACAGGACAAACATATGTTACACATGAATACAAAAAAAATTACAATAGTAGTCATATTAGACAGGACAAACATGTTACATATGCAACTTTTATAAGATTCATGATGTGTTCCGTTGAGGTTTATTCAAAATTAATATAAAATTATAGAGGATGAAGAAGGCTTACAACTCAACGGTATTAATAAGCTGTTAGTTTATGCTGATGATGTAGTACTATTGGCCGATAGCTGGAAGATACTAAAGGCCAACACGCACATACTAGTGAGTAACATTACGAAATTGGATCTGGAATTAAATATCAATAAAACTAAATATATGGTCACACATAGAAAATACATTATATAATGGAAATGGACAGCTAATGAAAAATGAGGGAAATTTTGAGGAAGAGGCCGAATTCAAATACCAAGGAACAATAATCGCAAATAGCAATGAGATGCACAAAGAAAATAAACATAGGTTTAATTCTGGAAATGCGCGCTATTCTGCATTGCAGAGACTCTTAACATCCGAACTCCTTTCAAAAAACGTTAAACTGAAAATATATAAAACTATTATTCTACCAGTTATATTATATGGATGCGAAACATGGACTCTTACTTTAAGGGAGAAAAGGATATTACGAGTATTTGAGAATAAAATTCTTAGGGACATTTTTGCACCAAGGAGAGATGGACAAGTGAATGGAGAAGACTACATAACAGTGAACTACATGGTCTTTATAGGAAGCCAGATATAATAAGAGCAGGTAAGTCTAGTAGATTGCGATGCGTCGGACATGTGGAACGAATGGGGAATGAAAGACGTGCATTGAAGCTTATTGTAGGAAAGCCAGAGGGAAAATGCCCAGTTGGTAGACCAAGAATGAGGTGGGAGAACAATATTAACTATGATTTGAGGAATTAGATTAAACAGGAAATGATTGGAAAACATCAGCTTAGGATAGGGAGGTATGGAAAGCTTATGTCCGCGCGGCCATAAACCTCCTACGGGTTCGATAGTGCCAGTGAGTTTGAGTTAGTGTGCTAAAAATCCATTACACAACAATAAAATTTAATTATTGTATTTCCACTTGAAGGCCCTCCATGGTATCTTTACCTTCTCGTGGTGGAGTGGCTTGCGTGCTTAAATGATCCTGAGAGCTATGCCGGCGGTAGCATTGCTGCCGATAGGGTTACCCATGCCGGACTGGTCGAAGGTGATAAGCCAGACGAAATAAGTACCTTGGTCGAAAGTGTGACGATCTTTCACCGTAAAAATACAACCGTCAAGAAATGCGGACATGGGTTCTACTGGGGTAAAATTTACCGGAGGTCAAATAGTCCCCCATTCGGTTCTCCGGGCGGGGACTACTTCAGGGTACCCATGCCAAAGGCTCAAACACAGGGACATGTTCCTAGGAACATGGAATGTTAGGACTTTATACAATAGCGGGGCACTAGAGATATTAACGCGGGAATTGGATAAATCGCCCTTGGATATAGTCGCTTTACAGGAAGTTAGGTGGCCAGGAGAAGGTAGTCAGGAATCAGGAAGCTTTGCATTATACTATGGGGGTGCAGAAAGACCTGCATTTGGAACGGGTTTTTTAGTCAGAAGGAGGATCCTATCCGCTATCCGAGATATTAAGTTTGTTAGTGATAGGATATCATACATAATTCTAAAGGGTAAACGACATGATTTTATAATTGTAAATGTACATGCCCCCACAGAAGATAAAGATGACAAGATCAAGGATGAGTTCTATGAAGAATTAGAATGCTTATTTGATAGCCTTTCACGATATCATATGAAAATTGTCTTAGGAGATTTTAATGCAAAAGTGGGGCAGGAAGATATATTCAAACCAACAATAGGCAAATTCAGTCTTCATGAAGATAGTAACGACAACGGGGTTAGATTAGTCACATTTGCCACATCAAAGAATCTCATTGTTAAGAGCACAACATTTCAGCATAAGGATATTCATAAATACACCTGGACGTCCCCAGATGGAGAAACTCGGAACCAGATAGATCATGTATTAGTGGATAAACGCTGGCACAGTAGCATCATTGATGTTAGATAAGTTAGAGGGATAGACTGCAATTCAGATCATCATCTGGTCAGGGTGAACATCAGACAACGGCTATCGCTTATGAGAGGAACAAACGCTAAAGATGATTCAGTAAAATATGAATTAAAAAACTTGAAAAATGATGAAATGCGGCAAGAATACCAAATCAAAATTGCAAATAGATTTGAAGTACTGGAATCTTCAGATGACAATGTGGCAAACGAAGAAGAAACTGATATAAATAAAGAATGGGAGGCTATAAGAGATACTATTAAATTGTCAGCATCAGAAAGCATTGGTTGTTTAAAAAAGAGGCAAAACAAGAAATGGTTTGATGAGGAATGTGCCGACATTGTAAAGAAAAGAAAGCTAGCAAAAATGAAATGGTTACACGAGCCAAATGAGGTAAATTTAGAGCAATTGGGTAGTGTTAGACGGGAAACCACCAAGTTACTAAAGAGTAAAAAGAGGGAATATTTGAGAGAGAAGATTAATGATCTTGAAATGAATGCAAGAAATAGGAACATTAGAGAATTATATCAGGGAATTAGTATAGAAAAGAAAGGGTTTCAGGCTAGAACAAACATAATTCGGAATGAAAATGGGGATATGATTGCAGATTCCAAGAGTATATTAAATAGATGGAAAAGTTATTTTAATCAGCTATTAAATGTACATACAGAACAGGATATTGAGGAGGATAAGTTACAAACAGCAGAAATGCTAGTTGCAGAGCCAAGTGCATTAGAGGTTGAAATGGCAATTGAAAAATTGAAGATGTATAAAGCATCAGGTTCAGATGAGATCCCAGCAGAACTGATAAAATCAGGGGGAGAAAAATTGATGGACAAGATACGCTGGTTGCTTAGTATGATTTGGGAAAAAGAAGCTCTTCCAGATGAATGGAAGGAATCAATTATCGTACCAATTTATAAGAAAGGAGATAAAACTGATTGCAACAACTATAGGGGCATCTCATTACTTTCAACTTCGTACAAAATTCTAACAAATATATTAGTAAGCAGACTTGCTCCCTATATTGATGACATTCTAGGAGATCATCAATGTGCATTTAGAAGAAACAGGTCTACAACAGATCAGATTTTTAGTATAAGACAGATTTTAGAAAAGAAATGGGAATATAATGGTACTGTACATCAACTATATGTAGACTTCAAAAAAGCATATGATTCAATTAAGAGGGAGAAGTTATATAGTATCCTGCTGGAGTTCGGAATTCCCAAAAAGTTAGTTAGACTTATACGAATGTGTCTAAATGGCTCAACGAGTAGGGTGCGTGTAGGCAAACAGTTTTCAGACACGTTTGAAATCCAGAATGGGTTGAAGCAAGGAGATGCACTATCTCCTCTACTATTTAATTTTGTACTAGAGCATGCCATTAAATCTTTAGAGAATAAGGAAGGCTTACAACTGAATGGTATTAATAAGCTGTTAGTTTATGCTGATGATGTGGTACTACTGGCCGATAGCAAGGAGATACTAAAGGCAAACACGCACACACTATTGAGTAACACTAAGAAATTAGGACTGGAAGTAAATATCAGTAAAACTAAATATATGGTCACACGTAGAAATACATTATATAATGGAAATGGACAGCTAATGACAAATGAGGGAAATTTTGAGGAAGTGGCTGAATTCAAATACCTAGGAATAATAATCACAAATAGGAATGAGATGCACAAAGAAATTAAACATAGGCTCAATTCTGGAAATGCGTGCTATTATGCATTGCAGAGACTTTTGATGTCCCAACTCCTTTCAAAAAACGTTAAGCTGAAAATATATAAAACTATTATTCTACCCGTTATATTATATGGATGCGAAACATGGACTCTTACTTTAAGGGAGGAAAGGAGATTACGAGTATTTGAGAATAAAGTTCTCAGGAAAATTTTTGGACCAAAGAGAGATGAACAGACAGGTGAATGGAGAAGACTACATAACAATGAACTACATGGTCTTTATAGGAAGCCAGATATAATAAGAACAGTTAAGTCCCGTAGACTGCGATGGGCAGGACATGTTGCGCGTATGGGGAATGAAAGACGTGCATGGAAACTTCTTGTAGGAAAGCCAGAAGGAAAACGCCCAGTTGGTAGACCAAGAATGAGGTGGGAGAACAACATTAACTTTGATTTGAGGGAAGTAGATTATACAGGGAATGATTGGAAAGCATTAGCTCAGGATAGGGATGTATGGAGAGCTTATGTCCGCGCGGCCATGAACCTACGGGTTCGATAGTGCCAGTGAGTAAGTAAGTAAGAGTATTTCCACTTGAAGGCTGTAGGGGATTTGACTTATTTATAACAAGGGAAATAACAACCACTACCTACCTTACATTTTCTTCCAGATAAGCTTTTTTATACACCAAGGCCGTGTACAAAAGATTGTCTGCAGCTTTTAACTGCAAGGCACAGAAATCAAAGCTAGAATCCAGCAATGTGTAACTCGCTGTACGGAGTAAATGGACTCCTTGCTTGTGTAAGTGCGGAGTGGAGTATGGCGTGACACATCGCGGTCTACAGGTAGTGAGGGTACATCACAACGCTTCTCTGGGGCAAATTTCAAAGTAGGTTTTGGCATGCAATGGTTGACTGTTCCCTTGCAAGAACTCTGAATCTCCATTGAGAATCTTATTTTACTTCTCTTTTTATCAAAACAAAGTTTGCTATGTGCAATCTGTGATTTTTAAAGAGTTGTTAGATATAAACCGACATATTGCTCTCGAGGAAATAAAATTGAATATAAGGAAGTTGTTGACCTTAGCTGTTCTTACTTCTCGGATGGCTGCAGTAATGACTTGTCCGCCATCATTTTATCCAGCTCTGCGCTCACAATCCACGATACCCGGACAAACTACTTTTCCTCTCATGCATTCAGTTCTAAGAGGAGTGCTTTTCAATCATTTTCATATTTCTTATTTTAAATCGGACATATTTCCATATTTCATTCCTTATCACATTTGTATACAGGGGTGTTGCAAAAAACCCCGACAAAGGAGGTGAGGTGTATATTGAGGTAAGTTGATCATTTTTATAATAAGTCAATACTAGTAAAATTCATATCAAATTCCGTTGAGGTGAAGTCATTTGATGAAAGTTAGAAATTAAATTGTACCTGGTAGTAGGTGCTGTCGTCCTCAACTTCGTATATAAAATTAACTGGAGCGCTTTCGGAAGATGGAAGATAACTGGCATTATCGAACCCGTAGGTTCATGGCTGCGCAGACATAAGCTCTCCATACATCCCTATCCTGAGCCAATGTTTTCCGATCATCCCCATGTACAATCTACTTCCCCCAAATCATAGTTAATGTTATTTTCCCACCTCATTCTTGGTCTACCAACTGGGCGTTTTCCTTCTGGTTTTCCTACAAGAAGCTTCCATGCATGTCTTTCATTCCCCATTCTTGCCACATGTCCTGCCCATCGCAGTCTACGGGACTTAACTGTTCTCATATCTGGCTTCCTATAAAGACCATGTAGTTCATTGTTAACAAGTCTTCTCCATTCACCTGTCTGTTCATCTCTCTTTGGACCAAAAATTTTCCTAAGAACTTTATTCTCAAATACTCGTAATCTCCTTTCCTCCCTTAAAGTAAGAGTCCATGTTTCGCATCCATATAGTATAACTGGT